>OY282641.1:165482088-166074195 GCA_958299015.1 Tetanocera ferruginea
ATTTTTCCTTTTTTCCCATGGGTTTTAATGGAAAATTTTAATTAAATTGCAGTCCTTCTGTTATAGTGCGCTTTGTTTTAATGCTCAAACCAATTGTGTTGAAATAATTGGTAATTATTAATTGAAAATTAACTAAAATTTATCAATTTACCTCCTATTTATTTTTAATAAAATTGTAACAAAATTGAAAAGATTATGATTATATAAGTGAACATGGCATGAAACCAGATAAGACAAACAGTTTGAAATCAAAATTAGCTGATATTTCAATGTCATTAACTGACATCATTTGACATTGAAAATGACTGATTAAAGCCATTCCTTTATTTCATAAGATTAAAGGTGTAGTATATGGTCCATTAAAATGCACAAAATTGTATTTCAGGACGGGAAAAAGTATGTGTTTTGTTATTTCGATGGTTAAGCGAACAGAAATGATTAGTGAAACATTTTAAATGTTCAGAAACGTCGATTTTGTTTTTACATTTCAGTGCAAAACGGTAATTTCAACTGTTTACTGAGCAGCTTTCCATTTTAAAAAAAATTTACACAAGGTAGATATTATATTGATGATTTGGAAAAATCAGTAAATCTTTTTTTGTAAAAAGGTCACTTATCACTTCAGTGAGCTTAACCATCGATATCTATTATAATTTTGACAGTAATTACTAATTGCACTGTAATTACTTAAACTTGTTACAGCCAAAAAAAGTAGTTTTAGCATAACTTTGTATTGGCTCTGATTGGTGAAATTATATATTGTAATTATTAATGATTATGAAAAAACCGTATGCAAACATTTCATTTTAATAACATTTTTTTATAGTTTAAGAATAAATATTTTCAAAGTTTTGTTTTCTTACCGAACATTCCCAAATTGGAAACACTAATGGTGCCACCTTGGAATTCATGTGGTTGTAGTTTGTTTTCTCTTGCTTTTCCTGCTAAGACTTTAATCTCTTTGGAAATGTCAATAACGCCTTTCCTATCTGCGCTAAATATAATGGGTGTTATGAGTCCACGATCGGTTGACACAGCAATTGAGACATCTACATTATCGAATCTATAGGAAGTAATCATTATATAGTTATTCAAATTACATTGTAAAAAATAACTAACTGTCTGATGACGGTATCCATCCAGAAGGAATTTGACTCTGGAACCTTTCGACAGGCAGCAGCAGTAGCTTTAATGATGAAATCATTAACAGACACTTTAACTCCTTGTTTCTCATACTTTTTGTTAACTTTCTCACGCAATTTCAGCAACTGCAAAAAAAAAGAGTTTATTGCTATTTTTAAGTATTGTAAATATAAGAAAAAGTTTAAACTTGCTTTGTCCACTTGGCATTCAACCGAAACGTAGTAGTGTGGAATTTGCTGTTTCGATTCCTTAAGACGTTTTGCAATTACACCTCGAATATTGGTCACAGGTATATCGATATAGCCTCCTTGAGGTGCGACTGCGGCAGCTGGCGCTGCAGCTCTAGCTGCAGCTCCTGCTGGACCTGCCGCAGACATTCCTGCAAGATCAGTAGATTTAATCGACCCAAATACTCCACTTCCGCGGCCTATTTAATATTTAAAAAAGGGTTTACACATAACGAACAACATGCAGTGTGCCAAAGGCACCATACCATCCAAACGTAGCTGTTGGGTTTCGGCAAGTTTTTTCGCCATAGGGCTTGCATATACTCGAGCTCCACGTTGTTCAACGGCTGTCATAGGTTTAGAAACATCAGATGGTGATGGTGGTGGAGGTGGTGGTGGAGCTGCCGCTGGAGCAACAGTAGGTTTATCTTCAACTGGAGCGGTGGGAGCAGCTTTTGGAGCAGATGGCGCATCATCTTTAAAATCTTTAAAGGCAGCAACTTCGGATTCGTTTTCAACAATGATGCAAACAAGCTTTCCAATTGTAACATCCTTGGTTCCAGCAGGTATCATTATCTTAGCTAAATAACCTTCTTCTGGAGTCTCAAACCCCATTGTTGCTTTATCTGTTTCAATTTCAGCCAAGAGATCACCTGTAAGAGAAGCAAATAACAAAAATAAATTCAAACCGTTATTTTTTTACAAGAAATTTCATTATTTTTTCATTATTTATTTCTCCTTAATTGCTAAATAGAAGTAATTAATACACTTTAAGAGTTACCTTCATTCAATTTATCGCCTTCTTTCTTTTCCCAGCTTATTATGGTGCCCTGCTCCATAGTTGGGGAAAGTGCCGGTAAATTGACCTTAATATGTCTTGGATAGTCACTGTAAGCTCGAACAAAGTTTGTATTCCATACTCCTAGTGGATTTCTTTTGATCCAATGGCTTTGATGAGAATTCCTACAAAATAAATGATTTACTTTTAAACAATTTTTAACAATATATATTTCTAATCACTAATCAATTTCTAATCAATAATATATTGAAAAACTCTGCGCCATTACATTAATTTCATGTAAGACATTCATATCAAGTCTATAAGAGACAACAATTCGCAGATAGATTTTAATACGTTGATTTTTTGTTTACATCTTCACCATTAAGTTTATTTGCCGCAATACATTTGAAAGCTTGCTTTTTGCTTTAATTAGCAATATAAAAAAAATATTGTGGCAAAAAACCCAAGAAGAGTGATGAAAAAACAAAGATGGATCTGCGAATATACGGCACTTGTAAGACAAATATCAGCAGTAGAGTAACTTCAACATTGGTGATAACAAAATCAAATTGACATTAAAGTGATTTTATTTTTTCGGTATGCAATTTTAATTTTGCACTCTAAAGAACATAAGATTACACAACGAATTCATAACCTTAAATCTGGCGAGAAGTTTATGGCCAAACTTAGTATACTTATTAATCTTTGATTTTTTTTTTACAAACCTAAGAATGTGGACGGATCCAGTTGCTGGTGAGCTCAATACTCTTAGAGCTCCACGGGATGCCTTTCCCAGAGAACCCCGAAGGGTCAATACTTTACGAGCTGCAATGGTCCTCAACATACTCGGTGCTGAAATGACAGGATTTCTTTGTTAGTATTGGCGAAATAAATGCAGGCACTTCTATATCGAATGATCTATCAATCAATAAAATGAAATCTTCAAATGACTATATAAAAAATTAAGCTTATAGGTGTATGATAACAAAATATGACCACCGACCTACAGATTTATTACTAGGTCACACAAAAAACTCGACAACCGAACGAATATGAACCGACAAGACGTCAAAATATTTTTTGACAAAAATAACAATGGAACTGCCAGCATTAAAACTTCGTAAAGGTTCATACACCCAATCACCAATCAGATTTGCAAAAGTGCCAGTTCTAATTGCAATTGGTATAGTAGTTATTTCTAGTGTCCGACCGAATATTCGGTTTCGGTTTCGGTTTCGGCCAGTTTCGGCCCTTTTAATCAGTTTCGGCTATTCGGCATCAATATGGCCGAAACCGAAACCGAAACCGAATATTTGATCGGACACTGCTAATTCGGTTCTTACATATGTATATTTCAATGGTAGATGTGAGTTCGCTTTCATAAAAATTTTTAATGGTGTTAAGTAGAACAAAAACGTGAAATTCAGTCATTTGATTTACCGTGTGGGTTGGGTCCAGCACAAAACGATAAATGTAGATTTTTTTTTAGATTATAATATTAAGTTATTTATCTTTAAATACTAAAAAGTTCCTTAAAGTGATATTAAAATGATCTCTTTATTTATTATTTTAAAGTTAAACATTAATATTCAAACGGTCTTATTCATAAAAATATCTTGAAATAGATTTAAAGTGCTCAATAGTCAAAAAGCAATAGTCACATATTTTGACATGCAAACAGTCAAAAAAATGTTTAATCTATGTTCTTCTCTGAAAAAAAATTGTCACTTATAATTTTTATTTTCAATATTTTGAAATGTTTTGCCATGTTTCCATATTTTTTGAAACAGTTTGAAGTATTTTTGACAATATTTGTGCTCACATTAGAGTAAACATTTTAAAAAGGCTTTATCAAGGGTTTATTGAAGGTTACTCATTTAAGAAGCCTTTATAAGAGATTTTTGTCGGTATTGGACGTTTATGAATACTGTTTTTGGGTTTTTTTTTTTTGTAAAGGCTTTATAAGAGGCTCGTAAATTTTTATGAATAAAGCCAAAAGAATATTTATCGTATATATACGTTATTATAATATGTTTCAATTGTTATATTTTTGAAAGCTTTTAAAAAGAAAATTAAAAAATAATTTGTTTTTTAAAACAATTTTCAAGTAGACATTCAGTTTCGGTTTCGGTTTCGGTTTCGGCCGAATATTACAAAAATGGCCGAAATTCGGTTTCGGTTTCGGCCAAAATTTTAGTTTCGGTCGGACACTAGTTATTTCATTTCGAATATTTAGAGTTCATCATCTTTTGTAGTGAAAAAATCCAAAAAAATTAGTAATTTTAAAATTTTGTTCAAAAATATGGTAATTTAAGAATTGTGTTTTATCAATACAAGGTCTGTTCGCTTAGTCGAATGCAAACGAAATATTTCAAAAACTTTTACTTGAAATTGCCTGAAAAGCGTTCGTTTACTGAGAGGATTGTGTAAAAGAGGGGAAATTCGTTTTTCTCTGCGTTCAAGTTTTTTAAAGTTTTTACTAGTAGAATTTCATGAGGTAAAAAGATGAAAACTGTCAAACGGTAGGTGTGAGGAGTGGCACAGCGGTTGCGAACTAGGCAGTTTTGATATTCTTCAGTTTTTTAACAGAAAATCGTTCGTTTACATTTTAGTGTTGGATTAAACTCTCTCAGTTTAATTACTTTTGACGTTTTTCATTATTTTACTAGAAAAGTACGTGAACTGACCTATTATTTGGAGAAAAAACCCACTAAAGCCTGTTAACTGATTTCAATTTTCACCAAAGGTTAGCTTAAACAAAGTTAAAAATGCCTTAACCTGAGGTTACAATTGTACGCCGATAACTTATATCATAAAATCGTTTAACTTTGTGAGGTAAGATGAAATTTAAACACAGAAATTCTAGGTTTAAAATATTTAAACTTATCTTTTGTCAAAAATTCTCTGAGAACATTGGAAATATTTATGTATAAAAAAATTATACTTCAAAACAGTAAACAAAAAAAAATTTTTTTTTAAGTTTTGAAAAAAAATATTCTAATCAAACTGACTATATGCATTATTTTATCAATTATTTTTTTAAATATTTTGATGTTCTACGTCAAAGTTGTAGAATTTTTACAGTGCCGTTCAAATATGTCTTTTAATCTCAGTTAAAATTTTTAAATAGAGTTTAAGTTAATTGCCGATAAAAATGAGATAAATTACGAAAATAATTTTAACTGTGTTTAAAATTTAAAGTCTGTTTACGAAATCTGAGGTTCAGGAATTTCAATTTCGGAGATCAGTTAAAGGGCCTAAGAAGTTTTTAAGCTTTTCTTTATGAATGATCTGGCATTTATGATTTGATCTGTAGCTCGCTTATGTTAGTTTTGCCACCGCAGTTCTCACCATATTTTCTCACTTTGACGCCATTATGACGTCATTCTCATTTGCACCGTCTCAATAAAATAAGAAAAATAGCTGAATCGTCTCGCTTGTTTCAATTCTACAATTGGACAATAGGAATTCAATAGCCTAAGGGACAGTTTTACCAACTATACTTAAGTTAAACTTAAGTATAAGCTCTGAAAATGCATTTAATTAACCATACTTGAGTATACTTGACATTTAACATACTTGAAGTTAAACTCAAGTATGGTTAATTAAATGCAAGTTAAAAAATGCGTGGAATCGTTGACAGCAAATAGCTGATTATATTTTGCAAAACAATTTTGAAATAGTGAAAAGAATTTTTGAAAAAGTTGAACTTAGCTGAGGCTAAACTTAAGTATAACTTAAGCCCAGTTGGTGAAACTGGGCCTAAGTATTTATGTAAATAAAAATATGTTCTTATTAGATGAGAACAATTTTTGATTGATTGTGCAACTGTGAATTTCACAATCACAATGAAAATTGATGGCATAATTCTACTTTCGGGCCCATGCCTCTTGTTTATATTTTGGCCTCCTTCTTGGGAGATAAAATTCATAAATGCTTTGGAACTTAGGACTTTTGTAATTTCATATGACGAAATATTCGTTTAAAAATCATGGAAAAATCACAGTTTTTTATGTGTGAGTTTTCAAATTTTATGGAATTTAAACTCAAAAAAAAGTAAAGGGGGCCCTAAAATAGAATTATGAAATAAAAAACTGACACCAATTTTAACCATTTTATAGAAATTTTGTACCACTCTTTGCTATTTCGAACTTGTCAAATGTCAATTTTGCAACAAAAAAACTGTAAGTGCCATAAACTTCAAGAAATGCAGGTAATAACAACAATTACATAACTTCGAGCTGACATTGACTTTTAGCTCACTTCTTCTTGAAGAACGGTAAATACTTAATGCTATGTTCACACTGAGATCAAATTAGGTAATTTCGAGCTTTTATGTAATTTCGACTGAAATGATCTAAAAACTATGGTAATTTCCCATACAATTTGTTGATTTGGAAATTACTTCAAACAAGGTAATTTCGTTTAATTACTCACGAAATTAGGCAAAAATGCACTTGCAACCCTGAAATCTGAATATAGTGTGCATTAAACACAGCCTTTTTGTGTTCACACAAAATTGTGATAACACAATCTTGTTATCCATTTCATCTGAGCCGTCAAAATTATACATGATACATGATACTGCCCACATTCAGATACTTAGGGTGTGTGCTAATTGGCTACTTTTCCTACTGTCGACGGAAATTTTGGCAGTTCAGAGGTGAATTTTACCTTTCAAAATTTGTAGTAGCCCTAGGGGCTAGTATAATTTTTGACAACAACAAATAAGAAAAAAAAATTTTTTCATTTGAATTTTAACAAGATTTTTGAAAAGTGAGATTGCCATTAATTGTCAATCGTTTTTAAATCTTATTGGCAAGTTATTAATTTTCATTAAATAAATGAAATATTGCTTATAAGCAAAATTTTTAATATTATATGTCAAAATTTGTAAATTCCCAATTGGCACAACAAAAACGTAAATTATTTTCCCCACAGTGTAAATATTTTCAACACTTCTCACCTCGTTGTAAAAGTAGCCAATTAGCACACACCCTTAGTTGTTTTGACCCTTCGGTTTGCAACCCATTCAGTGAAACTTATGTGAGCGATGTTTTCAATGAATTAAAGTTGTTTTATGTGCGACATAGTTGGCTATGTGCGAAATAATTTTGCAAACTTACTTTGAGTAAGAATTTTCAATTTTTAAGGGTGTGTGCTAATTGGCTACTTTTCCTACTGTCGACGGATCAGAAATTTTATAAAATGTGAAAAAAACAATTTCGATTTATTTTTGTTTGTCACTTATTGACAATTTGTTTTTAAAGCTTCGTCAAAATTGGAAATTCAGATGGGTTAGCGTTAGCGCGTTGTTTATTTCGGTATGCTTCATACAAAACATTCGAACATGAGAAAATTTTGACATTTAAACGACGCTTACGCTCCAATTTAGGTACACCCAAAAAAATTCTGTAGTAAAAATAAATAAAAATGTATTTAAAACAAAAGTAAAGTAGTAGCTCACCGTCCATATATGACTGCAAGTTTGCAATTGTTGAGAGTGCTGAATGTGGCCAGTAATGAATTGACAAAAAAATAAATCAAACGTCAAACGAAATTATCCAAGCCTAGTGTGAACACTTTTGCACAATTTCGAAATTATCTCACGAAATTACCTAATTTGATCTCAGTGTAAACATAGTATAAGATTATGAAATGCACATAAGTTCTCTACGTCAAGAATAACATGATGTTTTCACAGCTGTATTTTGATTTTTCCTTTTCTCACAATCAAGTAAATAACACAATGTGAAACGGACAGCAAAAACATCGATGGCATCGATGTTGACATCAAAAGCTCAACATCTATTCCCAATGTTTATCGAACAAAAAACATCGATGTTGGCCAAAATCATTGTTTTTTGCGTACATAATTATATAGTTTTTATTTAAAAAAAAACAGTGTAAAATCATAGGATTAAAATATATTATTAAAGCGAAAAATATAAGTTGCAAGAAATAAATATAAATTCCAATATTTCTTGTTAATTAACTGCAAAAATAGTAATTTGGAAAGGGCAGAACCTTTGACATGTTGTGCTGTTGGTATAAAGTTAAGCCAGCTTTAGAAAATATACGCTCGGATGGCGTTGATGTCGCAATGATACTAATATATATCACCGCAATTTTTTTAATTGCGTTCCAATTTTGGTGATATACGATGCTTGAGATAGGGTGTTAAAAGAATAATCGACTATATAAGAATGTACTGAACATACTGCCGAAACTGTCAAAACGAATTAAGCTGGAAGTTCATTCGATGCATTTGCGTTTTACATCCGTTTACTCGCTGGCGTTATAAAGTAGAAGTATGTGAAAGCTTATGGGAGCGAGTTCAATGGTTGTGAACGTTACGCTGGCAAAACGCTAGTTGTTATATTTTCAACTTTCTTGCGTACAAATTCCTATCTGTGTGATCTGGCATCCCTGTCTGCCACATTGGTTTTGTGCATTAAAAAAGCTGAAGCTGCTCTGCTCACACCTATGACAAATTCCATAAAGATTCAATACAAGCTCAGCTGTTTACTTAAGTACGCAGTTAGCGCATGCGCAACGCTGCTCCAAAATAGCCTAGTGGATAGAGCTCTGACCTCTCATAAAAAGATGCTCGGGTGCGAGCGCCGATTAAAACAAAAGCAGATGTAAAAATTTTTTTTTTGCATTTTATATTTTTTCGTCTTTATTTTTTTTAATCTAAAATAATTTTTGATTGCATTGAATAAACGACAATACAATTAATTTTATTTAAAACATATATAACGCTGAAATATTAGTACATATAAACATAATAAAAATAAAAGCACACAAAACAATATAACACAAAATTAAATTTACGAAACAATATTTCAATCAGCAGATCACTTTTATTATGTTTCAATATGCAGACTTCAATTATATTTAAGTACGCTATCACTTTTTATGTAATTTTTGTTTTATTTTATTAAATTTAATTTTATTTATTTTACAAATGTTCCCTAGCTTGCTTTGTTTTGGATTTAAATATTTTTTTATTTTGCTCGTTAAAAAGAACAAGAAATATATACAAATATATTTTTCCTTGTTTAACAAGTCGATTGTAGTAACGTGCAAGCTGCTAGAACGTGTTTCCCATAGTACAATAAACAAGGTAGCTGCAGGGTTATCAATCCTCTCTCTCTCAGAGTCAGAATTGTCAAATTCAATACAAATTATTTGATGTCTCGTTTTGTTGCTCTTTTTCGTTCAGTATTTTTTTGACAGTTCTGACTTTCGGCTCTCAGCCCTGCAGCTACCTTATTTGTTGTACTATGGTGTTTCCGTGCTTTTTCTAGCTCAAAAGAGAGAAGAAGAACAAGCACAAAATCGCTCTCTCTTCCAGCATTATAAGAACAAGCACGAAGAAGAAGAAGAAGCAAACTTCAAATTGACATTTTTAATGTGTTTTATGCTTATATTGTGCGGTTGAAAATAAATTTACAAATAGTAAAATTCAATTCATAGCAATAAATACATTTTAAAATGCAAAAATGTAATGAATAGACAAATCTTAATTTACACTGTTTACGTTTGATAAGCAATCAGCTGTTTTTGTGCTTGAAACTAGCTAGAAGGTGTTTCCGTACTTTTTACAATTTTTCAAATTTCGTTTTACTCTCTCTCAGCTTGAACTTTACTCGACTTTAACTCGACATTGAGTACGGAAACGCACCTAGTGATTGAACTCTACCATCATTTTCTTGCGTAAATTGCTGTAGCGAATAAACGGATGGAAAACGCAAATGCATCGAATGAACTTCCAGCTTTAAACTGCTCATAGCAAATCCGAAAGCGATATGTTATTGCATATAACAAAAACCATTTCATTCTCACGTGTTCTATGAGGTTTGACAGTTATAGCTAGGAGAAGAAGAGTACAGTCTGAAAAACAGCTACATTAGGTCTTTTCGCGTACTTTTCTAGTAAACTAATGAAAAACGTCAAAAGTAATTAAATTGAGATAGAATTAACTCCAACACTAAGAACCCTTTTACGTTGATCAAGACTTGAAAGCAAGTTTTTTTGACGTTTCCTTTTGGACTTGACGGAATCTTTTACATTGTTCAAGACTTGAATTCAAGTTTATTTCTTCTTTGTTTGCTTTCTATGAAATAAAAACAGCAAATAGAAGCAAATAAAAAATTGTTGCGGGTTAAAAACAACAAATAATGAATTATTAAACATAAAATAATAACAATACCAAAAAAAATGCTATGCATAAATGAAATATCATAAATTAATAGCTGCAGCTCAACAAACGCACGCTGATATGCGAAAAATAAAATAAAGAGCACAGCCAACAACGCGAAAATAACATAACGAAGACGAAAAAATTGACGGTACAGCTTCAATGTTCTTTTTCCCTTCCGTCGCTTTCGATGTGCGGCGAATTGCCTTCTTGATTTCAAGTCTTGATCAATGTAAAATGGGTCTAAGGGCCGTTTTCACAATGTCCGGTTAAGCGCTAATCGGAACTTTAACCAGCGGTTAGCAAAAAATCATTGTGTGCATTCAGCGGAAAATTTTTTAAGTAACTGCTCCACAACTTTCCGGCTGAATGGTATGTAGCATAAACCGCTCACACAACATGTTCCCTGAGCGGTCGCCATCTTAGGAAGAGAAAATGACTGCATTCAATCCGAAAAAGCGCTCAGGTAGCGAAGTAGCATAAACTGATACTTTCTGCTGAATGGGTTTGTTGGCGAAATGTCAAATTTCCAACAAACTGATTGTTTATCTGTCCAAATGAAGTGAGCGTAAACCGCTCAACCGAGGTAGCATAAAATATTTTCGCTACCTAAGATGGCGACCGCTCAGGGAACATGTTGTGTGAGCGGTTTATGCTACATACCATTCAGCCGGAAAGTTGTGGAGCAGCTACTTAAAAAATTTTCCGCTGAATGCACACAATTTTTTATGCTACCTCGGTTGAGCGGTTGACGCTCACTTCATTTTGACAGATAAACAATCAGTTTGTTGGAAATTTGACATTTCGCCAACAAACCCATTCAGCAGAAAGTATCAGTTTATGCTACTTCGCTACCTGAGCGCTTTTTCGGATTGAATGCAGTCATTTTCTTAATGTTCGGTTAAGCCTTATCTATCGGTTAAGGTTAACAGCAAGTTGAAGTTCCGGTTAGCTGCTAATCAGAAGAACAGTTGAGTAGAGTAAACAATTTTATATTTTGTTATAAAACCACTAAAATGAATAAAATCAAACTTTAAATCAAAGTTTAAACCTAAATAGGTAAAGGACAAATGCAAATAGAAGTTATTATAATGAAGAGTATGCTGACACATGTATTCATTAGAAAACTTTGTTTGCCCAACAGCAGTTGTTTTCTTTTAATATTGGATGAAATAAAACATAAAATTGGAAAAAATACTGAAAAGATTGTGTAGCTGTATAGTATTAATTAAATTTGTTGATTAATTGAACAGTCTATTTTTGCATATTCATTTTTGTTTAAATTTACACTTTTCACGGCACAAAATGACAAAAAAAATTAAAAGCAAAACAGCTGATATGCAGTGTTCGCGTATTCACAATTGAAAACTTAACCGACACTTGGTGAAAACGAAATTGTTATTTTAGCTATCGTACGGTTAGCTAACTGCTGGTTAAGAGCTACGCTAACCGGACAATGTGAAAACGGCCCTAAAAAGTAAACGAACGATTTTCTGTTAAAAAACTGAAGAATATCAAAACTGCCTAGTTCGCAACCGCTGTGCCACTCCTCACACCTATCGTTTGACAGTTTTCATCTTTTTACCTCATGAAAACTAGTAAAAACTTTAAAAAAATTGAACGCAGAGAAAATCGAATTTCCCCTCTTTTACACAATCCTCTCAGTAAACGAACGCTTTTCACGCACTTTCAAGTAAAAGTTTTTGAAATATTTCGTTTGCATTCAACTACGCGAACAGACGTATTGTCTTGTTCTACCATGAAAACTATGCAAACGCATGATGTAAAATACGATGTGAATTGACCTTAGCACTTGATGGTCAGCCCGCAACATAGATGCCAACCAAAATACACACTCGAAATCACTAAATCACACAACATATATGTAAAAATCACTCGTGTGACACTCACAGCAAAAAAATCACGCACATAGAAAAAAAATCACGCAAAATCACACAAACAGAACAGAAAATCACGCAAAAATCACACACAGAACAGAAAATCACTCAGAAGCAATTCCAATTTTACAGCATAAAAGAGCATTTAATAATAAATAATGAGATATTTTCTGTTATTTGGTAATATTAACAAAAGCGTATTGTTAAAAATTTATTAATATCTTATTTACTAGATCAAAATTAAGAAGATATGAAAATTTTTGGTAATTCAATATAATATATATCAGTGGAAATAATTTAAATTGTCTGAATTTGTAATATAAACTTAATATTAACTTTTTAAAAGTTTAAACTTTATACCTGCGCTAGCAAATTTCAATTGCAGTGTTGGGTTTGTTCGTTAATATACGTGTTTTCGCATTTACTTCAACGCACTCTTCAACAATAAAGTGAGTGATTAAAAAAATCACGCATGAGTGAAAAATCACTCGCTTCATTTCAGAAATCACACATTGTCACACAGCCCTCAAAAAATCACGAAAAGTGATTTATCACACGAAACTGGCATCTATGGCCCGCAAACCAACAATTAAAACCTACACGTGGTAGCCCTTAAGCGTATATCGTTTTGAAACAGGTGGTGCAAGTTAATCGTTTTAACGTATTCAAATATATAAGCCCGGAATGATTAAATTTTTGATGACTAAAATAAAAAGAATGTAACGAAGTTTACTTAAAAATTGAATATCTTATATTAAGAAAAACTGTGTTGATTATCTGCGACCTATACAAAGCCTTACAAAAGTGTTCGTCGGATTTACGCAAAAGGTAAAAGTTGCCCCTCAATAATAGTAATTGAGTGCAGAAAGCTCCGGGTTTTTGGTTGTAATGAAGAATTAAGTGAATGGAATCTATAAATGGTGGGTAGTCATTTTTCTATAGCAAAAAGGAAAAACTGAGATTTCCTGGGCGATTGTGGAAAGAAAAATAAGAAAATTACACAAGTAGTTGCTTGGATTCACATCTTTTCTCTACTGTTGTATGGGAGGTAGGCATGGTCCGATTTAGTCCATTTTCAAACTTTATCTCCGCTTGTATAGTATGACAAACTTTTTAAGAACTAACTATAATCATTTGATTACTTCATGTTTTATAACTACATAATTGAGGAGGTCCATAACAAAACGCAATAATTACACCATAACACTTTTTTGAATAAACGACGAAATGTAATTAAAGCTAGTAGGATATACATTGGAATTGAACCATAATTTTTGGTATTGAATAACGGTAAAAATATTGACCCTTGGCATGTTAAATAACAATGGCTACATAAATTTTAATATGTTGAATTGGATTCATTAAAAAAATCAAAAAACTTAAAAAGTGTAATTATTGTGTTTTGTTATGGACCTCCTCAATTGTATTTTAGAAGCACTTCTTTGTTTGTTTAAAACCGTTGAATTATTTTAAAATGCTGTAATGATTGCGGTATAAATAGTATATATTGTAATTGTAAAAATAAGTTGTAAAGGACCTTCCCTTACAAATAAGAACAGAGCAGAATGGGAATTCTGAGGTTGGAATTCAAAATGATTGTCACCAACCACCCCAAACAAAAAAATAAGCATAAATGTTTGTTTAAAAAAAAAATAATACATTATAATCAAGGTATTAAGTATAGAAGACTGTAATTATAAATCTAATATATAAAAATCTCGTGTCACGGTGTTAGTGTTTGAACTCCTCCAAAACCGCTAGATCGATTTGAACGAAATTTTGTTTGTGCATTTGGTAGGTATGAGAATAGGTCGTAAAGTATTTTTCACTCTCCTATCCCCGAGGGGCGTGGTACTTTTTCAAAAACACAAAAATTAATTTAACTTTCGACCCATGTGTCCCACATCAATGAAACAAAGTAGTGCCCTTCGACTAGCAAAATTGAGCGATCTATGAAAAGGGAGTCATGGCACCGCCCATACAATTAAATTTTTTGATTTTTTGAATAGATTTGAAACTACATTTATAACAATGAAAGTCGATATGAAGTAACTTATTGGCCAGGTTTTTTATTTATAAAACTGACACGGGTATTGGAAAACGGGTCAAGGATCCGCCCATACAATTCAAATTTTCAATGCAGAATAGCTATGGAAGTAAAGGAACAGAACATTTTTCTCAGAATGAAGTTACTATCTGGTGGTGGCCTGCTACTGAAAAGCTATAACGGGTATTGTACAAGGTATCACAAATCAAAGAAACTCGATTTGGAGTTACTATTTGGTGATATCCTACTACTGGGAAATATTCAAAAACGAGAACGGGTATAAGACAAGGAGTGTGGCTCCACCCATAAAAGATAATTTTTTATATTGGAGTGGAATTTTTATTTGTTGATGGCCTTTTATTGGCAAACTGGAACAGGCATTGGACTAGAACGGCAGCAACGCGCCGGGTACCAGCGGGTACTACTATAAATATATATTTTTCAAGTTCTCATAGAATGTCTGCTATATATTTTTTCATTCGAAAATTGCTGTGTGAAGAATCATTCGATTTTAAACATTTTAAACAACGCTTAACATTTGGTATCGTTCTTTGATTTCAATTTTAAACGCTTTGGCTCTACATTTTTTCGCTTGACTGCAATAAAATTTATTTTGATATTATTTTATCAAAAATTGTACGAGAAAGAGCTTAAGGACCCATTAACGAAAGAAAACCTACAATAAAAGTTTTATTTAACTTTAACTTTAGGGTTTTTTTTTTTGTTTTTACATTATAACTACGTAATGTTTGAAGAAATTTTCTTTTAAATTTTTATGATAAAATATAAATTAATATACTCGGAATCCATAATTTAATAAAGCATCTGAAATATGCGATGGACACGATTTTTCGTCCGAAAAACAAAAAAAAAAAAATTATGTTCTCTGTATCTTTTTGAGCTTTTAATCGAAGATTTAAGAAAAATATTGATTTTTACGAAAACATTATTTAAAAAACCGTTTTTTGCCTAAAATATTCATTTATTTTAGGCAATAAAATAAAAACTATTTCTTTTAAATAAAAATCGAATGATTAAATGTAGCAATGTTATTTGTTTAACAAATAAAAAAAATTTGGTAGCGATCCTTGGAATAGTTTTCGAGTAATGCTTTCCACCAGAAGTAGCACATTTATTGATTTAAAAAAATCTTCATTTTAAGTTAATTTAAGCATTCAGTTAATTCACATTAATTTACAAACTCAAATTCATTTCCAGTTAATTTCAGTGTTAAACTAAAATAATTTATTATTGGAGTTACAAGTTTAAAGGAACATAATAACAATTTAATTATATATAATAATACGCAAACAAAAATATTGTGGTACACTTTTACCTGTGTTAACGTTAACATATTCACATGAAACTTATATCTATATAATTGTATTTTCGAGTTAATTTGTAGAATATAATTTTTTCGAAATTGTTATAAAAAAGAAGTAAAACGACGTCAATGTAAAAACTCATTTTCTCAATGGTATACAGCTTAGTTGAACATCGTTGTTGTAGATAATTATATAATCAACAATGTAGTTTCTCTAGAAACAGTTTGACTGAGCTTTTCCAAAATTTAATATTTGCTGTTTGGATATAGTGCTCTCTTCTTTGTTATATTTTTAACAGAAAGTAGAAGTCAACAGAAACGTCAATGCGGTAGCCCGAGTTCAATCCTCACATCTGACAGAATTTTTCTTTTAAAATAAATAATTTTTCTGCTGGGTCGTCACCTCTCTGTAGACAATGGCAAACATCACAGAGTAAATAATGCCATACAAAGTTTCCTGAAAACATTAATATTACCCGACGCATAAAACATTCGGTTGATTGCTCGGTCAATTTTGTACAAACATTTAAAAGCACACAACACAAGGGAAATGGCCAATAATTTGTATCTATTACTTTATTATATATATTTTATTAATTTCCTTTTTTAATTTTTGTTAACATTTAATTGCACTAAAAAATTTTTTGCTGTTTAAAAATATTAGAAAAAAATTGTTTTTGTTGTAAAAATTTAAATTTATATTTTATGTGTTTTGAGTTGACACAAAAATTAAACAAAAACATTTAAAACATGTTTTAATTTTTAAAACTTTAACAAACTACAAAAATAATTTATTTGAAGAAAATATCCTTCATGAAAATATCCATCTTGCAAATTTATATTATTAGGTAAATATTAGGTTTTTTAGTATCAACTTAAAAACTAATGAGTCGATTGCGACATTAAAAGTGTTATTAAATCAGTTTTGGCTGTGGATAAGGTTTGCAAAATGATACATGTGCTGGTAGCGTAATTTGAAAATAGGGCAGAGTAAAGATGAAAAATTTACCGTATATTGAATGTACAACATAAGGTGTATCTTCAAAAGTTATTCTCTTATATTTTCACTTTAAAAGTTCACTTTATTATATATCTTTGAAAGAATTTCTTCTATAAATGCCGAGCAAGCTTCAGTATCCATGACTTAATCGGGCATAAATTAAATTATCATGTATCTGTATTTATTTTGTATATTATTCTGCCTTTTATTATTATATATTATGTATTATTTTTGTAATTGATTTTCTACGCTTCCTTTTTGTCCGCGACTTTTTTCCTCAAATAATTAACAATAATTATGTTAAAAATAACTTGACTTTCATTACTTTTCCAACACAATTGGTCGAATTTCGACCACTGACAATAATAGTATTTATCTATAAATTAACGTAAGAAACAACCTACGAATTTTATGACATATGAAGATACATGTTCACTTCTACCAAGTAGATTCACGAAGCTTACAAAATTATTAAAAATTACATCAATTCTTTTTATATTGAATGCTAAAGTGACAGAATTATTTTCAGTAAAATAAGTGACACTAGACAAAAAGGAGGTCCTGACCTATTTTATACTTTATATTTAAGGATAAATACAAATTATGTATTTTAATCTTTCAAACAGTTATATACAATTTAATAATAATTCATTTATAAATTGAAAAACAATAAAAACTTTTCAAAATTTAAAATAATTTTATTCAAAATTTTTTATATGTTTAATATGATACTGTTTCTTTTAATCTTTCGTTTATTAAAAAGTGTTCCAGTCTTTTAGATATTTGTTTTTAATAAAGCTACCAAATTCTAACTTAAAGAAACGAATGATAAAAATAATTTTTTTTTTTTTTTTTTTTTTAAAAACATTTCATTGGGTTAATTTAAAAAATTAAGCTATATTCTTAAGGTTTTTAAAATTTAAAAACTTTTTCTCTGGGCTTGATAATTTTTTTAAATAAATCTGCTTAATAGTCTCCTACAAAATAAACATAAAATTTAATATTTTTATAAGACTTAGAGAATTTAATAAATATATTGAACTTTGTAACATATATGAAAAGTGGATAATAGACAAATTAAATGAAAGAGGAACTGAAAATATTTTTATTAGAACTATTTTCAACTTTAAACTTACTTACTTACTTACTTTAGACCAATTAATTCCTCATAATAATATATATAAATAGACAAATAACGCCCAAAAAGTCACAAATTCGGTTCAAAGAATCCTTAAACTTATTTATAAGTTTTTAAATAACTCAAAATTCTGAATATTATAAATTTCAATAATGTTTCAAAATTCATTTAACGTTTCGCTCTAATTGATTTTTTATTGGATATAATGATATCGGAATACTAGAACCCTTTTAGACTAATTTTGTGGTTTTTAACGTTCCTACACTGGTGCATTGGACTCAGAATAAACTAATCAATTATTCGATATTTTCTCAAAAATTAACATCGAAAAAATACTGTTTTTAACCAAACATTTTCTTAAAAATGAGCATCGTAAAATACTGTTTTACCAAATAAAGTTAAATTTCTAGACTTTTTTTGTCTGTTTTATTATACCTTTATTTTATTATACTTCTATATAGTTATGTGTATACAAATAAAACAAAAAAAAATTCAAATTAAAAACAACAATTTTATGACCCAATAATTTTCATGAAATAATTTTCAGGTAGGGTTGTGTATTTGGAATTAACTGAAGAAATCTATTTTTCGTTTTTTAAAACGTCAGGCATATAGTTGAAAGATGTCATAAATTGTACAACAAAAGAAAAAAAAACTTTATTTACGATAAAACGAAAATGTAAATGTAATTCTGTGTCGACAATAACAGCTAAACTGATTTTAAAAATTTCAGAAGAGAATTTTAAGATTAAAATCGCTACCTAATATCAGAGTTCCTTAAATTTTGCTGTTTATATTTGATGGCCTAAAATATTTAATTTTCAAGGTAGAACCATAAAAATTGCGAAAAAACACAATGAAAGTAATAACCTCACTTTGTCCTAATTCGACTTTAGCGGTTATTCCTTGTCGACACAGAATTTAATTTATGCATATAAAATTATATTTTGATAAAAATAACTTCATTCCATTATGTTAGTACAAGATAAAAGGTTTATTTTTTTTATGTTTTCAACTTTGCCAAAAATTGTTCGGGTGTAATTTATATGAAAATATTATGAATATATATAAATATCCCTAATTCAAGTCACCTCTTGAATTTTTTCTTTAAATTCTTATTTAATTAATAGGATTACTTTTTAAGTAATCTCCTTATCCTGTGTTCTTTAATTATTAATTATTTTTTATGTATACTTCTTTTATTTTAAGTCTCATCTCATATCTTTCGAAGACGTTTCTTCGCCTTTTAAGCTTTTCTTTAGCGCACTCAATATATTTTGCTTTAGTAACATCATTTTCCATCATGTTATTGCAATACTTCAATGTACCTTATTTCCTAGTTTACCTGCAGTTTTGTTTTGTTTAATTCAGTATATAAAAAATGTAAATTTTAACTTCTTGATATTTATCCTCATATTGAATGTACTTCAACATGTGCCGGGTTTTATGTACACCAGAGCACCTGATGAAGTACAATAGACATGGGACAAATCCTCGTTAGGCGCCCCTTATTAATTATGTATATGTTGAAAGAACTACTGATGACACATGTCTAGCACTCCGCGCGCTACTTCAGGTACCTGACTGTGTACTAATTTCAGCCTTGGTCTCTGATTAGCGCGCAAAGTACTAGGATTGCTTGCACTCTACTACACATTTTTGTATTTAATTTTGTTTTTTTCGTTTTCCATGAGAGTCTACACCAGTTTGGTGAACTTGACTGCCATCGCAGTATGGCTACCAATGAGGCGACCTTGTAGAATTTTCATGTGAATATGTAAGGTTAACGATCTACTGATGATGATTTCATACAAATGAACACTCATGCCGATACAGGTTTTCATATTAAAAAAAAAGCCACAAGAACTCCCAATATACTGTCGAATACAATTGTAATTGTATGTGCGAGTGTGTGTGTGGGTAATGTGCCGGCCGGCAGGTCGTACTCGTGCAGATGTTAAAAGAGTTTCATGTAGTGGTTTCTCTTTGGATGTGCAGATGTTGAGAGTTTCCGAAGAATGGTTGCTTATATTAGGTACCATCAAAGTAATAAACTAGCCTATTATTCTGTGAATTTTGATGACGAAGTTGTACTGACTACTTCCTATTCTTAAGTCTTCTTTTATTTTAAGCCTTTCTCGATGGATCATAAACGATGTTGGATAGATTACTTTTTCTGAAAATTCAGCATATCAGGGCGTTGAATGACGTCATCATCAATGGGAGAAATATAATTCCAAGAATGTGCTCAGAAACATGATCAATGCAGATGTTTTGAGGTCGCTCACTGATGCCTCGATTGTTGCTTTAGGAAACTGCACGGTGCATTCGCGAAAAGGGAGGCCTTGATTTTCTATATTTGAATTTAATGTGTTGCAGTCGCTCGACGAAATGAAGAAATGAATTCAAACAGGCGAGAATTTAATGACTTGCGAATGATATCCGGGCTTATGGGCTGTTACTAAGCGAACACAAACATTCACTTAATTTAACTGTCAGCACACAGATAAGAGAGTGAGCACACGTGCCCCACTACATTCGTAGGTTCTCTCTCGCACATCATTCACAGCTGCGATCAGTCAGCGAAGCTATAAGATATAAGCAAAACTGGACGGTATATACGATATATATAAGAAGCGGATATGAGCTTAAGCTTGTTTTAGCCTTGCTCCAGATGAAATGAAAAAACTGTCGACAAAACAGGATACACTTGAAAATTTCAGTTCTAGGATCACTTTTCCATGACTTGCTGAACATGGTTCGCGAAACCTCGGCCATTTTTCGACAGTTGGTAGTCGAGAAAAAATTTTTGTAGCACACGCAAGCAAGGCAAAACTGAAGATGAAACAACGAAGCAGTCGGTTCCACGAGTGTTGGACGATGGTTTTCACAAAAAAGAGGCATTCCGAAAGCATGTCTCGTATACATATATATATATATATATCTATATACAGATATATATATATATATATATTCGTTAGTTTGGGTGGGGCACTCTTAACCTCTACTGAAGTGAGCATAACGTCTTCGTCTCACATGCGCCTGGATGTCGGTTCCTCCATTCCCACTGGATGAGTTCTTATTTAAATTGCTGGGTGCCTGCGACGAAATACCCTCCGTTTGATTGATCCGATCTTCAGTCATATTTGCGCATGTGGAAATTATATTTCGCACTTACCGGCAAATCCATCTGATGATGCACACACACACACACACACACACACACACAGTCACTCACTCACTCACATCTATGTCTACAAAGCGACTTAAAGCGGTCTTGAGCAAGTCAGAGGAAATACCAGCTGCTTGTAGCGTTCGCCTTGCAGCTTTAGCTCTGCTGTGTAGCTGAAAGACTTTTCAAGAGGTGTTCCGAAAGAATTCCTACAATAAACGAGGACGTCGCCAGATTGCCGCATTTAAGTCCATTGATGCTCGTTGTAGCAATATTTTTATGCGCAGCATCGGTCTATAATTAATTAAAAAATCTCTTGGAAATTTTATGCTATTTTATTCTAGCAATAGCAGCAACAATGAACACTATTCAGTTAACTTGCGTCACCATTTAATTTGAATATTCTCGGCTAAAAATATCTTGTCGCATAATTAAAATTGCGTTTATTCCTTGTTGAATTGTATCGGGAAAAAATTCCATTGCTTCGGCGAAAATGTTGATGCGTTGTCTATGACGATATGAATTTCACAATTTAACCTAAACGCGTAGCAACATAGCTTAACAACTCTGCCACAAACTCAGTAACAAATGCAACACTAACTTTTCGTCGGATTTAACTTCCAATTATATTGGTTGAAGCTCCTTATTTGTAATTCGGTTCACTTGAAAACTCCAAATATAAGAAATTAAAAAAGTCAGCAACATTTAATGCAACGAGGAGCGTTTATTAATCCGAACCGTTCAGACCGGCTGATGGCGATCAAATGAGTGCTGCTCTGCTCAACTGTTCAATCAAAAGCAATCCAACAAATTTGGATTCAAGCAGTGAGAAGGTGTGAGAAGTTTTATTTGTATTTAGTTTTGTACGAGTAGACGTTGTGCTCGCAATTGGATTTCTATTTCGTCTGGTTTGGTACCTAACCTACACCGCCACAACAGCAGGCAACAACGACGAAGGCTGCGAACTCATGGCTACGAAGTAAAGCCACTGCGCCAGTGCCATATTGTCCCTGCTCGTTCTCTCCAGTCTACCAACGTCTCACCATAGACGTTTTGGTCTGCCAGAATGCCGAACCGTGTTGATGACGACCATCCACGACCACGGCACGACTACATGCGTGAACTGTTCTTTGTTTTGTTTGTTTGCGTTTGTTCGCTTATGTAGAGGTACCGATGTACCGATTTTCATACTCGTACATGACTCGGATTTTGTTCATGAAGGGACATGGAGGAGAGCCGTTGTTGTCTGCCGACTACTATGTGAGTGTGACTAACTAAGCTTATGTGGTTATGAACTTGTGGTGAGTGGCGATGTTAGTGTCATCGCTACATAACTGCTGGAGCAGTGCTTACTCATATATTGTAGGAAACGATATGACGCGAACAAGACAACGCAGTCTAACGTCAAAACCAAGTTTCTTGCAAAAAGATGCATAATCAATCCAGCATGTTCTGCAGATTGGTACTAGCTGGTATAAATGTGGAAAAATACTAACACATCGCTTGGGAAATGCTGTTGTAATTTTGTTCTCGTCCTTAATACTAATCAGATTGATTAATTAAAGAAAATAGGCTGGATCGACCAGTGAGTGAATGACGAAGCACTTTCCAAAGTAGATGTTGAAATATTTCTTAGTCAAAATTTATGCGTCAAAAAAGTTATCCTTTGCGAAGGTTTCGATATGAAATGAATGTCACTATGAAATGAATATTTGAACCTTCAAAACATTTAACCCCTAAATTCATTTTTGTTTTGCTCACTATTCTTATTTTACTTAATATTTGTTTCATTCCCTCGTAAGTTAAACCATTAACAATGAAAATATTGTACTTTGCTGTTATCTACACTTGTATGAACAGATGCCTGATTTCTCCAAAAATCTCTATCCACGTTAGATATTATTCTAATTAAAAAAGGAATTTATAATAAAAAAATCTCACAGAACATCACAGTAATGAAAAATTCGCACAAAAATTGTCTCAAAAATCAACCATCAATAAAATTATAACTCAATTATAATTACTATAATAAGAAAACATTTCTAATTCAGTATTTATACGTGCATTATATTTATGGTCATGTAAAGTGCTTTTTTAAAAACTGTGCAGTAAGGCATGTCCAAAAAAGCTCTAATTCTCACATCCTTTAAGGATGATCCTTATATGAAGGGGTCGAGGGTGTAACGACACCATAAAAATTGTTTTTTTAGGTTGTTCCAAAAACAGCCAAAATGGTATTTTCGGCTTAACTTTGTTATTTGTTAACTCATCTTTAAGTGCATTACATCGTTACAAATATCTCAAAGCTTTGCACTTTACATTCTCAAATTAAATTGTTCTCCAAAGTCAATATTTGTCGATGTCGATATTTTGTTATGGTGCTGAAACTCTTTCGAAGTAAGATTTCATATTTAATTTTGTTTCTGCATAATCCAGCTTACTGTATAGGTTATGTTTTCTTATTTTCCAACTATTTTACTTTTCAAAAGACGTATGTAACAAATTCAAAATTGGTTCCAAATTGATTCCAAATAAACTTTCCCGTTCATAAATTAAAAAAAAAAATACACATGCATATATTTTTTTTTAAATGTATAGATATACGGTTTTCGTGCTATATTTTTTTTTTTGTTATTTTTCAAAATTTTGTTAAAAAGGCACACCCTGTTTTGCAAAAATCACAAACATGTTTTTATGCTTTGTTGCTTTTTTGAATCTTTGAAATTACAGCAGTTATGAGTTCGGCCACAAAGCTAAAAAACAGACCTCGCTGGAATATTTGTATTTTAACTTTTTATACCAAATTTTGATGTATTCATTAAAAACTCAAAACTTTATCTCAAAACTACTGCTTTCGGCATGGTATTGTAAGCAAAAAATATTCTGCTGAATCTTTTGAAATTTTAATATGTTATTCACAACATTAGTCGCTATTGCTGAGACTATCTATAATCAAAGTCTTATTTAAAACACTTTGTATTTATTCACACCGTAAAGAACCTGTTTTTAGAACTTAAATTTCAAAAGCGCCGTTTTTCCGTCACTATTTTGTTTTCTTCTCCTGACCATGGCATGCAGGTTAAGTGTAAGCGGCAAAAGTTTTTTTATCAATAAAAAGTTTTTCTGATCGGTCACCACCTCTCTGGAGACAATGGCAAACCTCAGAGAGTAAATAATGCCATGTAAAGCTTCTTGAGAAAATGAACTTTAGCCGATCGAAGTTGGCATAAAACATGTAGGTTCAGTTTTCGGTCAATTCGGTCAAACACTACACAATTGATCATAAGAAGCTCGGTCAAAGTCCTTTCAAGAGCTGAAATGGCCAATTTACTCCTAACTATAACAGCACTAATATTTATTTATAAATTTCTTCCTGAAGAAGTATATAAAAGCTGAAAATATAATTCTTACAAAATATCGAGCCATAACCGCGAAAAAGATGTAACCATCAAAACTAAAATTTCAAAGCAGCCGATTTCTTTTAATTATTTTCGACTTAAGATTTTTAGTAACGACAATGTTTTTACACAATCTTAACAAATAAATAATTAAATTATTATAATTACTTTTGTTTTATAATAATGAATTGTTGATAATGAAATAAATTATAAGTTTTGATAAGAAAACATATTTTTGTGAATTGCTGGTTACATCTTTTTCGCGGTTATGGCTCGATATGTTTTTCAAGAATTATAAAAATAAATTTCTTGGTTTTTATATTTCAGTAAAATAGAAGAGTTACAATCTACCACACCGCCTAGAGGCCATTTTTTTCAAACACGCATATTTTGATATAACTACACACATAACCAATATTATTTTTGTATGTTAAATATTAGCCTCTTTTACGAATTTTTCACATTGGGTTGCATGGGAGGTAGCCGGTATGTTTTCATCCGATTAAGCCCATTTTCGAATTTGATCTTTGCTCTTTAGAAAGAAGTAGATCCTTATGCATTTCTTGTGGGGATATTAAAATAATTAATTGCAAATAGGGAGAACTCGACCAATACTGATCTGGAGAATTCTGGGTACTGAGAAGAGAGTTTACCGTCATATGAAATAAAAAAAGCCCTAAGTTATATTGGAAAAATTTGCGAGAGAAACAAAAAACTTTCTAAATTGTTTAAATTAAAGCAAACCCATATTTTTTAACACCCACGCGTACTGCGTAAGGGGTATATTAATTTTGTCACGACGTGTGTTACGCCCAGAAGGAGAAAAGTGTATATATTCTTTCTCAGCATCACCACCTGAGTTGATTTAGCCATGTCGGTCTGTCTGTGGACACGATTGCGGCCGTAATTTTGAAGCTATCGTGCTGAAATTCAATATTTAAGCTTTCTTTAAAACAACTAAGATCAAGTTCGAGAATGGGCTAAATCGGATGAAAACCACGCCTACCTCCCATACAACCCCAATAATGAAAACTCCATAAAGAAGCAAATATTTGGGCTACAAAACTAAAATTCAGTATTTGTGTTGTCTATGTCAAAACTGAGGTTTGTTATGAAAATGGGCATCATCCACCCACTAACACGCCCACCTCCTATACAACTAACCACCTCCCTCCCTAATTGAAAACTAAAACTTTTTAAAGAGGCTCTTGTAGAGGCTCCTAAACTTTGCAGGTTAAACATTTATATGAATGTGTTTTAGACGTCATCAAAATAGTAAAAAGTCTCATATAAAAAGAGCTGCAATTTAAGATTTTGTACCATTATGAATCGGCCGTGGGGGTATTTTAACTTCGGCCAGGTCGAAGATATACCTTACTAGTTTAAATATTTTTTCAGGTTAATTTTGTAAAAAAATTGTTGTTACACGGTGCATCAAAATCAATCAAAAAGCCGATTTTGAATTTTCTGTCACTAAGGGGCTTTTTTGAATTCATATGTCGATACAACTTTATTATTCAGTCATTTAATTTAATGTATAATTTAACTTCATTCATTATAAATGTATGGATGAAATCTCTTTGTTAAACTAGACTATAGCATATTCTTTTTATATTTCTGTTAGTTTCGTTGTTTTAGTGGAGCCAAAAGTTGAAAACATGCACTGCATAAAATAAGCTGTGAGCCACTGTATATATATTTTGCAAATTTTGTTAAAGCTGACCCACAGTTCGCCCCGTCTATAAATAACTTTATTTCATACTTTAATTTTATTTATTCTTTATAAAAGAACACTCCAAATTAAATTTAATTTGTAAATAAATGAGAGAAGCAAAAACATGCATACAAAATTAATCGATAGTTGCAACGTAACTGGAAAGAGCACAACGTAACACGTGGTATACATATGCATCTCCATATGTCGGAAAGGGTTTAAACAGTTTGTCTGGGATTTTTAACCATAGATAAGATGAGGATTTAAATGCTGCGATTCTGATTCCAATACGAAATAAATTCGCAGTTTTTCATACACATAAATGATGTTAATACATATGTATAGTTGTTTTTATACGTATGTATAAGTACTCAGACAATCAGATATAAGAAAATATATAATACTGTGTAGTTGAGTCACAACGCCATGATAATCGCGACACGCGAGTTCTTTTCTTCATGTGCAGTAACGTTGTCTCATGGATGAGAATAACGAGCTTATATTATGTATGTATATTCATACATTATAGCACATACATACTTACGTTCTTTCAGGTAAATAACCTCACAACTCACCGTGAAATAATTTTACAAATTTTATGCACTTGTAATTGTTGTTTCATGTACGACTGTCTGTCTACAGACCCCAGACAACCAGGGCCGCAGCCTGAAAAATAGTTTTTGAATATATATTGTTAGTTAAATTGTTAGTTATTGTCAAAAGTATTAGCTTTTAAAATATTATATTGAATTTTTTTTTCTGAAATTTAAAACCAATATTTAGCCAAACAATGTTATCGCTGATCGGCCATTGCTCCGGGGCAGCGTAACGGTCATTTGAGTCAAAATTGTCAGGGATTTTATTTTTCTTTCTTTACAGTAAAACGTATCTTAATACACATTGGAAAAAGGCATTCCTAAAGGACAAAAAATTAAAAATTCCGCTTAATCATTTATGTACAAAGTTCCTTTATTATATTTATATATATTTTTTTATTTTATTTTTAAACTTTTTCAGAGTAATGGGAACTTAATTTGAATTTTTTTTTAATTTAAAAATTGAATTTATAATACATTTATTGTTCTATAAATAAAAAACTTAAATTTTTAATTCTATTTGAGATAAAATCGACTTTAAACATAATAATTAAGGATTGATGAAAGTTTCTAAGTTGAAGCATTTGTTTGCGGTGGCACAAAAGGACTCCATCTTAGACAACTATCGTCAATTTTCGGAAAGTTGCCTCTTCGCTTGACACGTTCTTCATACTCGTCTAAAACATCCTGCAATGTATGAAATGTTTTTAAGTGTTGCATTTGAGAAAGTAATTAAAAAAAAAAATGAGATTCGATTTCAGTATTATAAAATTAGGTTTCGAGAGGCCAGTTTTCCGGTGATCATTTGAACTCTTCTAAACTTGACTTGAGTCAAACTAGTTTAACTTTATAAAAAACTAGTTCAATCGGCGAACTTTTGTGAAATTTTTAGTCGATCAAAGCTAACAACATTCATCACGAAACTATATAACTATTGATATAATATAAATCTTATGAAATATGAAAAAATTTTAAGCGTATATTTTAAAATATGAATTATGTTAAGAAGTTATTAAAAAGGAAAGGACAAAATTTTATTCATTTAACAATTAAAATCATGTTTAAACTTTTTTGAAGAATATAAGGATTTGAAAATATATAGGATATAAGCGTCCCAAGCTTTTGATATATCATTTATATAGAATGCACACTTTTTGTATCTTCATAGATTTCAAAACTTCTTTTTTGATGTCATTGTCTAAGGTTGCGTTCATAGTGAACACCGATTCAGACAGGCGGGCTGAAATATGTGTGAACAAGCAAAATAGATAGTTATTTGAATCTTGTTTGTTCGTATGTTCGCGGTCTAACTCAAAAAAGTCATTTTGCTGGCAGAAAACGTGTTTAAAGTTTTCAATTGAGAAAACCACATTTTTGTCTTCTGGCGGGAATTGTATTCAAGTCATGACAAGAGATCATAATAAAACAAACAACTATGCATAATTAGCTCAAAAATAGTGTTTTTGTGTTATTACGTTCTACGAGCAAGTGAACGATATGAAATGCATGTCCTTTCTATAATTTAAGTATAGTTAGTACAAGTATAATTTATATGAAAATTATTTTTATTTTCCTAAACAATTTTTAGGAATGGGTTTTTGTATACCGATAGCACAAGTAAAAAGGTTACACAAGTACGTCTATATATACTATAGATATTACCCAAGACAACTTACCTGTTTCTTAAGAACGATGTGCTTTCCTTTCCAATACTTCATCATACCAAGTGCCTGCAGTGTGCTAACAATATCATAGGAGTAAATAGCCATTTCCTTGGAAATTTTTTTGTTTTAATTATAGTTTTTTTCTTTAATTTATCACATTCAATTCACCTGCGAAACGTCTTTAATGCTCAGGGTGGAACCTGAACGATTGCACAGATAATCCAAAAGAACGTCTTTCCAATATGAACGATATGATATAAGGCCCAAGTCAGATAGTGGTTTTTCTGGTGACCCAATTTTTCCTTCAACTCTCGTCAAAAGGTAACCTTAATAGGTACAAAATAAAAATACTTTAAAGAGTTCGAAGCTTTAGGGAACTTCAATTAATTCTACAAGTTGTGTTTTTTCGAATCTGTGTGCATAATATTGTTATCATTTTCTTAAAATACTTTAAAATACAAACAGCAGTAGCCTAAGAAAATGATATTGATTTAGTTGTAAATTAGATAGAGTTGTGTGTTAAGCCAGAATGCACGAGTTTAAATAATATTACTATTCTAGTTTTTTACTTTTACCTAAATTAATTTTTATTGTCTTTGAAATTATGATGACAGACTGTATAATTGTATAATTTAAAATTCATCTTTATATTCTGTATCACAGTATCGATTGAAGAAATTTCGTTTGTTAGTCTTAGAAACCTTAATATCTTCCTTTGTTGCTCTTATCTCAAGTTCTTCTGATCATCCCCCTAGATCCTGGAAATTTTAAGTCTCATTTTAAAGGCATTTTGGAGAGTAAAGTAGTACTCTATAGGTGAAATAGAAAACTCATAAATAGCCAAGCACCAAATAAGTCGTAACTCCATTCTTTGTTTTAATGTTCTGTGACTTTTTCTTGTAAAGGCTATTCGATATCAAAAATTTGGCTTGTACAGGCGGAGTTTACTTGCAGTCGCACATCAGCAAGTGTTGACTCATTCTGAGTTTCAATGTTCTGTGACTTTGACTTCTATAGCTATTCTGTATCGAAAGTGCAGCTTTATAGATTACCTATTAGAATGACCTTGCCAATTAGTAATTCCATTCTGAGTTTTTTTTCTTATGCGAAATTAAATTCCAATACTATTTTATATTAATAATTTTAATTGTATGAGCGGTGCCACACCGCAATACTCGCTCATTATACAGTCGAAGGATTTTTGAGAGGATTATTAAGGCCCAGTTTCAATTTTTTTTAAATAATTTTCGAAATTTTGCTTTTTATTTTATTTTTTTCGGAAAATATCTAAAAAACGTGTTAAAAAAATTTCATTATAATAAAATCCCTGGAGAACCAAGAAAAAAGTCGACGGGCAAGATTGCCCAAAAACTGGTCGATTAGTTATTGTTTATTTTACATAAATTGTGTAAAGTAAATTTTTTGAAAACCTCGATGTCAATCCCTAGCCTTAAAAGTGAACTTTAACTGCTAAAGAGACTTTTTTATTGGTGCATCACAGACAAACACAAAAAAATTTTAAAAATTAAATAATTCAGTAGAAATTTACAAACATTTTGAATTCAATACCGTTTGTTTGTAATCTTTTATTTCATACAATTAAGAACAATTTAAAAAAATAAATTCGAAATTATTTTTTATTAATTAATATTCGCTATTTTTTCACAGCTGCAACACAATAAATGCTTTATATACTTATAAATTAATCCTTTAGTTTTGACCAGTCTTGAGTCTGTCATAATTAGCCAAATCAACAAACAAACAGATACAAACTTATTTTCATACGTTTTTTTTTTTTAAATTTCTCAAATCGCTCAGAAAAAAATTTTTAAAAATAAAGCCACAAAATCGCGACAAAAATCATTTAGGGTGGCCAGTGTTTATCAGTCCTTATCATTTATTTGAGACAATAGACAATATATATACCGGAGCAGTCTAGACAGTCGAGCATGGGAGTGAGAAATTCTTTTTGAGTGATGTTACATCTCTACTCTACCTAACAGCACTCTTATTTATTGCTCAAAAAGCTTGCTACATAGAGACAGTGCTCAAAATATGTTTGTTTGCACGTATGTCTGTAGTATGAATGTGTTAACCTAACCCCCGCATAATATTTAAAATACTGCGGCAGGCTCGGGGTTGTATATTTGTTGTTGTTGTGCAGTTAACTGAGAAAATTAATGTTAGCTTCCATTTCTTTGTTGTTGCGAAACAAAAAACAAAAAAAAAAGCAAAAATGAAGAATGAGAAGTGACGAGACGACTTTATCGATTTGTTTTCAAGCGCAGTCGCCTTCTCGCTGTAGTATTCATTCATTGAGCTTCTTTGTGTTGTAAACCAAACGATTAGAAGACACCGGGTTTACCCTGTAATCAAATTTTTATTATGAATATTTATTTAAAGATCTTTTATTTTGTTTAAAAAACATTGAGGAAATACAACATAGATCTTTGGCAGTTTTCTAGAGCACTTCAAAGTTAAATTAACAAAAATTAAATTAAAACGTTAATTATAAGGCTTTGGAAATTGTTACCGAATGTACAATTAATTAGATAGTTGGTATGACCTTCGTTTGTAAAACAAAAAGCACATCAACATTGGTTGGCAAATTCAATAAACATATAGTATCTGTACTTGGTTCACAACCGTTATTTATAACCCACACAATGTATAAATAAGGTGGGTTAAAAAAAATGTACAAAAAAAGTTTTGCATGTCTAGTTAAGGACGACGCCCTTTCTCAATGACCTGCTCTGACCTTTAACGTCTGCTGTGCCGCGAATAATGTAAAGCTTGTTGACTTGTAGGAAACAAATTCTCAAATCCTTTTATGGAAACTTGGTAGTTTTTTTTTTTTGTAGGGAATGTAATGTACAGTTAAATTGTATGTATGTATGTACTTGTTTTAAACACTCCAGCTTAATTTTCTGTAATGTTGCATGGTGAAAACTTACATGAAAGGGGTTTTGAGTGGAAAGGGAAATTTTAACATGCAAAAATGTAGCCAAATTAAAACTAGAGAGACCAACAGCAAGTCAAATTCAATTAAAGTCCCTAACGCCAAGGGAAGGTCAATGTCGTTTACGGTAATAAGAGATATATTCAAAAGTAAGGTACCTACTTGGGAACTCGTATGAGTGTGTGTAAATGCATTTATTTCCATGACATTTAATTATATAAAGTAACCGAAAAGGTTAAGAGAACGTAGGGAAAAATTTCGTTTACTTACTGAAATCGATAAGCAGTCGCCCGTATCCTTTGCGCTGATAGGGCGGCAATGTCAGTATGCAGGACACATTGTAGAACGAGTTTTTTTCCTGAAAGTACAAAAGTAAAAATAAACATGACTAATAATTTTTATTCATTAAAATATGTTATAAAAGAATTGTTAATGTTATGATTATTTAAGTTTTAATGAAATTGTGGTTATTTTTATTTTACTTTTTAAAATAGCAACAATTGTAAAATTTGAAATTTTTAATTTCCACATTAAGCATAAAAATAATATATAAATCAATATTATATTCAACGGTCGTCTCTTGCAAGGCCTTTATGGTTAAAATATTCGAAAGACGAGTTTAACTATCTAATACGAAATTCCATTCTTTGGCGAGGAGTTGTCTATTACTATTTCCTCAGATTACCTTTTTTAAGAAAATTAAGGATGTATAAGTTAAAATAAATAGGTGAAAATCAAAGTAAAAATCACTGTCTTTTGATGTCAGAGAATATTTACAAATATTTTAAAACAGTAGTTTAAAAATTAAAATTATAATGACCCTGTTGTCAAAGACTTCGTTGACAACAAAGTGTAGATGCTGTACAGTATTTCACCTAGACCAAGATAGCTGGGCAAAATTTTTTTGTTTGATTTTTTATATTCCTTAGGTCAAAACAGGAATAAACATTTAATTTTCATGGTACAACCATAAAAATTTGCGTACTATTGTTTTTCGTTGCAAAAAACGCAATGAAAGTAATAACCTCATTTTGTCCTAACTTGACTTGACCCAATATAATTATGAGTATTTTGATATTTATCAGTTTAATATTTGCTATTAAGTGAAAGATAACGCATACGTTATCGAAAAAATTTTATTTATTTAATAGAAAAAATTCATTTGCTGAAATAAACTAAAATTAATTTATTCATTTAATTAAAACTTAAAAATAAAAATTAAAATTCATTAAACTTGAACGTCATCAAAATTTAAACTTAACCTTTAAACTTTTTTTAACATTCAAGGCAAGGCTCATTTATATAAGGTTGCGTACATTTTTTGACGCATCCTTATTTTATGTAAACAAAAATATTTTGACGTTTACAAAGTAGGGTTTTGTGCTGCTCGAGAAAAAAGAGTATTTTTCAGGGTTTTGTGCAGTTTTCTGTTATATTGTGTACACACTAAGTCAAGATGTGTTGAAATTTTGATTTTTGTCAAAATTAGAAGTAAAGGGGCTTTTAACGAACAACGATGTCCAATGCAATTCAAGTTTCGACTCAAAAAATTTTTATTTGGTCGGTCTTTCTTGATTTTCTTAATATATATTTCTTTCATTAAACCTTTTTTAAGGGTATAATACTGAAATCCTTCAATAAAAATTAAAACTATGGTTATATCAAACTCAATGGCTTAATTTTATCAGGACATCCGAATTTACACATAAAATAATAGGAAGAATAAAAGTAGTAAACAAAAATTTTAGTATTAAATTTACCAAATAGTGCTACAAAAAACTACCAAATAGTATTATATTCAGGCAACCGTGTCAGTTCTTTGCTCAAATGACTACGCTCTTTTCCTCTAATTTCAAAATAAGGGTGCCGTAATGAGAAAACGTCAAAAATGTACGCAACCTTAAATAAATAAACCTTGCATTCAAGGCATGTCGATTCATTTTCTTTCTCATTAAATGATATTTGGATTAGTCTATATATGAAAACCTTCCCATTTTAAATAATTAAACATTTAAGGAAACATGCGAACAAGTGTATGCACACAAATGTAAAATGAAATCCTTCAATGCTTACAAAAAGAAAACAAACAAGCGTTTAAAGAAACAAATGATAGCATCAAAATAAAACTCACTCCGTACTAACACTATATAACTATCATTGAAAGAGTTCATCATTTTCAAATAATCTGAGTGAGGAAAAAAAAGAGCGAGCACACATATCAGCTTATGCTATTCAAAAGCAGATACTGTGAACAGCAACGAAAGAGAAATGCAAATAAACAACTCGCTCGCTCATTCGGAGATTAACGAATAATGATCGCTCGTTTGTTTTTTATTTCCCATGAAAGAAAAAAAAAATAAATGTACTGAGTTGAGTAGTATTGAGGTGAGTGATGGATATTTTACTCACGAACTCTGATCCAGAATCTAAACAACACACCATTAGATAAAATATTAAATTTTGTATTTTAGAAAAAATATGAAATGCTCCAACGGTATATCAACTACTATCGTGTTGTGTGCTAGCGGAGTTATAATTAAGAGATTATCAAACGAAATATCGCCAAATTTTGAATCTATTGTTTTAGCGAAGCTATGATTGTCCAATGTTAAAATTTAGAAATAAACTGTTGATTTAGTGTTTTTTTACATAAAAAACAGTCACTTTAAATTTGGCCGATTATATCTCCGCTAAAACAAAAGATACAACATTTGGCGATATTTCGTTTGATGATCTCTTAATTATAGCTCCGCTACAACACATAACACGATAGTAGTTGACATACCGTTGGAACATTTCATACTTTCTCTAAAATACAAAATTTAATTTTTTATCTTATGGTGTGTTGTTTAGATTCTGGATTAATTTTTACAAGTGTAAAACACCCTGTATCTTGAAAACCCTTACACAACGGTAAAAATTGAGTACAGATTTGGAATCAGCGTTGAAAGCTCATATAGAAAATATATTGGGTTTTCCGGATCCTACATTTTTAGACTAGTATTATTTATTCAAGCATGTCTGAATTTTAGAGCATTGCTATTATTTTGACCACAGCTGTATGTGTTTTATTTTCAATATTGAGGATTCTTTCCTACTCTTTCCACAAGCATACCACAATTTTGTAAATTTTTTGAATTTGGTACTAATTTAATTTTAATTTCTCTTTCAGATTTATCTGAGATATTAGATCGTTTTAACTACAAAACAAATTTAGTTAAACAGCTTTATGTTTCTGGGAAACAAAGTTGACAAGCATAGCTAACGCAAAACAGAAATTCAGCTCGGATACAAGAGGTACACGAAAGTTGCACTCCACCAAATATCAAAAACATTGTTTCTTATCATGTAAAATTTAATCATTTTAAAAACAGTAAAATACAAAAACAACATATACTTGCTTTAAATTTTTACCAAAATTCTGACCTTCAACTGTGTACTCCATTTTCACCTTTTTTTCTAAAATATGCGTTTTGATAAAAATTTATCACTTCACTTAACACGTGCTATCACCGACTTTCAAATGCAGCTACAAACAAGTTTTTACCTCTGTGCTTAATTGCTCAAAAGTAACGGGTCTTTTTAAACTAATTCTGTTTGCTTTGCTTTCTAGGGTGATTTCTTGAAAAAATTGCATACCTCTTTTTAGTATTTGGTAGAATCACTTTAGTCCAGCTAGCTTGTTCCAGCTAGAAAATTGATGTTTTAGAACAACTGAAAAATTAAAATTTCTGAATTGAAAACTTGTTCAACGTTTCTGATAGCGTTCGTGCAAGAATTTGAGAATTTTTATTTATTTATTTATAACCTTTAAAAAATTAAAACAAAAACTACTCGACCGATCGCACTGAAATTTAAGTATGTTCCAGTGAGTTGTAACCACGCCCGCCATGGTGTTTTGTTTTTTTTTTAAATAATTCGAGTAGCCATATATGTAAATAAAAAATAAATGGTTTTTGATTATTGAAGGAATTTAAGACTAAATTATCTTGCATTCAATAAGTTTCTAACGTCCTCAGTGCCAGTAGAAAAACTTTTTCTTTTGACGGTATAGTAAACGGTCCATTTTTCTTCTTTTTTTTTTTTAAATAAGTTATAATAAAGGCAAATAGTAATTTGGAGAAAAAAGTTTTTTTGTATTGTTTATTTTGTCATGCAGTTCTTTTTTCTTAAAGAACTTTTCTTTTTTTTTTTGTCAATCTTAGTTTAATAATTTAATACATATTTGTGATAATGTGAATTTGTGTTTTATATAAATTTTTTAAAAATTTGGTTGGTCCTTTAAACTAATTCTAAAATAATTAAAAAGAAACCCAAGAAATCTTGATAAAAATTTGACTATTTGTCATGATTCAATAATTTAAAAGGTTATCCCGATATTTGAGGTCTTCTCACGAAAATGGAGATAGATACCCTTATTTGAAGAGGAGAGCATTTTTAATGACACAAAAATCCCACAGTTGCTTGAATATCGTACTATTTTTTAGTACAATATATCTAAAAATTTGTAGTCAATACATTTTATGTTACTTTTGTATTTTTGAAGCATCCATCAGATGATTTTTTAGGTTCTGCAACTTCACACAGTCCAAGCTTGAAATATTTTCACGAATTTATTGCCTTAAAAAATTCAACGAAAGCAATGCATACTTATTTTGTTTTTTTTTAAGGAGTAAAATATTGAAAACACATACTTTTTTATTAAAAAAAAAAACACAACACTGAAACATAAATGTCATTCATTTTCGAGAGAGAATATTTTCTGTTTACAAAAAATGAGGGTATATCAAATATCGGGTTAACCTTATAAATTATTGAGTCATGACTATTTGTAATCTGTCATCTGATAAATGGAATTGTATTTTACATCTCTTATGATCTCTATTTTACATATGAAAATTCCAAGATGTTTTAGTGCAGTTCAATATACGATTATATTCAAGGTCAAAATTCAAAAAAATATCAAGTCAATTCGTCTAAATATTTTCCTAGAAGCACTTAAATGTGAACCAGTTGTCAATGTGAGAACAATATATAAATATCAGATGAACTTCATGTTTTAATTAGTAATAGAAATTAATTAAAGCATATTTAAGCAGCACTTTATCGATTTATATGTGTGATAAAAAAAAAGATTCGATCTAGTTTTGTTAATTTACACAAGAGCATTTTAAAATGTAGTGTAAAATAATCCAGAAAAAGTTTCCCTTTAACTCTCAAATAAATACGTTACTTAATGCATAGTTAATATCTTCAACTTATATTGGAAAACAACCCAGAAAAAGTTTTATTGCTATCAATTAGTCGCTGTTAAAATTAGATACAAGACTTTAAAAAATTAACAATTCCACTTATTATAGAAAGAATACGATTAGAAATATGTTTTGTTTTTAAACGCACACCAAGCCAAACTTATGTGAAATAATATATAAATAAATGCTCGTCTGGCTGACAAGAACTTTACACATTTTTTGGGGTTCAATGACCACCATTCAAATTAACAATAAATACAATAAAAAATGTGAAGAATTCAGCGTCTGGCAATGTCTCTGCAATGCACAAAATTTAATACATATGTACAATGCCAGACCACCTAAGCTCCGAAAAAAAAAGATATACAGACATAATGGGTTCAGCATCCAAATTTAAATTGGGAGTGTGAATGTACTCTTTCTATGACCACCCTAGTTTACCGAATTTTGATTTTCAATGTGAATGGAGCTGTAGTATTTGGTTGTGATAAACCCCAAAAGATGACCGTTTCATCCCCAAATATTGTTGAAAAGGTTTACGACCTCATTTTATATAGAAGAAAACCCATCGCCAAACAGTTGTTTTCGGCGCACACTCTCTGCATCGTTAGTTTTAGTACGAAATTCCTCCAGCATTTTTACTATTCTAGCAGTTATAGTCTGGAGCCTTCTGTCTGAATCGAACATCCCAACTGTTTCCTGAATAAAATTGACAACTTTTTGGTGGTTCTCTTCTCAATGCCATCAAGTTGTTTTGACTATGCAATATGTAAGTAACATTTGGGAACAAAGGAAACAAAAGTTCAATTTGCAATAAAAAAAAGGCTGGGGAAATGCGTCTGGTGCGCACACACAGGCAAATAATGCATAGAGTTATATACTTTGAGACGAAAAGTCCTCGAATCCGTCGCGTTTATTATGTATAAAAGTTAAGGGGTGGGTATCGTTATGTAACAGACACGACGACATAAGAAAGAACTTTTAACGAACATTTGATGGTACATTAATTGTGCTTTTGAAAAGCTCATATATATATATATGCAGAAAATAACAATGATACCGGCTGAAAATCAACGTCACGACATGCGCAATTTGTAACACAAACCCAGTCTGCATTTCCAGTAAAAGAACATTTACAACATATTAGTGAAAATCAATGTTTTTAAGAGTAGGGAAAGAGGTTCTATGTTGCATCGGAAAGAATTTGTGAAAATTATAAATTTAAGACACACATTTAATTAATTAATACATATAAATATATTTAAAATACGCTGTCAACTTGATGTTGAAAATGTGGTAATAATGAACAACACTGAAGAGAAGAATAAAAACAAAAGCTTTTTCTTTCCGACATTCCTATACTTAACATTAATAATGAAATAAGATGTAGGCCATATAAGTTGTTATTTTATTTTGTTGGTTCTTACCTTACTAAAATATCCCACCGTGTGACAGCCATCAACATCTGCCAAAGTCATTATGTAAAACAGAAAAGGTTCCACGTCATAGTAGAGCGTTTTGTGGTCTAGGAAAAATTTGGCCAGTAGACACAGGTGCTGGCAATACTGTTTGTGGCGCTTTCCATCTACTTGCCATACTTGCAATTTGCCCTTGCGGTAGATTTCGTCACCAGGTGGATGACGCCAAACACATTTTTGAGCATGTCGTTTAATACCCGTTTCAGACTTCTGATAACGTAAACAAAACTCACATATGTACATTTTTGGAAGTCTTGCAGCATCATCTGGGTATGGTGATTGATACCATACTTTCATTTTGTATTTTCCCATCGTGATGTACCTGGATAAATTTGATATTATTTAAAATTTATTGTTTTAAAATTTATTGCGAAATACATACTTTATGCCTTTTCCCACAGGCAGGTCACTGAGCTCTTCTTCAATTTTTTCGCTGGCAATTGCTTGAGCCTCACGAAACAACTGCAGATCATAGTCGGGCACCAGTCCCGATAAGCTTGGTTCACGGTCATCGTCTTGGCAATCTTTTTCTACTTTTATCTTGTCGGTGTTCATGCTGCCTTGTATTGGTCGAAAGCGTGCACGCGATTCACGAATTTTTGTCAAGAACTCTTTTTGCTCGGCTGATAACGACTTTCGTCCAGATTCTTGCTGTGATCCCGTCTTTTTTCTAAACTCCTCGCGCTGAATACGATCGCTAGCACGTTCCTTGCATTCAGAAGCAGACATATTGTGGAAGATTGGGCATGCTTCTGCCAAAAAGTGTTTGTCTTGATTTCCACTCAAGTGGCCTGAAGAATCGCAGCCCTCGATTGTACACTTTTTTTCAATTAGAGAAAACTGGGGAGACTGTGATCGCGGCTTATCTATAGTGCATTCCTTTTTAGTACTCGTTTTTGTAAGTGCGACATTTGTTGGCACTTTTTTGGTCGGACTTTTGCTGAAGCTGTATTTTCCAACGTCGCCATCTAGATCCGAGTCAGTGTCACTGGCATCACCAACACCACGACCTAGGAAATGCTTTGACCTACGTGTGCTGAGTGAACGTGTTAGTTTTCTGTCTTTCGTTGCATGTTTAACACCCAAGTCTTCCGTGCTTGGATCCAAGCTTCTTTTAGCAGTTGCTTTTTTTATTGCTTGAGAGGCAGACGAGTTGCTAGATTCGCTTTGATCTGTTTCGCTCGTGGATGATGATCCATCACCAGACGTTGAGCCACTTTCCGACTCGGATTCATCCGAACTTTTAATACGACTATGCGTTTTTGATGAAAAATTTCGCTTAGGAAGTGTCCTAGAAGCTACTGGCTTTATTTTAGATGTCGTAGGCGTCTTATTTGTGCAATTTGGTTTTGGACAGATTTTTCTTTCTAGTTTTTTGGTTATAAGAAACTCTGAGTCTGAGGGCTCTGAAGAAGCAACGGAAGAAAAATGGATATTTTGTTTAACTTCGTCTGCCTTTATGGACGGTTGTGAACATTCTTTCGGAACATTGATTTTATTCGATGCTTTCGAAGAAAAGTTTTGCTGATGATGTTGTTTGACTACTGCAGGTGGAGCTTTTCCACCGCCACCATTTAACGGAGATTGCTGATGCGATGTTGTTTTTTGGGCAGTTTTCTTTCTTTGCACAGCAATTGTACTGTTGTTTAACAGCCTGGTAGGTTTTTTGCTGGGTGGTATTTCGTCTTCACTAGAAAAATCATTGCTTCTTGATAGTCTATGTGCCATGTTGTTGGTAGAACGTAATTTTGTTGAGGGCGTTAATTTCTTTTCAGAATCTAATGTTTTGGACGATGTCTTTACTTCAGAGCTCTTTCGTCTTGTAATAACTTGAGATTTTTGCATGGAATCGGTTGTTTTAGCTTGAGCTTGTCGTTTTTCCTCCAATGTACTTGACGATTCCGTATCAGATGATGAACTACCAGAGTCCGAACCACTGGAACTGCCGCTGGAGGATGTACTCCCTGAAAAGGAAGTTGAGCTGGACTCATCGGTGCTACTGGAGCTCTTTGTCAATCAAAATCAAATTTATTTAATAACTCCTAAACGAAAATAGTTAAGAATTTACCTTTTTGCGAAACGAAGACATCTTTCCACCTACAAACAAATTTCAAGAACACAACAAACTGACGTTGTGAAAGTACGTTCGCATACGATGGATATTGAGATGGCATTGGCGCGTTCGTTAAAAATTTTTTTGTTGAAAAATCATGTCTGCTGACCAGCGCTACCAGTTTTGCACGATAAATAGTGCTTTCGGTATTTTTTGAGCTCTTGCGAGATGCTGTGGGAGAAAGTAAGAATCATCGCTTTGTCAGAAAAATTCTCATGCGAGAAAATTTTTGGCATAATTGAAGATCACTGGAAACTCAAATTTTACTTTTTTTTTGTTTTTATTATATGTATTTAGATCTTCTAAGTCCAATTATGGAAAAATTTCAGACCGCTCTCAAGTGGTTTAGAAGTTATAGGGGGTACAAAGTTGCAAAAATCGTACTGAAATACTTGTGATTTTAATTAAATTTTCCTACAAATCTAAACATTATGGATATCGAAAGAAAGGTAATGCTTTAACCTTTTCAATGAGCTATTAATCAGAATCCATGGATTACTTTTGAAGATATTGCATTTTATATAATATGCACATTTGACAGTTTACCCTTCCAGCTACATATAAATGGCAGAACATAAAAACTTTTATAAAAAATCGCGCGATTTTTTATAAAAGTTTTTCGCCTGCTGCGCTTTTTTTATCTCAATATAATAAAAGTGTACAACAAACTTGAAAATTAAAAATACTGATATTACTTGTTAAGACAGGTAACACTTAATTTATCGTGCACTCTTGACTGTTCACCCTTTTACGAAATAATAATTAAAAACTATAAATATTATCCACTGTTTCTTAATCACAACAATATTTGCACGACTTTTATGAAAACATTTATTTATCTAGTTTCAAAGACAAACACTGCAAAGGGACATACAAAATTGGTACACCTCAAATGTTTTGAGTACAAAAACAGTTATATCTTCCGAATTAACGCATAGATTTTTAGGATTAATAGCTCGTTGAAAAGGTATTAGCATCACTTTCGATATCCATAAAGTTTACTTTTGTTCGAAAACAAAAAAAATCACAAGTTTTTAAGCCCATTTTCACAAACGTTGACCCCTATAACTTCTAAACTACTTGCGAGCGGCCTGAAATTTTTCACTTTTATCTTTTTTAGCTCCAAATACACATTTTGCCAAAAAAAAAAAATAAAAAAAGTCCATTTCCAGTGATCTTCAATTGTTCCAAATTTTTACCACATGTGCGATATTTCCCACGGGAGAGAATAAAAATACCGAAATTACCACAAAATACCTCACATTACCAAAAAGAGATTTCTACCTGCTGTGGCAGAGTCGTCAGATGAAACTACCACCAAATTTCTCTTTTTCTCTCACTAAATTACCATAAAGTACCACGCTCGAAAAATACCTCAAAATACCACAAATACCATAATACCTCAAATTACCACAAAATCCCTCAAATTCCTACAAAATACCTCAATACAAAACAAAGAGAAAACATATACATACACTCATACTAATAGAAACAATTGTTTTTTTTTCACTAAAGTGCATGCATTCACGTGCATTCAGCAGGATGATCAGGGTGTGATTTTTGATGAAAATTGAAAAACAAGCAAATATACAAAATAGATACATATAAACCACCCAATCAAGTGCATTCAGTCATTTCAACAATTTTATTAACGCATCGTCCACTCAATTCGTATTTCTGCCACGCGTGTTAAAAATGCCGTTGAGGTATTTTGTGGGAATTTGTGGTAATAAGAGAAATTGTGGTAATTTGGGGTATTTTATGGTATTTTGAGGTATTTTTTTCCCACGCGAGAGATTTTTACCACAAAATACCATGGGAATTACCACATCCCACAATCGTTGAAAAATACCATAAACACTATTTATAGTGCTTTTCTGGCAACATTTTCTGGAATGAAATGTGTACAGAAAAGGTTAACTGAGTGAATGCGCTTGTTGATGCATTCTTCATGTGTATTCTTGTTGGTAGTTTGTTTGTGTTTAAACTGTTTTTTATATTTAGCAACAAAAGAACTAAATTATTTCTGATATCAAAGTGAAAAATAATATAATTACACTCAAAAAAATTCTGTAGTAAAAATAAATAAAAATGTTTTAAAAGTAAATGTAAAGTAGTAGCTCACCGTCCAAATAAAAATGTTTTTGGTTTTACTAACTAAATTTATTTATTTTTACTACATAAGATAAAAACTGTTTATTGCAGTAAATTTTACTACAAGTGTTGTATCTTTTACTACATCATTTTTAAAAAATTTGAAAATAGAATTTTTTGTTTTGCAGTATTTAATCAATTTTTATATCAATTTACATATATGTCTAGAAGAAAAAGATCATTGTCACATAGTTATTCAAATCTCTGTAAGCTTAAAGTATTTTTTACATTTATGGCGCATTTTAATATTATGAATGTGTTAATAGAAAAATTATGATGAGCAGTGCAAGGACTGCTGAGGCTGGAGATATTTTTTTGAGAAATAATTTTTGAACTCATTAAAGAATTGAATTATTATAATATTATTGTTTTATTAATTGTTGTTAATTAATATGTTGCAATTTAAGTTTACTTTCGTTAAATAATTTCATACTTTGCTATAAACACCGCTTAAAGTGATATTTTAAGCAACTTTGAGGTATTTCATTGACTAGCGGTAATTTTGTGGTAATTTGCACGATTTTGAGGTAATTTGAAGTATTTTTGACGTGTGGTAATTTGAGAGAATTAAATGCGAGAATAAGGTAATTTTTGAGGTATATTCATCTGACAACGCTGCTGCTGACACACACTCTGCGACCACACGTCAAGTAATCTGTTGCAAATCATGAAATAATAACTACAAGGTAGTGTTGACATTTCTGTTGGAAACAACCTTCTGTCAATCTATAAAAAAGAAGAGAGCACTCACAATCCGCCATTGCATACAATTAATTTTCATTGCTCACATTCACCGTACAATAAAATGCATATAAAGATAGAAAAGTTTTTATTTGTTGGTAAAATTTCCATTGGCATTATACAAAGCTTAACATTTCATTAACTTGACAACTTTTCTGACACTTCAATGAACAATTACAATTGTTAATAAATTTAACAATTCCCTTGTTAAAATTTTCCTTTGATTTGAGTTTTAAATTTTTCTTTTCAAAAATTGACAATATTTATTGTACAATTGAATTCAGCAATTCATTGTTAGTTGAAAAAATATAAACTTCAATTCATCAGCATACAATTCAAAAATAATTTTTTCTGCTGATGTTCTCAATAAGAGGAGAATAATTATCAAATATTAAGGTAAATATTATGATTATATTTCAACTCATTTGTATGAAATATATTATTGTGTTTATTTATATTTCCTGATAGATGCATTGGTGTTTGAACATATTTTGTGATCCTTAACGAACTTCTTCCGGATTATACCGACGTCACTCTAAAGTTTTGCGCAATGTCAAGATTTTTTTCGTGCAGATATTTTTTGAAGATATCGTGATATGGATTGAGAGGAGGTGGATTAACAGTGGACCCTAAATGAATGCGCGTTGCGTTGCGCTTCTTTCAAAAATTGGTTCATGCACATACATTTTATATGAAGCCTACCGAAATGCGCAACGCACTAGCGCAACTCGATTCAAATTTCCTATTTTGACAGTGCGTTTGGTTGTGAAGTTGGCTGCATAAAACAAAAATATTCGAACAGAGAGCAACAAACACATAAGAGCAACAAGGAAAACATATATGTTTTCGATTGTACGCAGCGCACTTGTTTAGGCTATGCGTATACAAAATTTGCTTGTCGCTAGGAAGCGCAACGCAACACGCATTCGATTAGTGTCTACTGTAAGACCTTGGTTTTAAATATTGAACGTGCGTCTTATTTTTATAAAAGCTTTTATATATTTTAGTTCTCTTTTATTGAACTAGATAGTCCAATTGGTCTGTCTATGGAAGTCGTAGACGAAAGCGACAAAAGACTGAAGTGAAGTGACTTGAATAAAATAGTCATCCACTTTCCTCTTAGAAAATCCCGATGGTGCACTGGTGCACTCGCTAAAAAACTATAACCACTTTCAGTGATTATTACTCATACAAAAATTAAACCTTAATTGTATTGTCACATAGAAGCCAATTAAATTAGTGCAAGATTAATCCAACTAAATTAGTGCTTTAAATGCAAGATTTTTATTTTTTTATGTGTCTAATTTTTGACAGATAATTTTTTGATTTCATATTTTTGACTTTTAAATTTTGACATTTAATTTTTGACGTTTAAATTTTGACATTCCATTTTTGACGTTTAGAAGTTTTTAACATTTTTACATTCATAAATGACAAGACAATCTTCAATATTTAATTTTTAAAAATTAACAATTTTTGTTGTTATTTCTAACAAGAAATCAACAATTACTATTGTGGATGCTATTTTAACCAAGATTATTGTTATTTTATTGTTAGAATTAACGATTTTATTTTGAGAGTGTAAGGAAGAAAATACGCTATTTTTTATTGGAAAAAAATTATATAACATATACTTACATTTTATTCTGCTTAATGTGCCTGTCGAACAATTTTTTCCACTTTTCTCGACATGTTGCTTTAATGCCTGCATTTCTAATTTGACTTTATTTAATTTTTTTATCAGCTGACATTGGCTGACGCAACATAAGCTGTCAAAATATGACAGTTGATAATTGTTGCGAATTTTGCAACTCCAAATTTGTGTAGCAGAAAATAGCAACATTTGACAAGGACTGGATTTCATATTTTCACTTTCTTTTGCGATATTTTTGGGTACGGGAACAGAAAATCGTAGAAAATAGCACGAATTCGTACGAATGTTCAAGTACGGGAACAGACCTAATTTAGCAACACACTTTTAATGCAATATTTTAACTCTACCAACATCTAGGAGCCTAATCATCCTCACTTTCTTGAGCATTCAAAGCTCCTGGTAACAGCTGCATTTCTCTACTAGCAATGAATTGCATTTTGGCACCATTTCTAGCAGTGACATTTTGCTAACATTATAAGTTTTCATCATCAGAAATGTAATGAAATAATAATAATGCTACCAGTATTTTTTTACCATGGTTGCACATACAGAATACTAATTATTTCCGAAAATTTTGAAATAGGTTGCAAGTACTTGCAAGGCAACTCATGCAGGCAAAACTTTTTGGAAAAGAGAAAAACATTTTTTAGTTAATTTTTTTTATGTATTTTTTTACTGTTTTTCGTTACAGTACTTAAAAACTACCGATAAAATTTTATTATTTTATTACGAAACCTGTTTTGAACTATATACTTTTTTGTTTTTTTTTATGTTTTATGTTAAATGTATTCAGTTGCTTATTTCGCATTTTTAAGAATTTTAAACAAGTAGCGGGTAAAAGGAAAAAATATACTTTATAAAAAAGGATTATGTAATTTTGAATTTTGTCAAAAATAATGAATTCTTTACATAAAAATAGAAAAAAAAAATTTATTAAAATATTTAATGTCGAAGTGTGTTCCTGTCAAATTTTAAGCCTCTAGCAGTTGACTTTTTTCACATTTTTCAGTCGTTGAAAATTACAGTTCTGCATTTTTTTGGATTTGGAACGTAGTGTGTGTTGCTCTGTTAGCATTTTTAAGATCTTAAAAATTGGAAAATAAAGTAAGTGTAATACAGCTTTGAGAAAACAGTGACCACTCTCAAAACAAAGAAAGACGTAATATAATAGTGGTATTCATGCAATGCCAAAAACGTGGCGAAAATAGGAAGAAGCGTAAACGCCGTATATCAACTGTCAATATTTGTATGGAATATGGCAAAGTTTCCAGTTTTCCGCATGATTTTGATGCGAAAACAGCGCCGAAAACTTTCTTCAAAGAGTATATTTTTCAATATTTTACAAACTAAAAACTTCTTACTCAACTTTCAACTTGAGAATCCTTTTAAACAACAAATTGCATGTTGTCAGTTGTCGAATAATAAAATAATTTATCTGGAATTTCTTTGTTTTCAGCTTAATTATGAAACCATTTATTTATTTGTTTAATTATTTAGTTTTTAGCTCATGTATTAAACCAGAGTGGCCACTAATGCAATATAACTTAAAGAACAGCTGATTGATATACGGCACAAAAGGTGAAGTTATAATAGAAGTAACGTGATGTAAGCTAATTCCACTGCAGCAGTATCTTCTGTCATTTAAGGTTCCAACAAATACATTTCTTATCCAAGTGATTATAATAGACGTAACGTAATGTGAACGGGACTCGTCGATTTTGGATTTCTACGTTACGTCTTGTCAAACAGCTGATGTTTGAGGTTGTATTCGCCTAAAGCAAATGCAGGTTTTCATTAAATAATTCCGCTCTCATTTTTTATTAACTTTTCATACATTAAACATACAGTGGCTCAAAGTAATAATGGAACAAACTAAAAAATTTCATTCAAATCCAAATTTAAAATATTTTGATGGTCTAACTGGCAAGTTTTTGTATATTTTGAAAAGAGTAAGGTATGGTTAATATAAAATAATTATAAGAATAATGAATAAACAGTTCATTGATTTAAAAAAATAAAAAAACAAAATGAATAGCAAAAATTAACATCAAAGTAATAATGGAACACGACGTTAATTTCTAAAAACATAAGCAAAATTATTAAAAAAAATTGCAGAGTATATATTTAGTTGGGAAGTCCTTCTGTTCAATAACCACTTCCAAATGATTTGGCATTGATTCACCACTTTTCGGCGTAGGACGGCTCCATATTCTTCCACTCCTCAATAAGGGCTGTTTTTGACTGATCACCAGTAGAAATTATGTGATTTTTTTAACTTTCCTTCGGGTTACTCCATGTGAGCTCAATAGAAATGAGGTCTGCAAAGCGGGTTGGAGTTTCCAAGACATGTGGTCAATTATTAAGAAGTCAACTTCTCAAATTATAGGTCTTTTATACCGGATCGTTTTCCTGGAAAAAGTGATCGATTTATGCATAGAAACTCATACGTCATTTCATTAATTTTTCTCTTCACGACCGCCAGCGTTTTCCAACACGAACAAGTCGTGTTCAAAAATTGTATTCATTTTTGCCTTCATGAAGACCTGACAACAACGAATGTTGGTGAATGACATGAACATTTTAAAGCCAACACATGCTTGACACGGGATCACATCGAATCGGTGAGATCGATCTTACTTTGAGTACGTGAAGCGCATATATGTAAAAAGAATTCATGAATAATTTTCGACAGCACGCCAACTCGGTTACACACAAAAATGAAATGAAAATAAAATTTGTGTTGTGTGCTTTAAGAAAAAGATCATGAATGAAGGTGTGGTAATTTTCTGGTGCCTGCAAAAAAGGTACCTCATGCAAAAACAGCATTGCATGAATACCATTATTATTTATGGCAAAAAACAGACCATGTTTTTAAGTTTTTGATAAGTGAATTAATTTATGAAATTTTTACATTTGTTTAATCAAATGTCAAACTTTTATAGCAAAAATGACTTGTATCCATCCCGCTCATTATAGCAAAAGCGTCTGATATGGGATAGTATACTATAGAAGATGAAAATTTTTTTAAAAATCATTTTATCTATTAAAAATTTTTTGTTAAAAGCTAACAAAAACATAACTAGGCTATTCACAGTTTAAGCGTATATTAACAAAGCGTATTTATAGCATTTGTTATTTCTGAAACTGTGAGCACCTCAGTATTCAATAATTATGCAACGCTGTGACGTTTATCGTTAGTGTTGCCACTACGTTAAAAACTCTTTGAAGGAGAAATTTTATTACCTGTGGGGATTATTACAGTATCTGATATATAAGGAGTTCAATGCAAAACATTGAGTTTAGGAGATATATTCACTCCTATTTCTTAATAAATTTTATGCAAAGTTGAGGTCCTATCCTTAAATACACTCCACCATTCAAAATAATAAAAATAGTTTTATATGTTAAACAAAATTAGTGAAGTTTGCATATTTTGCAGTGGCACCACTGTCGTATTTTCTAACTGAAAGAACACTTAACGCGAAGTTGGCAACTGTAAACGGCTTAAAAATACGAGGCTCAAAAAACATGTCCAAGGGTTACTTTTATTGTTATGCATGCAAAACAACAATAAAGCAAAATACGCTTGCGTAAGTTGGCGTACAAATAACAAATCGTAAATATAACAGACCTGCGTATTCAAACTGTGAATAGGCTTAACAATTCAAACATCTTACAATAAAGTATATTTACGATAAATATTCTTTGAATTTTAAAGTACAACTATAAAATAATAACCAAAGAGATAATTTTGAATATCTTTTTAAAGAACTTTTTAGTATTTGAAGTTAAATAACTAAATATTGTATTCTAAAAGAAGAGCTTGTTTGCATTTTAAAAATAAAACAAAATACATTTATCGTTAAGAAATGTGGTGGTGACCGTGGCATGCAGGTTAAGTGTGTGGCCTGGCATGCTCGGAGCCCGGATTCGATCCCCAGCCGCGGCGAAAAGTTTTTTTCAATAAAAAATTTTTCTGATCGGTCACCACCTCTCTGCAGACAATGGCGCATTGCGTTGCGCTTCTTTCAAAATTGGTTCATGCACATACATTTTATATGAAGCCTACCGAAATGCGCAACTCGATTCGAATTTCCTATTTTGACAGTGCGTTTGGTTGTGAAGTTGGCTGCATAAAAAAAAAATATTCGAACAGAGAGCAACAAACACATAAGAGCAACGATTGAAATAAATGAACCGAATATTCGGTTTCGGCCATATTGATGCCGAATATGATTAAAATCGCCGAAACCGAATATTCGGTCGGACACTAATAATAACCAATTTCCGATGGTTATGGGATTTTTGAAGAACATGCCAACTTGACAGCCCTGGTAGTTCTTGACTTTTTTCAGACCTATCAGCAGTTTTTCATAATTAGAAAGTGAAAAACTATCAATTGAGCGTATAAAAGTGGTTATCATAATAAAAAGAATTGGCTATAAATATATTGGCTGTAAATTGTTATAGGTAAAAATATATTATTGGTGAAGCAGGAGCTGCAGATAATCAACAGCATATTGATTATTTAAGGTTAGGTTAACTAAAGAGCCTGGGAATCGAAATAGTTTCCTACAATGAGAATGGAACTCAACGCACTTATAGGGTTGCTTTGCATTGCAAGCTTAATAATTGTGGGTCCTGTCTCATCATTTGAAGACAGTGACTTTGCTGAATTTGAAGATTTCGACAATGATTTCGTCGAAGCTGAAATACCCATTGCAGCATCGGCCGGACAATCTGCATCTACAAAAGACAAATTAGTAAATGAACCAATTCGATCCGAGGGAAGCGTTTACAAAGATAGCTTTCTTAATATGGCGGATGATGACGATGGCGTTGTAGAGGACGACGACAATGAGTTCGAGCATTTTCAGGATGAAGAGGAATTCGAAGGGTTCGATGTCAATGAGGCGAAGGATATACCAATAGATCCAAAGTTGATGGAACCAAAGTTAACGGTCGCTAAGATACCAATCCACTTTCGGTATAATATTTTTCTTTTTAATCATTTTGGAAATGTTTGATTTGTAATTTTGTAAAAGAACCCATTGGGATTCTTATTGGATGGAAATGCTAATGGTGGCTGGACTTGTGGCATACTTTGCCAACTTTTTTGTGGGCAAATCGAAAAATTCTAAGCTCGCTCATATCTGGTTTAGCACTCATAAGAGCCTCTTAGATGATAACTTCGCGCTTGTTGGTATGACCTAGATAATATTTTTTTGCTACATTTTTGTAATATTTTTTACAACAAGGTGATGATGGTAAAGTGGAAAATGAAAGTCCAGGACTTATAAAAGAGAGTGAAAGTCTTTATACGCTGTGGTGTTCAGGACGCACGTGTTGTGAAGGAATGTTAGTTGAGTTGAAAATGATAAAGCGACAGGATATTGTTGCGTTAGTATCGGGTCTTTTGAGACCTCAACAGGATCAAATACATATTAAAATTGAATTGTCGAAAGGTGTGATGGATTCATTCGTGTTTTGTGTTGGCTCAAAGAAAACAATTACAAAAATTTACAAAGAATATGCAGATCTGGTGCGTCCAAAATTACATCTAGTTCGAGATTTTTTATTTGACTTTTCTTTATTTCAGAACAAGTTCTGCACTCTTGTAAGCAAGCCAGAAGAGCGCTACAACGTACCCAGCGGATTAAGTGTGCTTTCTGAAATACCGGAAGCTACATCAGCAATGTTGGAGACACGATTAATTGCTGCGTTGAACAAATTCCAACACTACATTGACTATATTCACATTTCGGATCAATTTAGTGGCCCCATTCAGCAGGACGACTCAAACAATCTGAAACAACCGGATACAAAATGTATGCTTATGCTCGGATTTATTCTTCCAAAGAATTGTGATATGGAGTCTCTAAAACCGTTATTGATTCTTGTTTTTTATCTTATGGAACGTCTACGCGTGTATCGAATGTCTAAAGATGTAAGTATTGAAGAAAATACGTGGAATACGTTAATTTACCCGAATTTCAGAACTATTAGTTATATTAAATGCTTGATTTTCAACATAGATACACAAACAATTTTAACTCAAACAAATTATTCAACAAGCTATGTTTTATTTTCAGGGTAAAATGAAAGCTGAAAAGAATCGTTTAAGAGTTGAAGAGGATTTCCTCAAGAGTACTCATGCTGCTCGTGCCGAAGCTGCTGCCCAGCGCAGAGAAGACAAGCGCAAGCAAGAAAAAGAGCGTGTTCTCTCAGAAGATGATCCCGAAAAACAACGTCGTTGGGAACTCAAAGAACAAAAGCGTCAAGCCAAAAAGAAGGCTCCAAAAATGAAAAGACTGGCAGTCAAGTCACTTTAAGCTGCTTCAGTGGGTACATAATGTTATTGCCATCATCCAAATAAAAATAATTGAAATATTATAGGAGCCCAAACATTATGAAATATATTTAAATATTCTCTGTGCAAATAGAGATTGTTAGATACGGATCTGTTTCTTTTAACATTTTACAGGAAAGCAATTCTCATTGGAAACGTATGCAATATGATTACGAAGTGTTTTAATCTGTTTCTGTGCAGCGTCGAAGCTATAGGAGAGCGTATTTAGTTGTCCTTGCATTTCACGAATAACTGATTCGCGGTCACTAACAGACAGACATGCTGTTGCACGACATTGGGCCAACTCTTTTTCTAGTCTATCGATCTGTTCTTGTTGCTGCTGCCGCAACAGTTCAGAACGTTCTTTGGTGCGTGCAATTATTTTGGCGGATTCGGAACGCAAAGTGTCTAGATCCTCCTGAGTAGTTTTCAGTTGTTCACAGAACATGTCACGTTGTCGCTCGAGCTCTTCAATTTTTTGTTGAGCTTGCGAGAGTTCCAACTGACATTTAGCCAACTGAGGTCGGCAGTCATTTTCTTTAGGTGCTTCAATTTGAGACTTGAGTGATTGAAGTTCTTTGCAGACAAGATGTAGTTTGCTTTGAAGTTCGTCTTTTTCTTTGCAGACGCTAGCCAATTTAAGCTGCTCGTTTTCTAATAATTTTGGAAAGTGTAGTAACTCGTTTAATTTCTCCTGGAATTTAGCTCGAATTTCCTTGACTTCTGTGTTGATCTGCTTCTCTATACGTTTGTTGTTCATATTCAGTTTATCCAAAGTAACACTTTGTTCCTCAACTTTTTGTTGTGCCGTGAGGTACTTGTTACGATAGTCCTCTAGTTGCTGAGATTGTTCTTTCATAATGCATTTAAATTCCACTTGTTCGTCCTTCATTTCATTTACTCTGGAACGTAACAGTTGCAACTCCGAATCATCAGCATTTTTCAACTGATCCGCTTTTCCGTTTCCACCGCAGCTACCACAAAATCCTTTCATTCTGTAATTATTAAGAAATTAATATTTTTATATTAAGGAATACAATGTTATCAATGTAAGCAGCAACCTCAATTCCATTTCCTTGAGCTGACAATCTTTCTTGGCATATTCAGAAAGAAGATACAAATAGTTCTCTTTCAGCTTCTCGATTTGGTCTTGCTTCGTTGGACGTTTACTGGAACAGGTAAGAGTTGGGTCCGCTTCTTCTTGACACTCCCTTTCCTTGTCTCTTTGCTCACGTTTGCATATCTCTTGCTTTAATTTATTCACGGATAGTTGCATGCAGGCGATTTTCTGTTTGAGTTTTTCAAGAGTTTCATTACCCGCTCCACCGTTGCAATCCGGTGGTGGCTGTTGAAGACTTTTGCACTTACGTAGAGCGCTTTGCAATTGCTTCTGTTTCTGACGAGCACATGGATCTTGTTGTTTCCGCTTGCTGTTACACATTAGAGCAGCTGCTATTTCCTGCACTAGTTTTTTATCCTCTGGACAACATATCTTCATTTTGCCCATTGCTTGACATATGCATTTGAGTTTGTCGTCCTTGTCTCGCTGATCTTGAGAACTGTTCTTATCTTCGCTTTCCTCAACCTTCCAGTTTGATTGAGGTGGAATGCAACCGGCATATGGTGTAAGATTGTCCTCGTCAATGGTTGTAGCAATCGGAATTTCGTGGTACCTGCGATGGGAACCGAAATTTTGCAACTGTATTGCTTTGGTCATGAGGCATCGCAGCTTTAGATTCTCTTGTTCCATGCATGTGCGCAGTCGTTTTATTTCCTTGATTTCGCATTTTGTCTTACATGGCTTGGCACACAATTCCATTATTCGGGTTTTGATGTCTTCAATCATTTGATTTTGGCATTCTATCTCTTTGATCAGACTCAGATACTCCATGTATCGACGTTTTTGTTCAGGATCGTCTGATGAATCACCCATTCGCGAGATCTCATCTTCTTTATCGTCTTCCTCTTCCACCAGACGACTGCCTTCACTTTGTCCTGAATATGGTCCGGCGCCATCCTCTCCAGCTCCATCCATTTCAAATTCAAGTTCTTCCTCAAAGTTTGCATCTTGTTCACTGGTCATTTTAAAAATATTTGTGGTTCACTTATAATTTTGGTTAATAAAAATAATTTGTTGAAATTGAATTTTTTAATTTTTCTGATAATTTTAAATTTTTGATTGAAAAAATTCTAAATGCTTTCTGCATCAAAATTTCTTTCAGATTTCTTTTGGTTACTTTGATAATTTATTCGAATTCGTATATGTACAGTAGTTTTCCTTAATGGTTGGGGTTATTTTTATATGATTACATACCAGTTAGCCAGTGTTTCTATGGCATTCAAGTGTTAAATTATATAATTTAAATAACACCTTAATTTTAAGGTATATAAATTATTATTTTATTAGATCTACAATAATCATCCCAATTATTAACTCTATGGGTGAATACATGCTTTACCACGATAATACTTTAAAAAGTTTTTGAAAAAAGGTCAAAATTTTTGATAATTTTAAGCTTCTAAACAAACTATTTAAACCATTGGGAAGTTATTTCTACTTAACAGTTTTGAGATTTTCAAATAAATAAAAATCTCTCATTATATAACTGTTTAGTACGGTTGAATACGATATTGAATGGGACCTGTAAATTTGAAATTATAATAGTTTTTTAATTTCCATGGTTGATAGGCTCGATTTTCATCTTATTTTTCAAAAGTTTTAACTCAATACGTTTTAACGTCCTAGGCGAAATATTTCTTCGTAAATATTTAAATAAAATTGAATTTTAAACTAGTTATGAGTGCATAATAAAACAAAATGTGTATGAAAAAATTAAAATCTTCGATTCAAATTCTAGTTCCTCCATATTTGTGGAATTTAAATATATTTTAATAGTCGAGATGAACGGGAAGAATGCTAACGCATTCATTTCTTCTGATTTGACTTGATGATATTATTTTAGAAAAACTAATATATTTCATTTACTTATGATGGCATACAAGTTTAAAATTACAAAAACAAGCTTTGCGAAATATCTATATATATCCTTATAATCACAAAATACCGCCGAGGTTATTGAGAAGGTCGCCCATGAAAAAAAATGTACTGAACAATCGAAGTCTTTTTAAAAAAATGCCCTTATTAGTTTTCCTTCCACTATTTATAACGCTTTGTAGAAAAACCAACTTGAACGCAAAACATATTTCAAAATCAATACATTTCGAATTTTAAATCAAATAAAAATTGATTGTTGTGTGTCAAAATTTTTTGGTTTTTAATGAAAAACGAATTGAATAAAATTTTCTGTTGGTAAATACAGCTTAGATTAAAACTAATATAGCAACGTTATGTGTCTTTTACAAACTATTACAGAAAGTCCGTTTAAAAATATAATTGATGGAGCGAAAAAATCAAAATTTGGAGTTTTCACAGAAGTTGAGTGCAAAATCTGAGGATTGCCTAGAGAGACGTTCAACTAATCTATTTACAATATCGCGTCCGGCATGCGCTTCAGGCGGAGATGTCGCTGTCACAATCGAAACACAACATTGCAATTCAAAGAGTTCCAGTTACCAGAATCTAAGTTTCAGAAACGATAGATCCGAGGAGCAATCCGATATTGCTGAACAGACCGAAGAGAGCCAAATGATGAACGACTATAAGTCTGATATGACGGGTGATTTAGATGAAAACAAGCAGAACTACTCCTCCAATGGAAAAAGGAAAAACCAAAAATACTGTGATGTTGGCTCAAAGCTAAAAGCCGAATTGTCTAAATACAAAAAGGAACTCAAAGAGTACAACAACACCACCAAAGATCTCGAGGAGAAGTACTTGAAGATAAATTTTGAACTGTCAGAAATGCAACAGAAACACGATCGATTTGTGCAAAATCGCAAGAATGCTGCTAACGAAAATGAAACCTACTCGGATAGTAGCAGCGATACTGGTTCGGAATATTCGCTGAAGCGCAAGTATACTCAAGTTTTTCACAGGGGCAGTAGTTTCATGACTATGTTGCCACCACAATCACAATCTTCTAATGAAAATCTTCCACTCACTATAAAACAACCAGTTCAGTGCGATATGCACCAACATAGACGTAAGCGTAAGCAATCTCAACCATCCGATATATGCATCAGACATATTAGCCCCCACCAAGTCAACCAAATGCATGCCTGTCAAAAGAGACACAGTAAGAGAAAGCATGAAAATAAGGAAAACGAACCACCTCACGATTGTGAAATATACCATGGTCGCAGCCAGACCGCCGGTCTAAAAGATATATACAAAGTTCTCAAGACCGTTCTCGACACCAACCACAAATCACAGACTAACACAAATGCTGTCGATCTCAAAGAATTACAGTCGACCATTACGAATTTACAGAATGAGCAGGTACAGTTTCGCAACATCATACAACAACAACAGAGTTGCCTACATGATTATCACTCGCGCTGCGTCAAGGCACAACAAATCATGCAGACGCAACAAATCGAGATCGACAAGCTCAATTCAAACAACGAGCATTTGGAAACGGAAATAACATCGGGCATTGACATGTTACGTGTCAAGATTGACAACAAGCTTAGAGATGTCTCACATCTGCCGCAAATGATGCGCGAAGAGCAGAGCAAGTATGAGAAGGTTATCAAGGAAAACAATCTACTTTCAGAGCGTCTACGAACATTGCAAAATGAATCTTCACAGTTGAAACTAAAAATGGAAGAGTTGGCTAGGCGAAAAATAATGACAATAAATCGACTTAAGGCAGCGGAGCGCGATTTAAAAATATTTAAAAACTATAACACGTCCTTAAAACACGAGAAACGCAAGCTGAACGATGAGCTCCAAAAGCTCAAGGAACAGTTAGAAGGTGTTCAAAGTGCTAACAAGAGAACACTGACACGGCAGCGTGAGCAGAATGAGAAGCAGCGACGTGACTTACAGAAGCGTGTATTTGAATTGGAGCTAAAGCTTAGTAGAAGTCAGAATTCGACAACCAGCCTCATACAGGAGCGCGACAGCTTAATAGCCGAGTTACAGACTCAATTGAACACCCTTGTGCACAATTTTGAGGTATCGCAAAAACACATTCGTGTGTTGCGAAGGCATATCTACTCGATGTCTGGTGGAAACGTCCGCAGTAACAGTCGTCTCTTAAGTGAGCCAGTTTAAAAAATATTGGAGTCACGTGTTACACAATTACTACATGCCCAGCTCATTTTGCTTAATACGACTTGGTATGCATGATGGTATAAGCGACAACAGTTTCAATTAATAACCCAAAACCTTTTTTAAGTTTGCTTAATAATTATTTGAAATGTGCAAATTTAAAAAATGAATTGAGCTAATATCGTACATACTAAGTCGTATTGATCAAAACGTTCTAACGAAATGCAATTTTCCATTTAGAGAATTCTAAAGAGTTCTCTCTTTTCAATCAGAGAAACTAGCACATTTCATATTTAGTGTATGAGCTGGGTTCTGTAATTGCTGTATTATTAAATTTGTAGTCCATTAGCTAAATTGTTAATGTTAGTATTTTGTTTACAAAAATTATTTGAAATGTCGGTGGTTATTTTATATAATGTTAAATGTATTTCATCCTAGATGTTAAAAAAACTGAAGCATAACGGATTGTATAAATTCTATAGACTTAATTTTCAATGTTATTAAAGTGTTTCATTTTCGATAGCACGATTACAAAGAAGATAAACTCCAAACTGTTCAGGTATTAAAAAATTAATTTCGCGTTACGTTAAACGCGTCTATTTAAAAGTATCCTTAATTATTTGGAACCTTGAGGTCTGTAACTGCTAAAATTATTACGATTATAATGAAGATGAACACGATCTTTCATTGGCAGTTTTTAATTTGCAGTGACATTCAGCTTCTTCTGGTAACGCCTATTTTTTGCGAGATCTTCGGAACTGAGATATTCGTTTTTTAAGTTACATAATTAAATTGTCACACAAGCGAATTAATGGATTTGATGGAAACTTACTTTTCGTTCACTGCATACCTTAAATTACTCATTTTGATTAAGTTTTATAAAGGATGTTTTGCTAACGCATTCAACAAATTTTTAATTTATCGTTAGTTATTGATTTCAGATAAAAACTTTCAAGGAGAGATTTGAATGAGATAAATTTTCATCCAAATCGATATTGAAATATAAACTAACATTAAATACCAACGTTTTCATTAAAAAAAAAAAATTATAAAAATTGTTTTGGCTGAAAAAAATTAACAAAGTGTAACAAATCGTGGTTCACTATTGAATTATGTTACCTAAATAGTATTTTAATTCTTACTAGTTGCAATTTTTTCTTTGTCTTTTGATCCAAGGAATCAACAGCCGCAGGATTGTCCCTTTGATAATTATTGCAAATTCGTGCTCAATAAACAAGATCAAGATTATTTGCTAAGGTTAAGGTTATTTTCAAGCGATATTAACTAACTCTTCGAGTTACCTAACAAATTTGTCACCAAGTAAAATTTTAAAAACTTAAAACTCCTGAGGAATCTAGTTTGTAATTTTAAAGTACAGTAAAGTTGAAAATATTTTTCAAGATTATTTGCTAAGGTTAAGGTTATTTTCAAGCGATATTAACTAACTCTTCGAGTTACCTAACAAATTTGTCACCAAGTAAAATTTTAAAAACTTAAAACTCCTGAGGAATCTAGTTTGTAATTTTAAAGTACAGTAAAGTTGAAAATATTTTTGGAATTATATTTACGTGTCTTCAGTGCAGTTGATGATTTTAAATTTCGTTTTTCGCTCTGTTTTCCTTTCATATTCTCTCAATTTAAAAAAAAAACATTTTTCAAATGAGCATTTAGTTCACTTAAATGCTCATACTTTACATGAAAATGAAAAATCTATAATTAGAAGGTAAAAATCAACACATGCGGAGAGGAAGTGAATCTTTGGAAACCACACGGGGTGCTTGTTAATTAAATTCAAGCATTCAAACGGTGAGACTCCATAATCGTGATGAGAAAATTTTTGCCCATGCACATGATGGTTGGTTGTTTGGCAAATGGTTTCTCAATTTTATCTCAGTTGATTACGGAATCGAACGAATGTCGAAACGGCTGAGGTTTAATTTTTGTTTAGTTCCAAATGGATAGAGATGTATTTCTGGTATTGTTTTATTCAGTTGTTTGGTTTCTGGCAGCTCGTCTAGATATTGCATCCGCATCGGTTTGTTGGGAAACAGAGAAACATTGCATTATTAGTGCTCAATTACATCGCGGTGATTCTTGGAATCAGATTGACTTGCCAATAGAAATAGACTGTCAGCAGTCTGTTGAAAACCTTGAAACTTCTTTTCAACATGACTTGAAAGAGTCGTATTTATTACAACGTTTTGAACATGTTCAGAATGTAACCTTGAACGGATGCCGTACTCAAATTAATGCCGAGACATATGGATTCGAATTTCTTCCAAATTGCGGCACAATCTTTCAGGCCACAATAGAAAGATTCCATGGCGACAGCATGAAGCAGCTGCAATGCTCTAATCGAATCGAAATGGAAGTTTTGATTTTGAAAAACAATGAAATAGGCACTTTCTATGCAGACGCTTTCGCAAATTTGGTAGTGTTACGTGAGATCTATTTTAAGCAAAACTCAGTGCGTCACATAAATCGATCGGCCTTCGAGAGTGTGCCACAGGTTGAGCTAATACATGTTGAACAGGAGGAGTATCTAAATATCAAAGAGGCTGATTTCTTTGAACATACAGGTGTTGCAGAGTTGCGTTTGATTGCTCTGAAAAATATACACTCAGATTTGCTGCGTCATCTTCCAGATTCGATACAATTTCTTCTTGTCGCCGATATGGAAATTAATGATCGACAACTACATGTAAAGAATCCACTAGCACTGCGAAATGTTTCAGTGATCAATTGTGCTTTGGACACCTTCATCCTTGATGATCCTTATGCTACTGTAGTGCACCTAAATCTCAGTAAGAATATCATTACGAATTTTGTATCTGGAGCAAATGAAACGCATTGTGTCTTACAGACTCTTGATTTGAGCGAGAACAACATGAAATATCTGCGTGCAGACTGGCTGCGTCATTTACAATGTTTGCAGGTGTTGGCGCTACAAGGGAATGATTTAATAGAAATCTCTATACACGATCTTCTCCTAGCTCTACCCTCTTCAAGATATATTGATTTGCGATATAATCAATTGAAGGAGTTGGGAGACAGCGATGTGGAGTTGCAGATCGATTGCGATCGTATAAGAATTTCGGTGGACCGCAATCCCTGGAACTGTATGTGGCTGCTAAACTTTACACACACGCATCCTGAGAAATTTCGCATTTTTCAGTACCAAAAATTTATTTCAAAAATTAATGTTAATGGGCTGGAGTGTCGTGTTCAAACTGAAATCCTTAACTCAAATAAAATGCATAAAATCGTCGAAACATTTAAAGAAGAGGAAGATTCTAGAATTCCTTCTACATCCATGAATTTATCTACATACACCCTTATCTATGGCAACAACCGTGAATCAAAGCGTAGTCAACGTTCTGAGGCTTTGATAATTGTTTTTATGCTGCCCTTGGGTATCGCGATTCTCTTTCTGTTATTGTACATGTGGATTTATTGTCAAAAAATGTTTCATTGGTCCTATTATCGTACCATACCTATTCTAGGAAAAACTATTCCGATAGGATCTACAGAGCATTGTGACGTTGCTTCGCAATTACCTTCACTGACGGCAAATTCTACAACAGCAATGTTTGGCGCCAACGCAAACGACTACGAAATGCCTTTGAAAGGTGCTGTTTCTATTTGTAATTGCAATCATGTAGGATTAGAACCAAATTCAAATGAAGTTCAGTGTAAAAAACGTCATGTCCATCACATCACTTATGAAGGAGCACCCAACGAACAACCTTACAGATTATATGAAGAAATATTGGGCGATGATGAACATGTAGAAATTGCTCAAACTCATCCTTTCTATGATCACCTAACATATGTTGAGGGATATCAAAGTCATATCAAGCAAAACAAATAATGTACACAGAAGAAAATAAACTAATTTTTCATTTAAAACGAGAAAAAGAAGGAAGCATTTTATGCTACTTCAATTCAATATCAAAATTAAATGTTGCGGCTTTATGCTGGTAAAGAATAACGTATAATATATCGTTCACAACTGAAGTATTTAAGAATAACTTAACAAAATAAAAATAAATGTTAAGTTATGAGTTTTAACAATCATTTTAAAACACCATAAAATATAATAAAAATAAATGGAACATTATTTCTTCATTGCAATTAAACAAATTTATACATTTTTTGAACTGCATCGACTAATAAGTATTGCTTTCTAAAATATCTATATATATGAAAAAAGGTAGTTGGAAATGAAAAATTAATAAAGTGAAATTTTCGCTTAAAATATTAAAACCTGTATTTTAAAACATTTTTCTGTGTTACGTTTTTATTTGTTAATAATTTCCAAAATGAATATGAGGCATGCATCTAATGTTTCGTAAAGGATGCTTCATAAAAGTATTGAAGAAATGGCATGCTAATGTATTTTTCTTTTCTATACTTTTTACTTTCTTAAAATAGGAAATATATAATTCGTTACAGTTTCCGTTATAGTTTACATTTTCTTAAAGTTTGTTTACTATATTATTTATTTTAACGTTAATATTTTTATAATAATTTAAATTTGAAGACACGTTATTGCTATTTATTTGAAGCATTTAATTAATTAAAGCTTATCATATTAATGCATTGACAATTTTCTAAAAACAAATGTTAAAAAATCTTATATATAAATTTAGGATTCGTGCTTAGATTTTACAAGTACTCGTCTTACGATAACATTGGATTTCTTTAACACCTTCTTAGGAGTAGTATTTGCATTGGAACAGTTTTTACTCGCTGGTGTGCCGTCGATGCATTTGCTCTCAATGCCAGAGAATTGTACAGTTTTGTTAGTTTCTTTTGGAAAAAGTGACTGCTTTTCACGGAGAATTGATTGAGGTTTACTTGTGCCAGTAGTTGGAGTTTCAAGTTCACAATCGTCCTCTATATATATGGTTTCTATTGGAACTTCCTGCAATGTGTTATTAACAGAGAGATCTTTGTAATGAACATTAAATACATTCTCCTCAGGTATGATTTTAATTTTCGTTGCATGTTCTTTGGGCGAAATTTGAGTATTTTCTTTGTTTTCAATTTCCATCACATTGATTTTTGATAAAGTGTCATTTTTAAAATTTTCTGCTTTGATATCCTTTGTTTCAGTATTGAAAGAAGGCTGGGTTTCAGCATTATTTGTGGAAAGAGAATTACTTGCATTATTAGTAGATACACTTCGAATACGTGGTCTTGATGATTTTAATTCCCGATCATTGATACTTATTTCCATTGCAATGATTGGTTTAAAATTAATTTTATTTTCTGTCAAAAGATTTTCTCTGTCCAAAAGTACACATCTGGACTTAAGTGCCTCGAAGCGCCATCTAATAGAATGCCATTGTTTAAAGTTATAGAGTAATGTAATAATTTATTTAAATATTACCGCGCCATCTCTTGCTGACAATTTCGAAGTTGTTCCTCTACGGAAGCTTTTTGAATTCGGACACTGTGCAGCTGTTTTTTTAACTCGTCAGTTTCTTGCCTTTAAAGTATTAATTTCATAGGTTTCTGTTAACTTTTTTAAGGTTAGGAAGATTTAAATAATTGATGCGTAACCGCTAAAAACGTTATAACCGCAACAAACATTTAATTTCACATTGGAGAAAAAAACATTTTTTTAAAAATTTGATCTTGTATTTTGCTTTTTTTAATTCGATTTAAGGGCAGGGTAAGGTTTTTAAATTTTCTTTTTTTTTATATTAGTGGTATTCATGCAATGCCGAAAACGTGCCGAATATGCCGAAAATCGGAAAAAGCGTAAACGCCGTATATCAATTGTCAAAATTTGTATGGAATTTTATATACGCAAAGTTCCCAGTTTTCCTCACGATTTTGATGCGAAAAAAGCGCCGAAAACTTTCGGCAAAGAGTTGTTGCCACCTTTCAAATATTTATTACAAACTATAAACTTCTTACTCAACTTCCAACTTGAGAATCCTTTTAAACGACAAATTGCATGTTGTCAGTTGTCGAATAATAAAATAATTTAACTGGAATTTCGTTGTCTTCACCTAAATTATGAAACCATTTATTTATTTATTTATATATTTACTTTTCAGCTCATTTATTAAACCAAAGTGGCCACTTTTGCAATATAACTTTAAGAACAGCTGATTGATATACGCCACTAACCGAAAAATACAAAAAGGTGCCTCATGCAAAAACAGCGTATATTTTCCGATATACGGCATCGGAAAATATTCGGCATTGCATGAATACCACTATTATATTTATTTTTTCTTCTGAATGTACAAAATGTCGAGAGCCTAGTACAACAAATAACGTAGCTGTAGGGCTGAGAGACGAAAGTCAGAATTGTCAAAAAATATTGTCAATATTTAATATATAAAAATAATAGAATATATAAAAATTTCAAGTCAATGGCCCAAAATACACTGTAGTGCTCAGTCTGTTAGAAACCGGTTTTCTTAGGCAAGGGAAGTGAGACAGGCGACGTGAGGTGCGTGAAATTTCACTCACTGTTGACTGACCCGCACACATAAGCAAGCGAACATTTTTTTAATTGAATTTTTTGAAAACTCTCACAGTTCAGAAAATTTACGAAAATAATACCATCAAACAATGTTCATGTATACAAGAAAAAACTGGTTTCACGTAGACTGACCACTACAGTGTATTTTTGAATGACTGACTGCTCACGCAGACTGAGCACTACAGTGTATTTTGGCCAATCGGACCAAAACTAATGGTATAAAACCAGTTCAGTATAAAATCTTTGAGTATAAAAAATTTTCCCGAATCTTAAAAAACACATTTTTTAAGAATAATACTCAGAGCTTGGTGCCAAATAATACATGAAGCAATATGTTGCTACAACAACAATGTTCTTTAAAGAACAACCGAACAGACTAGACCCTGGTTTCGTTGGACGCTACTCCGACTCATCAGTAGGCTCTGTGGTTTATCCGTAGTCCACTAACTTTGAAAATAAGCACAACTGCAGAAAAAAAAAAACGGAATACCGAGGCGCTTTTCACTTTATCAGAACAAGTGTTTTTCTACACTTTTTCTGGTCACAAAATTTCTCAATTCATTGTTATTATAAAGAGGCAATAAAAACGCCACCATCGTTACAAATATTAGAGTTAGCAATAGAGTTTCTCTCTTTATGGTATATATTAAAATTGTTAGACAGAATGTCAGTACTTCAAGTATAAGGTTTGAGCATTTAGAACTTAATAAAGTTTTATTTTAATTTGAGGCTACGCTTCAATTATTGGACAAGAAATAAGTTGGAAATTCATACTTGCAAAAGTTTAACATTGAGTCAAGCCATACCACTCCTTTATCATTGGCCACGTCCTTTAAACGACCCTGTGTCCAATCAAGTTTTTTAGCGAGGTCTTCATTTTGGTTTAACAGTTGCCGAATACGTTCATTTAGTTTTACTATTAATATTATTAAATCAGTCATTTTATTCATTTTTTCAATGAGTTCCTTCACCTTGGTAGTTTTTATCCGCTCTACAGAAAATAGAAGTACATGCTTGTAACTCTGTGTGCATTGCAACATTTTCCCGCTTTAACCGGCGGATTTCATGTTCACTTTCATTGTATACTTTCTTCATTTGCATGTAACTTTTCTTTTGTGCAGCAAGTAGTTGCTTCATGGCCTGACGTTGGTCATCTACTTCAGCAAACAAAGAATTTCCTTTTTTATCTGTAAATAAATCAATTCAAGATATATAAATAGCAACGCTTGAGTAAACAAAGCTTATTAACCATTGTCGTCTGGTGTTGCCGTGAGCTTGGCAATCTTAGCATTTGATTCCAAAAGTTGTTCTTGGGTGCTTTCCAAAAGCTGGGTCACCTCTTCCAATTCTTCACGTTTACAACGCATATTCTCTTCCATGCACTTTACCTGGTCACGCAGAATTTCGATGTTTTTCTAAATAGTATACAAGAATTTACATTCAAAACATTCATGAAAAATATTAAAGCACTTTTAACTTCTCGGTCTGCTAGTATCATGGTTTGTCCAACGGAGCTTTCTTCGAACTCTTCTATTTTTTCCAGTAAAAAAAGTTTTTCTTGTTCAAGTTGCTGTTCTCGTTTCAACTGCTGTTCCGAGACAGTTTCGAAGGCTGCAGAAGTTGAATTAGTTGCAGCCTTTTCATATTGCTTAAGCAGCTCGGCATTTTTTGTTTTCAGTGCTTCACAGTCCTGCTGCAATTGCAAGTTATCAGCTACAATACTATCGTATTTGGTACGTAGATCTTCTAGGTTATGCTTAAGTTTTGTTTGTTTATTCTGGTCGACTCTGTGGAGCGAATCGTTCAACTGTTCCAATTCTTGAAGCAAGAAAGCTTCCGCGGCTGTAGCCGTGTCCAGATTGCGTTTGAGGTCATGTATGCGCTGTGCGTCTGTTTCACTTATTTCACTCAGCTGTGTGTACCGTTCAATTAACTTAAAATATTCCTCTTGCAATTCTTCATGAGTTAAATTATTAACATCTAAAAGAGGAACCATTATTAAAAAATTTGTTTAAACTGATGAAAAGTTGATGCTCGCAGAAACAAGGAAGCCGATTTATAACGAACTTAAAAAAACAAAATAATTGTTTATGAATTTGGCATCACTGTAAAGCATTACTAAACCCAGGGTTGCAGTGGAGATTAACCACTGTAAAAAAGTTTCGATACTTTAACAGCGTAAACACAATAAAGTAACCGCAAGACGGAGAGCGCGATTGCCGAAAGTGTCAAAGCGAAATTTTACTCTCAACTCTCAAGCAACTGACAGCTCATAGATAATAAGAAAATAGAATGTAAAGAAACAAATGAAATTTCTTTGGTTATGTTTTCATTTTTAATTATTGAAATGTGTTTTATGGATATTTTGAAACTTTTTTAACGGGTTCACAAGTAGTAGATGGTAAAATTAATTACAAAAGAGTGAAATAAATTGTGATATAAAATGCATGCAAGAAGCAGACACTGCTGCGCCAGCTGAAGATGTATTATTTGTTTGTATGACCCATTTTACATTGATCAAGACTTGAAATCAAGTCTGTGAGCTTGTAGGTAATTCGCCGCACATCGGAAGCGACGGAAGGGAAAAAAAACATTGAAGCTGTACCGTCAATTATTTCGTGTCTGTTATGTAATTTTCGCGTTGTTGGCTGTGCTCTTTATTTTATTTTTCGCATATCAACGTGCGTTTGTTGAGCTGCAGCTATAAATTTATGATATTTCATTTATGCAAAGCATTTTTTTGGGTATTGTTATTATTTTATGTTTGACAATTCATTATTTGTTGTTATTAAGCCACAACAATTTTTGTATTTGCTTCTTTTTGCTGTTTTTAAGTCATAGAAAGCAAACAAAGAAGAAACAAACTTGAATTCAAGTCTTGAACTATGTAAAAGGTTTCGTCAAGTTCAAAAAAACTTGCTTTCAAGTCTTGATCAATGTAAAAGGGGTCTTTCTGTTGCTTTCTTTTGTTCTATCTTTCAGTACACAGTTGGTTTTGACAGTTACGGCTATGAGAAAGGGAGTACTGTCAGTCTTGCGGAAAAAATAATGTATGTATATTAGAGTGTATCGACTTGTATGTGCATTGTGCATTTTTTTTCAACTTTTGTACTGGAGACTCATAAATGGTTTATTTAAAAAGAAAATCAAACTTATCAATTAATTCCTTTCATATGCACAGGACAGAATTATTTTACTGATTGGTGTGCGAAAAGTACTTGACTTTGCAACAAAATTCCCTGAAAAAGTTTTTAACTATAATATACCCGAAACATATTTGAATTTTCTTGGGTTATTTATTTTTTGTTTGAAGTAACAAACTTTTCTTTTAAAACTGCTATTTCACTTTTCCGCAAAATTTTATTTCAAAGTACATAACGAAATTTTTGAACAACAGAGTTCTTTTGAATATACATTAGAGTGTATCGAAAATCTGTAGCTCGTTTGCAACCGGTTTTATATCAATGTGTGATTCCTTTTTTCGTTTGCTTCGCAGTTGTTCGTTATTACTCGTAGCTTAAAAAAATAAAATTGTGCCTGATACTTCGAACTTTTGTGCATGAGCGCTTTCGTGGTTTTGTTCAGCCAGGAGAACATTTTTTCTACACACATAGTCAAAGATGCATTAGAGAAGGTTTTAAATCTTAAAGTACTTTTAAATTAGTTTGCCGTCTCCCAGTGGTTTTGGTTTGAATAAATAAATTTTTTTGTCAAAAATCGTTGAATTTTTTACCTTGAATTCTTATGAAGACGAAATACCTCCGAAGCGCCAAACTTGGAATGCACACCTTCGTTGTTTTGGAGATCTTTTGGAGAAACCTGGACGTAGGATTTTCTAGAATACAGCTTTCTCAATTTAAATGTAAAAAAAAAAATGTATATTCGAGCCACCTTAACGATCATATACTAAATAAAGCCCGTAATTCTACATTGTTTTCTGCATTGATGAAGATGTTGTTCAACATATTCATGTTTTAATTCCTTTCAAGCAAAGTTGCTGGAGAACTTGAAAGAGATTAAATCTATTTGTTGATATCAATAACGTTTTGGAATTTTTAAATAAGGTGGCATTACAGCATTGCAACACTAAAGCCCTAACCAAAATAGACGAAACGAGACGATAGCAACTCGACGAGCGTGTACACTCGTTACGTCTGTTTTGACATTTAACCCAAAACCCATATTAATGCCTTGTTCATCCTTAAAAATGGCTATTAATTCATTAAAATATTGTTTCTTGAACTAATTGATAAAAATGCAACAACACTTCATGTTAAAATACTCTGCACTATTGTTGCTGACGAGTTGAGACGCTAAAAGTTCGGTTCTTACGGAACAAAACGTCTCGTCGAACCGTTTCGTTCAGTTTCGATGTGTTTACGTTTGCTTATTTTGGGCAACAACATTGAATTGCATTCAAGCGAACATTTCATCTTCGCTCGTTACGGAGCAAATCGTCTATTTTGGTTAGGGCTTTAAGGTGTTGATGTTCATGCGCTAGTGCGTAAAATATCTTGCATTTTAAAATTCTATCAATTCGCATCAACCTGTGAATAGCCCTTTTATGTTCCATTCTCTATTTTTGAACTTTTTAAAGCGTTTGAAAAACGTAAAATACTTCAGTTGCTTTTGTTTTTGCTTTGTTGTGCTTATTGAAAATCGAATAGCAATAGCAAAAGCAGGAGAACTTAAAATAATTTGGCTTACTGCGTAGTGCTGCGGAAGTAAAAGCAAATACTTTTTTTTGCTTTCCTTTTCTTATTTGTCGCAGTACTCAAAATTAACAGCATATCAATGTTTTGAAAAACTGTCGGTAGCACTACCGCAGTAAAATTTTCGTTGCTTTTGCTGTTCTGCCTAAAAGCAGTTTACACCTGTTTTTTACTGTTTCAACTTTACTGTTCTTTACTTAAACTTTTGTAAACAATGCATACATTTACTGAAGTGTCAACAAAAGACAGCTCATCTCATGAAATATCTCTCCAGAAATATTTCAAGAGAGAAATTTCATGATATGCGTGGTCTACACTTGCGATGTCATGTTATCATGCAGTCAAATATTAAGAGGATTCAAGTCACTGCGTATCTTTGCGTATTGTGTATATTAATTTTACCGGAGAGTGCCATAAAATTTTGCGTAAAATTGAAAAATTCTTGACTAAATTTAATTGTTTTCCATTTCCATTCATATATGTATGCTAACTAGACTAACGAGATTAAACAAAAGAGCGTGTTCACAGTTAACAAATTAACGAAGTAACAACTTAACATAAAACAAACTATCGAGCTCTGTGTAAGTACCCCTATTGTTAGACGTTGTTAGATAGAGTGAAAGGATAATTGAGAAAGAATTTTGACAAAGCTGCTATTTACGCAATTCAATTATGTACAAAATGCATCAAATTTCATGCATAAACTTTTACGTAAATCGTTTGATTAAGTTCATATAAAAAAAAAAATAATTAGGAGATGCAAGCGACTGCGTAACTGCTTAACTCGTAATTTCTTACGCAATGTCATGTTTGCTATATTAAAACTTGATAACTTAGCAAACCTATGTGAATTCCATAATTGTAAGAAGTTACGAATTACGCAGCTCATACGCAGTGACTTCATTCCCCTAGTCACTCCCCTAGATCTGATAAATCATACAACTTTTCATATGATCTGTCAAACAATGAAGCTCAGATAATGTGAACACATTTTTATCTGTTGTTAGAGTTCTGAAACAACAAAGCAACCGATTTTTTTGACATTAGGATTGTTTCTATTTCCATCAGAGAAATCAAACCAAAATTGTCAATTTTATTATGCGAACACTTTAAAATGATGGAAAATTACATGAAATAATCAATGAAATTGGTAAAATAAATAACTTGTATCTATTATGCAATTATTTAGTTCTGTTTTCCAAAATTAATTTTTTTCTTATAGAAAGTCTCTGATAGTGCGAACATAATTATAAGAAAATGCTATGACCTGTCAGATGTTTTGAGAACTCTGACAAAAAAGCATACAAAAAGTTGTTTGCTTTATCAGATAGAGGGGGTTTATACAGTGAAACTAGTTGCATGAGACTTTCTGAAATTCTCTTTTAAAGTTTCATCTTCAAATTACATGATGAAACTGAGTTGCAGAGACTTTGCTCTGAAAATTCAATAAACGACGTAAATAAAAAAAAAATATAAAAAAATAATGTCAAAAAGTTTCATGAAATCGCAGTCCGAGACTTTTTTCATTCACTTTCGTTTTCTACTCCGCACCCTCACTTTTGACAGTCTCATACGACTAGTTTCATTGTATAAATCCCCTCATAGTCTGAAGCGGCTTAAAATCTAATTATTTATTCCACAAATTTATATTTTTTAACAATTATTTAGATTGATTGGACAGAAGAAATCATTTGGCAACTTATTGAGCACTGGCGTGGCTTCGAATGAACGAAATTGCCGGAAAACTCAAACATTTAGCAGAAATATCGTGTCAGATAGTCTGTGGTCAAAAGAAAGGAGCTGTTTGACAAAAGTTCAATATTGACATACATATGAAATTCGAAATGAAACTTTTTTGACAATTCATTTGTGTTGAACATATACAGCCTTATTCAGAATAGCATTTTAAAGGCTGCGTAATTTTAAGCAGGCGTTAAACAACAAAACCTTATTCAGAATGAATTTTTCGTCTTACGCAACGTTGTTTAAGGGTTGCGTTACTTAAACGCCGAAATTGGCGTTTAAAGGCTGCGAAAATGCCACGTAAATTTTGATTTGGTTGCACAGGATAAGCATGTCTATCATTACTTCATCCTGTTGAACTAAGAAAAGTTTTCAAAAAAGGTTAAATCTTATGAAACTATGGGAAAAGGAGCTTCGGGAAAAATATCGTATTTCCAAAGCTAACATGGAAAGCTAATCAATATTATCCTCCCGGAATTCAGTAACCACAAAAAATGGTCACATTCTAGTGGAGCTGCAAGTCATGATCGCTGCTTGTAAATGCAATTTTCGGTTGCATTTTCTAAATGTACAAGATTATTGTAATAAGTTTCGTAAATTTTTGACACAACGATAGTTTAGTTACACAATACATAAAAAATTATTCTGAATAACAATTTAAGCAACGTTGCGTAAAGGCTGCGTTAAGGTTTAAACAGTGCGTAACTAAACAAGCGTTGCACGACTGTTTAAGGAATTATATTGAATAAGACTGATAGTGTACCCAGGCAGAACGGTAACTGTTAGATAACTGGTTATTTATCACGAGCGCTAATAAAAAGTGCGTTACCTCCATATAAAATTTTCCATACAAAGGTTGTTACCTTTGTTCAGGCGTCGGGCAAAAGGTAACGTGCTTTTTTGTATACGTGTGATGATGCATCTCTTTCTGACACCTACGTTTTTTCATACAAAAAGACTATTAGCTGCACTTTGCACACCAATAGAAAATAACATAAGGAAAAATAAACAAATCCAGCCAGTTTATAAAAGTTTAAAATTTGCGGCTGCGAGACGCTTCTTCTGCGTGGCGTAGTGGTTAGAGCTCTGACTTCTAATGAAAAGATGCTCGGGTACGAGTGTCAAAGAAAACAAACACATTTTTTAAATTTTATTTTGCATTTTATATTTTTTCGACTTTATTTTTTTTAATATTTTTAAAACTAATCTAAAATATTTTTTAATTGCATTAAATCGTCTATTAATAATAAAGATAGATAAAGAATACAATTAATTTTATTTAAAATATATATATATTACAGACATAAAATTACTTTTTAAAAGATACGTATCTATTAAACAATACAAACATAAAAGCACATACAAAAAAATGAAATTTACAAAAAAAAGATGCGGAAACAAAATTTAAATATGCAGATTCCATTAAATTCACTTCTATATTTCAATATTCTATCACTTCTTTTTTAAAATTTTTCTTTTAATTTAATTTAATTTTATGTCTTTAACAAATCTTCCTTAGCTGGCGTTGTTTTTGGTGTTTTAATTTATTTTTTATATTTGCTCGTTAAAAAGAATAAAAAATATATACAAATATTTAACATCAAACAACAATAGCTGTGTTTTTTACCAAGCGAGTAGTTAAAAAACGACCGCTTATCATATGTATACTCGCTTAAATAACACAGGAAACTGTTACTCGCTTAAAAGTTTGCCGACCAAACGAAAAAAAATGCTTCCAAGTTATGTTTCAATAATTGTATAAATTTCATACAAAGGTGGCAACTATATCTGATTGATAGTCAATAGTGATGTAAGAAATGAAAATTTTTTGTACCAAATACTTTCACGAAATACTCATAATTTGCTTTAGATCAATATTTCAATAAAAATACATAATAATTTAACAGGTAAGATAAACAAAATTTATCAAATATACTCATTATGTAAAACTATGTTGCTTGCTTAAACTTTTAGCACTGAAAATCTTTTGAGTATCGGGTTTGTTTTCAGAACCGAGTCTCCAATGCTTTGAATCTGAACATTTATGCATCACTAATTGTCAAAACTTTGATATATAAAATAAATTTGTCAAAAATTGTTTAGAGGGGATTTATACAATGAAACTAATCGCATGAGATTTTCTGAAGTTCTCTTTTCAAGTTTCATCTTCAAATTACATGATGAAACTTAGTTGCAGAGACTTTGCTCTGAAAATATAGCCAACGACGAAAATATGAAAGCATAACGTCAAAAAGTTTCATGAAATCACAGCCCGAGAAACTTTTTCATTTCATTTACGTTTCATACTGCGCAACCTCACTTTTGACTGTCTCATGCGACTAGTTTCACTGTATAAATCCCCTATTACTAAAATTTGATCAGAACATAAACAACGTTTTTGACTTTTCAGAAAATGCTTCCAAGTTTTCAAAAAATTCTTAAGCGAGTAAGCAGTCGTTTTTTGACTACTCGCTTGGTAAAAAACACAGCTAATGTTAGAGTGTATTAGAATCACCAAATTTATTTTCGTTGTGTTTGTAAACTTGTTAGCGCTGTCTAGCTGGTTAGGGGCACTTTTAAACCAGTTATGAACAAATAACTTTTTTATGAATTTGGCATCACTGCATAACAGTGTTGAAAAATTTTGTAGAAGCATGAACTTTCATACCATTTCGAGTACGTTTTTTATCATTTACGTACGAAGTACCGAAATACACCAGTAAATTAATTAATAATACACAAAATGCACGCATCTAAAGTTACGGTTAATAGTGGAAAATTAAGGCTTTTAAGAAGGGCTAAGGATAACTTCAATATGTTGATGATAAAATTAAATCCAAACTGTTAAGTAACTAAACTAAACAAGTCTCAGTTAAGAAAATAAACATTGTCCTAGCCTTTTTAAATTTTGCTAAGTCGTTTCCCATAAAAACGTTCTCATAGGTCTTAACAAAATGTTTAGCTAGCAGTTTATACATAACGATACTTTACATTTACACAACTGCGTAACAATATCTATGTAATGAAAACGATGGCAAACCATAGGGTGGCCTTGCTGATATCTATCGAAGACTTGTTGCTTGACTTTCTTGTTGCTATGGCTATTTTGGCCAAACATAAGGCTTAAATAATATTTCATAACAAATTTTGTGAAAAGTGTAAAAAGGTTTATTAATTTGAAGTACTTTAATTTTAGTTTTAGTTTTAATATGCAGGAGGATTTGTTTGTAAATCAAGAGAAGGAACATAACAATGTTCTTACTCTATCCTCATTTCAGTCCGAAGATTTATTTGAGAAGTTAAAAATGCTTCATTTTGAGAAACAGTTGATGAGGGAGTTCAAAATGAAGCCGTTCGCTAGATTCTTCTTTGTTAAATCAATGAATCCTGGAGAACAGTTTTTTATGTTTACCTTAATATGTTGGTGGCTTTGCAAGAAACTAGGAAAGGAAATTGAAAAGCCACAAGAATCTGATGATCCTAATATATATGCAACGAAAATTATACAAATACTGGAGAGTATCGTAAGTAAAAAAATTGGCTAGGGCAAAGATAAGCATGCACTATATATTTCTTAGACGCACTACTCAAAATTCAGAATATTTATGTAAAGAACATACTGAAACGGAATTTTCTCAAATGCTTCTAATTTTTAGGATGTTCCTGTTGATTTTTCACCTAATAAACTAATCCGTGGAGCAGGACCTATTTGTTTGTATGTGTTAAATTGTCTAGCAACGCAAGCATTAAAAATAGGAGAGGTTTGTTAAAGAAAATAATTACCACTAAGCAAAAACCTACATATATACATGTTACTAGAGTGGACCTTAAACTTAATTGGGTATGACTTAAAAGGGGGCTCAAATTATTTGAATTGATGAAATCGGATGCATATAACTTTTCCACAAAGTCCTTTGCAACTTTTTTTTTTGTTTTTGCTCAAAATTATTCAGTTTAATCAGGGTATTCATCGAAATTTACTTGAATATCACAAAAGGGACGAAATTTATTTTTTTTTTCTATATATAAATTTGTATATTATTTAATGCTACAAAATTTCCATAATTTTTGAAATCAGCGCACCAAGTTATGCAGGAAATGATACTTATATCGTTGTAAAATTAAATAAATACTTTGCCACTGATAACTCATGTTCCATGCCAAAAGGCGCACTTTTCTGAAAAATTTAAAAAAAAAATTAAAGAAGTACATTGATTTCAACAGTTCCATCTTCTACACCGAAAGTCGTACAGAAAATAGACTTCGGTATTGTTTAATTGTTTGGAATGGTTCTTTCTGATGGTGTAATTTAGTTTTATTACATTTATGAAAAGATTTGCTCGTATCCCGAAATTTTCTATGATATTAAATATAGCTAGCGCATCTACTCTTTTACTATAATATCGCATTTGAGCATTTATTCTGTATGCTTACGCAAAATTTTAAGATAGATCTCCAAAGATTGCGATATTCGGCAAATCCAGTGTCACTCATAGCAGCAAACATGTTTTTTTCTCCATTAAACATAAAAGCTTTTAACACAAAATTATTAGGTAAAATAAGTCTTAGGCTCACTATTATAAGTTCATGCAAAAAGTTTTATATATATGTACATATTTCGAAAAAAACTATCATTAAATGGTGTGTCACTCACGCTTCCGGACGATTTACATTTTTCGACTTCTTCTAACAAATTCCTTTAAATCAGCGAATTGTTTGAGTTTATATAAAGAATAAAATAATTTTCCGTAACGAAATTGAACAGAAATTTTAACTGCAAAAAAAAAAATTTTGTTTTTTCTCAGAATTTCAAGATTTTTTCATATACTGATTTTGTCACTCACGTTTCAAGACAATTTTAATTGTCTTGTTTTTACATCCTGGTAAATCTGGTGTACTTTATTAAGCATATTTTGTAAAAAAATTTTTTCTTAACATTAAGGACATTTTTATGCAAAAAGGAAACATTTTTATTGAAAGAGGATTATGTAAAGCATAATAAAGTTAAAAAATAATTCATAATATAAAAACAACACAAAAACTATTTCAGAATTATAACATTTTAACAAAATTTATTCCGGTTCTGCATCCGAATTTATATACAGCTGCGGTCAACATAATGGCAGTGCCCACAACGTTTCTACAAAAACTTAAAATAAAACTCGCACGTTACTAGATTTAATAGTTTTTGTTAAGAATTAATATTCTCCACATCTTATCTTTTATTTAACAAAAACTCTGAACAAAAACAAGCTATTAGCTCAAAACAACTCAAAATATTTGCCACTTGCGTCATATTACAGTGGTCAAAAAATAGTTGTGATTATCAAAAGTTCAACAAAATTAGAAAAATAACAAAAAAATTTGGTAATTAACTTCACAGTTTAGATAAATTGTAATTCTTTCTTGTATTTAATACTTAGTTGTATGACCTTTGTTAGCAAATACTGCTTTACAACGACGAAGCATTGAGTTCACAAGATCTTGACATGTCTTGATAGGTATGGAGTACAAATTGGCTCAACCTCTTTCTAAAGCTGATGTTTGTCTGAAGGTTTAGAGTCAGCAATGACCTTTTTAACATCACACCATAAATTTTCATTCGGATTAAGATACGTCTACTGAGCGGGCCACTCTAAGAGCGCGATCTGATTGTCGAAGAACCTCTTCTTCGCAAGTTTACTCGAATGCTTCAGGTCGTTATCTTGTTGACAAACCCATATTAGCTGCATATCCTCTTGGGCATACGTAGCTACATATTTTTCTTTAATATTTTGAAGTAAAGATGTTAATCTATTAATCATTCCATACAATATATTGAACCAACACTATAGAAAGAAAAGCATGTTCAAACCATGATTCTGCAACCACCGTGTTTAATGGATTTTGTGGTATACTGCGGGTTGTGCTGACTATTTTGGGGATGTCGAACATATTGACGAGACCCTTAACAACCGTTCATTACAATTTTGCATTCGTCCGACCAAAAAATGTTCCTTCTTTTTTCATTTGACTGCGTAGAATGATCTCTTGCGAACTGAATCCTTTTTGGACATGCTTCTTGGTTGAAATAGTCACTTTCCGAGGACTATGCGCGTATAAATATTATTCCTTAAGAAGTCTACGTAGAGTACGAATACTTGTTTCCACATTAAGCTTTTTTAAATTTATACTGCAGAAGCAAATGGATTGGCCTTACAGTACTGTACCACTCGTTTGATCAATTTTGCCGTCATAACGCCTTGCGTACAGGAGTCTTTGCTTTTTTAGTGTATTTTAAGGCATTGCAAATCGTGGCTGATAAACATTTGAGCAGATTTTCAACCTCTTAGTATGTTTTGCCCTCGGAAATGAATTTTTTATCAATTCCCGCTTTTCAGCTTTCCTGGTCCCATTTCTGGAAAAAACGGCACAATTTAATTTTGTTTTTTATTTATTTACTTTTTACTTTTTTATTTATTTATAATATAATTAATTAAATTTTTCAATTATTTTTATGTATTAATAAAACGCTACTATTATTTTGACCGCACAAATTTACACCAATTCTTAATAAAAGATAATTTACAAAAACAACGAAAAGTTGTTGTTTACAAGATCAGGTCACCAGATTGTATACTCACCATTTAACGGTATTAAACACTAGTGGCGATAAAAAAAAGCTTGTTTACAAAATAATGCGCTTGAACACTTTTTATATTTGGCACTACTATTATTTTGACCCCAACTGTATATGTAACTAAGCCAAATTCGTTGATCCTTACGCTCATTAAAAATCAAAGATCGTGCTAAATATCACTATATGTCTAGCCATTCCGTCGAGGCCAACGGCTTAAAATAATAGGGGTATTCACGATGTGGTGTATTTGCCCTTGTATTGTGTATTTTTGATAAATTTGATATTTGAAGTAAAATTACAAAAACAAAATGTAAAGTGTTCAAAATATAACCCTGTAGCAAAAATACAATGGCGAAACCCTATTGTATTCTTTGTAAATTTCGTTGTATATTTGATCAACTGATCACAAAAGCTTTTTGACTCAGCCTGGATGAAGGTACTGGCTGGGTTGTGTGTTTATTTAATAAACGATAATTTAATTCAGTGCTTCGTTTCAATTCTTTTATTTTCTCGTACTGCTAAATGATGAATTATCCAGACTTTAATGAATGTTTGTTCACAATGCGTTGTAAATATTGTAAATTTTGTAAGAATTTATCAAATTATTTATAACCACATTGTGAATACCCCTAATGATTTAATTAGATATTTTTAATCATTGCAAAGTTTGTTTTCTCTTATGAATCCGGATTTAACTATAATTTTTGTCTATATTTTTTTCATACGTTCTTTTAGGGTCGGCTTTCACCTTTTCTTGATATTTTCGGTATCTTCTTTTCTTTCTAATAAAAAAACAAAAAAACAAAAAAAACTTAAATGTCACTCACGTTTCACTTTTTCAAATGCCTTTTTAATGAAAAATAATTTCGTCTGCTTGATTTAAAAAAATACAAAATTCACTAATCTTATATAGAAAGTCAATCCGAGACATAAACTTTGCCAGCTAATTATTTTCAAAGATAATAACAACTCATCAATAAAACTTGTCACTCACGTTTCACTCTTGAATCACTTTTTTAAATTAAATTTTTCGATAGAAAATTATGTTTTTTTTCAATAGAAAATGTTTCAATTATGGATATTATATAACTGTACTTTGATATTTAAATCACTAAATTTATAGTGACAGCGCTCATGCAAAGATAGAAGCAATTTTAGAAAACCAGACCATATATTTGCCATCCGACTATGGCAGGGTTACTAAAGATTCCCGAAAAACAGTCAAAATAAACAAAAAAATTATAAAAAAACCATTTGATGCGTTATATTTGAGTTGTGATTTTTTTTAAAAAGTTTTCCTTTTTCGATTTGCGAGCATTAGACCTGATTAAACAAAATCTGATATAGCACTGAAACCTACCTACTAGAATTTAGTAATATTCAGGTCACATAGAACCAAAGCTCTTGCAAACCGATCAATTTACAACCCCAGCAAAGCAAATGGAAGCATTTACAGGGGGTTAAAGTTTACACATATTCTTTTTTCATCAATTAGAACAGTTTCAGCCCTCGTCTTGCCACATTAAGCGCTTAGAAATTTCCCCCTATATTTAAGGTATATTGATATAATAAAGAGAACAAGTTTGTTTTAATTTTTTGCTTGGACTCCTTAAAAAATTTCTTAAATGCTTGTCCAAATGACTTGAAATCTTTTCTAGACCTTATGTAAACAAAAGCTTTTACCATTTTTCCATTTTTTAAGGTTTCATGTCAAAGACCTTACATACCCGAAGAGGATGAGGAAAGAATCGAGTACTTGGATGAAAATGCAGAAATTATTTTGGAAAAAGTAGAAGATGAGTATGCGGAACATAGCGATGATAGTGAAATGGAACTTGATAGAGTCGTGGAGCTCACAGATTTTAATAAGTTTTTTCGAAAACAAGGTAACGACTGTAATTCGGGTAAAAATAACTCCCACGAGAATGCCATGAATGATACCTTTTCGGATCAACAACAATGGCGGCTGGAATTGGAACGAGTTATGCCTAAGCTAAAGGTTTTTGTTAAGACGGATGCCAGAGATTGGCGTTCACATTTCAGTCACATGGATACACTGAAACTTAATATTGATGCAGTGAGTTACTTATATTGTATTGTAAAATGTAAAATTACACTATCCGACAATCTGATAGAAAATGATTGCCTTTAGAGATATTATAATTTTTTTCTGACGTTTTTTTAGCGTTTTATTTCAAAGATGACAACTTTTTGTAAAACGTTAAATTAGAATAGCACCAAGATCTATGATATAACAGAGTTTATTAAACTTTTTGGAAAAAATTTAGAGTTGTACTATATGAATTTCATAAGCTTATTCCATATATCATTTAAAATTACTTTTAGATATCAGATGAAACACAACAGCAACTAAAAAAGCTTCACAGTGAGTTCACATATAGCCTGGATAAGGTTGAGAGTCGTGAAAAACATCTTAATAACGAACTTCAAAATCTCATACGCAGCTTTAAAGAAACATCTATTGAATTATCAAACTTGCAGCATGCCGAAGCACAAATCGTTAAAGATTCTGAACATTTTACGACTGAACTTAAGAAGGTTGTAATGGAAAATGACATGAAGAGAATTGAAATGGAGAAAAGAGGTCAGACAATGTCAGATGGAAGTAAGAATGAAAAAAGATTTCATCTAATTTTGTAGTTTAATTAACTTTGTCGTTTAGGTTCTGTGTTGCATATAAAAAAAGCTATTGTCAAGCTTAAAGATGATGTCTCTCAATTAAATCTAGAAGTTGCGCTTCTTGGACACAGTATCGATCAGGAAATATTACGAAATCTTACAGCATTTACCGAGTGATCTGCCTTTTAACATGCATTTTGTATAGATGGCTTCCTGATAAAGTTCGTTCGTTTCAATTCTTAGAATACATGAATTCTCTTATAATCTAAATTCTATGAAGTCGAACGAAAATTTAAAAATGTTCTTGATGTTTACATCAAAAGTATAAGAAGTCTTAATGCAATTCTCTGAAATGTATATATGTAGGTACACATACCTCAGAGATTCTAGGACGCCGCAAAAGCTTTGATGTTTCCTTTTTACTCATAAAAATATAAATAAGTTTCGCTCTTTACTCACTAAGTCCCAAGATATTTTTAAACCTCACGAATTCAGAGATAAGTTCTGTTTAATTAAATACCAGTTGTGTGAATTTAACCTACAGTTCATTAAAAACCTATTAGGCAATAACTGGATGCTAAGCTAATAGTCAATTATCACCTTATTGTTATCTACATTCACCGCAAATACAATCAACAATTATTTGCGGGTTAAGTTGGACCGACTTGTGTGGTTATTTGCTTCTCGGCATTAAACATCGCGCTTTGCCAAGAATAAACAAGCCAACATATAAAGAATTCGACCTACGCATGTAATCCTCAAAGTGGTTGCCAATGAGCGCGTTGATCAAATAGATAAGAACTTATCTATTCGAGTTTGAGGAGCTGCACACTGCACCTTCGCAATATCCTCACGTATATTTGTCTATTTGGTAAACAAATAGAATAACCTCTTACCTGTTGTCACTAATAGTGTTGTAAATAGCATCGCTAGTCTGTCCTAAGGATACCAGAGCTCACTCTAACCTCAATGAGAAAATGCATATAAGAATTCTAAAAAGGCTGCAGCAATGATTTTGGTATAGATTCTTGACATTCATGTGTTTTTTTTTTGATAAAATATTTCAAACAAAAGCATACTTTTAGCGGCTCGGAAGGGTTTGTACCGCAACATTTGTAGCCAGCCTTTTTAAAACTTAAGCAGGTGGACATGTAGTCCTTTCATTGCATTATTTCAAAAATTATTTGCCGAAAATATACGATAATAAGTCCTTATGAAATCTGGGATCCCCATAATTTAAAAAAAAAATACATAAAAAAATCAACACAAATGGGCCTATTCAGTCCTATCATGAATTATTTGTTCCTTGGAATTGGAAAAGGGAGTTTCTTTTAAAGATAGCAGATAAAGACATCACAATTTTTTAATACACTTGTGAATATTGCCGGTTCATAAACAAATTTATATTGAAAATTTTCAAAAAGTTCTTCTGCTTTATCTAAAAACATAGACACCTTTTCCAATTCCGAAGGAATAATTGTCCATGGTTGGGCTGCTTAGGTAGATATTTATAATTAAAAAAGATTTACATAATTATTTGCAATTTTTTGTTATTATTTTAAAGGATTTCGGCACTTTAGAAATTTTTTTAAAATACAAATTTTCATCCGAATGACTAAAAATTTAAAATACAACTAAGGGCCTCCTATTAATGTTTTTTGGCGACCAAAACTAAATATTAGCGGTTTTCACGATCTGGAGTTTATGGCCTTGTATTTTGTATTTTTGATAAATTTGATATTTGTAGTAAATTTGACAATTGTACACAAACAAAACATTTACATTTTCCAATTACTATAAATACTAAATTTACAATGGTGGAACCCTATTGTAAATTTTGCATAGTATTTATGTATTTGACAAACAGCTGACTTGACGGTCTATGGCAGCACTGCATTGTAGGAGTGCTCACAATCTGTAGCAAATTCTTTTTAATTTACTAAAAATACTACAAAAACTCCAGATAGTGAAAATCGCTAATATTTTTTTTCACATTTTTCGAATAACATTGAAAAAATATTCTCAGAAAGTCTTAAGTCAATTGAAAAAAAATTGCTGTAGTTATAGGCACAAACGTCCGAAGAAAAGTCAAAGAAAGTACTACTTCTTAAACTTTAAACGGGTTTTTCTCGAAAAGCGTTGTTTGAAACCGGTGAACAGCATTACTCGAAAAATATTCCAAGGATCTCTACCAAATTATTTTCACTTGTAAAACAAACACCATAGCTACTTTTAATTTAAGATATATAATTTCTGTTTAATTAACAAAAGTACAAGGACTTTTTAGTCAAAAATCGGTTTTTTAACTACCATTTTCGTAAAAATCAATAAAATTAACTTTATTTTTGTTGTTTGGATGAATCAGCTCCGAAAAATCGTTTCCATCGCAAATTTCCGGGTATTTATATTTTTTGTCACAAAAATTAAAAAAAATGCTCTTTAAAGATTATATAATTACTAGTATAGAAACCCGTCATACGACGGGTCGTATTCAAAATAATCAACTAGCAGACGATATGACATTTTTCATTCACCACAAATGTTATTTTGTGCCAGTCGTCGTCAATGTGTCCTTACTAACAATTTTTTCATATAAAAAGCAGTGTAATAGCGAAACAGGTTCTGGTCCTGGCTTACATGTTCAGCATTAACATAGATCTTCTTATGATCAAATTGTGTTGTGGGATAAATATTTACACATAATTGATCGAGAACTGGACGTGTATGTTTTATGCCGACTCCGAACGATTAATGTCCATGTTCTCAAGAACATGTCATTATTGACTCCCTGAGATTTTCCTAACTTTGTCTGCAGAGAGGTCAAGTCCAATCAGAAATATTTTTCAGTTGGAGAATATAACTGGGTCTACCGCAGTGAAAAAATAAACCCAAAAGAATTTCGAGTGTTAATGAAACATTGTTTTATGGTGAAAAAAAAATACTGTTGAAGCCAAAGCTAAGATTGATAAACATTATTCGGAGTCTGCACCAGGAAAATTAACCGTTGAGATGTGATTTGTGAAATGAGCAACCAAGATGAGAGGACGGCCGAATAAAGATGTTATGGACGAAAACATAAAAAACAATTACGTAAAAAATAATTACGAATGATCGTAAATTGAAGTTGATCGCGATAGCTGAGACTCTGAGGATATCAAAAGAGCGTGTTGGACATACCGTGCATGAATATTAGGAAATACGAAAACTGTGTGAATAGTGGGTGTCCTGCGAGCTCACAATCGAGTAAAAGCTAATCTTACTATAAAAATGGTATCGAAAAATTCCATGACCGCCTTCGAAGGCAACTATGTTTTATAATAACAGCTTCAGTATTATTGCAATGTTTTAAAGTTGTATACAAGCTTCATCAGGTTTTTTTATCATATCTTTGGGTAGAAATACGCAAGAATCTCCAGATTTGGTGTGTATATGGAGCAATACACATGGAGCACAGCTGCATCAATAAATCAATTCCGTCTTAAGTCGATTTAAGTTTTTATTATAAAACAACACAGATATAATTTTTCGAATTTTTCATTCAGTGGTAAAAAGTTAAAAATAATTTCTTTAAAAATAGTTTTTAAAAAGCTAAGAAAGTTTCTGTTACTAAATCTGTGAATTCATGTGAAACTAAGTGTTAATTAAGATTTATAAGAAAGTTTATGCATTAAAAATACTTCTAGAAAAGTTGGAATTAAAAAAAATTTTGTATGTAGAAAAAATAACTTAACGGTAAATAGGAAGAATTTATGAATTTTCACGTTTTATGTGCATTTTGTAATATATCAAGTTTATGAAGATTTTCAAAACCGAAGATTATCAAATGCGTAAACGTGTGTCGATCGTTATTTGCATACGAACCTTGATAACCTGGATTAATTCTGCTCTACCGTGTCATTTCTCTGGAGAGAAGAGTAAAGCTCAGATATTAAATAATAAGCATCTAGAGTACATAAACTAGCGGCATAAGCTTGCTTGTCCTTTTCTCGATTATTTGGGTAAAACATTAATCGAGAATATAAGAAGTTTGGTCCAAGTCCTTTCAAAGGTTGAAATTGCAATTCGTTTTATTTTTCTTGGTTTTCTGCAACGAGCTTGCTACAAATAGAAGAAATAGTTTGATTAAACTTAGGAATAAAGTTAAACATTTCATCTTTAAGATAGAAAAGAAATTATCAAGGATTACAGGAATATGGTTTATGAACTGAGGTATCTTGAAGGAAACAATTTAGCAAAATAAAATCCAATATAATGAATAGAAGTATACAATTTTTATTGTTTAATTATTTTTTGTCAAAATGGCGCTGTCAAAAGTTTAAATTCTGACTTTTACTCAATTGTTGACCAACATAACAACATATTAGAATAAGATTTCATACAATTGCAATTTTTTTATTTTTTAAACTGGAAAGCCTTGTTAATAATGAATTTAATACATTTGGAAATAAGAAGCTGCTTTCATTAAATTGAACCACATTCCATAACAGAGCCTTCTCAAGACCAAATACGAGTAACTCGTCCACAACGTGTGAAGTATGAAATATAACAAATAATATAACAACAGCAACATCAACAAAAATAAAACAGATAATAACAACAACAACAACAACAACAACAACAACAACAACAACAACAACAACAACAACAACAACAACAACAACAACAACAACAACAACAAAAACAACAATAACAACATTAAAAAAAAACCAAGCAACAATAAAAATAACAAGAAAACCAACAAAGAGTCTTTGAAATAATGGAACGTTGCGATCAGCGCAATGAACGAACGAGCATCCAACAAACGACCGAATGAATCGGGCGCGGCGAACACCTTTTGAATGTGTGCTTCGGTTCTGGTAGGTTGGGAAGACAGAAAAGTTCGGCTGCACTACTGTTCATTTCCCACGGTAAGCTGGTTACGATACGGCGCAGAGAGTAGAGCCACCAGAGTCATCGCTGCCCGTGATGGCGCGCAGACAAGAGATTCAGTTAGGCACAGACATGAAGACCGTGAGTGGAAGTCGACTTAGCCGAGACGTTGGGGGCTAGGTTCCATTTCTTCATTGTAATTGTGGCTTACAGGGTTTGCTATAGAGGCACGTTGTTTAGTCCTCCACAAACAGTGAGGCGAGTGAATGAGCGCATTTTGCCTCCGGCTAATTTCATGATTCGAATATTCACCGAATAAATAGACCGACGAACCTTACTGGGATTCATAAGACATTGTACGAATCGACAGCTAAACTCAGCGCCTCCAAACCGCACTATTAGCATTATTACTTCTCCACCGGACATTAAGCACACTCAGAAAAAAAAAGAAACATTTAATTCTATTTTAAATCAAACATTAATTGACGTAATAGTCAAACGCTAGAGCAATATATTCCAAGAAAGTGTAAACCACAAACGTTGCTCCTCAGTCCATTATACAGTTGAGACTGAGTTGAAGTTGAATTTTTCCTTTAGTAACTAGATGAGTATCATTATATTTTCTTTGAAACTTTAAAATACGAACAAATAATTCAATAAAATTTGAATTTAATTTAAACATTGAACACTTTAAATATTTTAAGTACCCTTTTCAACCAAGTGTTTTTCAGCTATTGTGTGGGTGTCTCTTTTCTCAGATATACGAATGATCAAACTAATCAAATATTAAAATAAAAACATGCTAACCATTTGCATTTGAAAAAATTGAAGCGAAAACATTATCAACGGATATGTGTATTAATAATAATTTTAACGTGTCAAACATGTTTGAGCAGACAGTGTGTCTAAAGTTGTTTAATTTAATATTTTTTGGAGATGTATTTATTTCATATTATTATTATTCCCTTATTGTTATTCAACAATTTTTGTAACCAATTTCCAATTTTAAAATATATAATCTAAATGCACAAATTTAAATTAATGTGATATAAATAAAATATTTCCATAATTTAATTTATGTTTTGTTGCTAAAAATATTAGTTGTGTTCAACATTTGTCATATCTTTGCAGTAAAATAAAAACCAGTTCATAAAAAACAAAAATAAAAGCGGCTGTATAAGTCATAAATTTTATATCATATAAACCGTAAAATAAATCAAAAGAAAAATGTTTCAAAATGTTCAGTCTTATTTCAGTTTGTTTGAATGATGAAATAAACAAAATATGACATACAATCGTAGAAGGTAAGTGAAATTAGCACATTAAGAATTTATATATGAAAATAATTTGTCAATCATTCTTCAATATTTATTTTATCACCTTCAAAGTAATCATAATCGGAGGCCAACGATCACCATCCTGAAATTATTTTTGGCAGGTCGATTTCGGATTGGCCTTTAGCTCTCTCTGCGAATTCTCTTTGATGAATGCAATCGTCTCAAAATGTTTTCCATAAAGCGACAATTTGAGATTGGGAAATAAGAAAAAGTCACACGGAGCCATATCTGACGAATATAGTGCTTGTTGAACAATATTGATATTGTTTTTGGTCAAATACTCGTGTCATGTGTGAACTGGTGCATTATCTTTTCATAATTTTGGCCTCTTTCACCGAATATTCTCATGCAAAATAAAAACACACTCAAATAATATGAGTGTAACCAATTGACCTTGCGGAAGGAATTCTGAGTGTCGTGCTTGAGAACCGAAGAAAACAATCAGCATCACTGAAAAAGAGTGGGGCAGGTTGTCAACTGATGTACGACAACAATTTGTACTACTCAAATGCCTCCGAACATGATAGAGCCGACTCCCCATAGGTTCTCTGCAACATTTTTAGTGCATCCGGCACCGCACTTTTTGCTCAAATTTATTTTCCATTATGAATTTCGCAGGTCAGAAAAAAACTGCATGACAAATCGCGCTAAAAATTAACGTTCAAGTCTATTATAGTGTTGTCAGCCTCAAAAAATCATAGGCTTTATGACTATTCTATTCATATTTATATTTTGAAATAAGGTATATTCGAAGTTATTTAGGTTTTCTTTTTTTTAAAAGAAAAAATAGAATCCATAAAAAATTCATTTTTATGGAATTAATGAAAGTTTTAATTTTGAAGACGTCACTTTTTATGGAATGCAGGAAAAGTTTTAATTCGATTTTGTCGAATTTCAACTTAAGAGTTTATAAATTAAAGCTTAATTTTAAATTAAAGATTATGTGATTAATTTGAAGTTATTAGATTGACTTTTTATGAAGTTTTTTGAGATTTTCGCTTTTGATTACGTCACTTCGTATGGAAGGTATGAATAGTTTTCATTCGATTTTTCCAATCTTAAGCTCAGAGTGCATATTTAAGACCAAATCTTCATTTTCATTACCTTAAATCTTACTTTTTAAGATATTGCGTTAAACTCCATTATTTGTGGTAAAGATTAAGTGTCAAATATCTGTAAAAATTGAAAATTACGCAAAAGACTAATTAAATTAATTAATGTTTCTAAAATTTAAGAAGTCGATAGTTTGACAAATTTGTGTTAATTTTGATAATTTTGTTGTTCTTTTATACTATACACCTAATATGAACCATACACATTTCTACGTAGACGTATATATAGACGTCAATATAAAAAGGAAGTTTTTAGAGGTTTTTAACTTCAAACTTTGCCTTAACATTTCAAATTAAACTTTTTACAAATAAAATTTAACTTTTTAACCCATTTAAAATAAGTTGATTTTGATTTTTAAACAGTTCTATTTGAAATGTTAAATGTTGAATCTGAAGTTAAAAACCTGTACCAATAGACGAACAAATTTAAACTATATTGTATTTAATTGTATTGTATTTTCGACTATAGAATAATAATAAAATATATCGCACACTAAATACAAAACAGTCACAACTCAAAAACCATGACTTTTCAGGAAAAGCGAAAAATGAAACTCTTTGCTTGTAACTGCAGAAGAAAAGCTATTTTTATTTAAACACACAAACTTCATTCTTCCAGTTAATAAAGAAAATAATGAAAAAGATAGTGAGATATGTGTTTTGTGAATCGATTTATAACAAAATTAGATATAAAAAAATTTTGAGTTGTGACTGTTTTGTATTTAGTGTGCGATATGTTTATAGAATATAATAGAATGTTGTTGAATTAACATTAAAAACACGATTTGTAAACTAAGTAATTTTTGTTTTAAGTAATGCATTTCGAAGTTCGACTATTTTCATATAGAGATTTTTCTCACGTAACACCCGTCACACATTCAATTATTTTATAAAACAACTTCAGAAACGTATTTCTATTTTTTAATGCAGGATTAATCGTCAAATATTATTTAATTCACAGTAATTAATTTTTGTTTCATTAATTGTAGTTAAATGACACAAACACACTGACCATTGAATTAAAAGAATTTCTCCACATAGATTACCATAAAAGTAATTTATTATGACTGTAAAAACGTTAAATACTTTTATGTATGCTAACATATTAATGTTAAAAAGCATGATAATGTAACACCCGTCACCGTCAAAAATGCATAAGTCTTGGTTAAAAACTATTGTTAAAATTATTAAAATTTAAATTTGTCGCCCTTTTGCTTTAATATATATTTTTCTCAGTGCACTAAGAGCAATAAGGCTAAAGAGAGTTCTTATTTTATTATTATGACAAGTCGAACAATTTTTTCTTTTTGAAAATGGATTCTTTATTTGACATTTTATATCATCTGAAGAACGATTGTCAAATTTAATGAATGACATACAACTGCTTACCTTTAATTTCAGCACTTTAAGCCTACTTAGAGCTGAATAAATTGTCCTTTGGAGGAGTTGCCGAATTCTGATGAGCTTCAATGCGTTGAAAAATCAATGATGATGATCATCTGCTGATCACTGAAGCCACTATTTAAAAATCAGAAATTATTAAATTATAAGTTAAACAATGCATTGAGCTGCTGCGCACTCTCAGCGGGGGGCTTGGCGTCAAGCGCAGCTGATCTGTTGAGCGACTGTTGGAATGATGACTCCACAGCTTTGTTTAATACGAGCATCCACAATTCAGATTTAAGTCGTAGATAAGTTATTAACTTATTTGTTTTGTCATATAAAATTTCCAAAATAATAGCTTTGCATAATTTATGGTTTAATTTATGAATCGTGATGCTGCCTCGCATAAACCATACGCCATTTACGGGAAGCAAAGGTGACAGTGCCGACATGGGCGGTTGGTGCTCCAGCAGATCTCATGAATTTAAATTTGAAAACATTAACTTGTTTTAGTCGTAATTTGAATTGTGATAAAAAATAAAAATATATTGTTGGTCTATAACCGGTCGAAATCGAAGTTTTGTTAAATATGGCTCAGTCAATTTATGAGGTTACAGTCAGTCCACTGAGGTTTCATCTCTTGCTGTCAATATTTGATGCAGTTGAATTTTTGTTTTTTTTTTTTGTATATCAAATGTTGCAGAGACATAAAAGCAATGAATCGTCATCGACACGGAAATAATTATTATTATGCTGAAAGCATAAAACCAGCTGCTGTAATAGACAGAAATGAAATCGAAGAGTTGCACTGAATTTTTAAATTTTCAGTTATAATATTTTTACTCCTCCACTACTGTGGAGCAATCAACAATAAAATTTTACTAATATTAAAAATGTCTATTTTTTATTCAATACATTTCGATTGTAACATTGTAACAAAAAGATATAACCAGCAAAACTAAAACTTTAGAGGAGGATACTTTTTTAATTATATTTCGGTTCAATATTTTTACTAAACAGAATGTTTTTACATACTTATAAATAAAAACTGTTTATATTGTTGCAATTATTATTATTTCATAATAATAAATTATTGATAATGCAATGATTTATCAATTTCGATAAAAAAAAAACAAAATGCTGTACAAGTGCTGGTTAAATATTCTTTGCGGTTATGGGTCTTCGATATCCAATTGACATCAAATCATTCATTCAAATAGATAATCATGAGAAAATATATAACTTTCCTGACATGCAAGTAAAAAAGAGGATTTCGATAAAATTATAGTGTGCTAAAAAGCTACTCATTCGACTAGTCAAAATACCAAACCAAACTATAGTGAAGTATGCTAATTTCCAACAGCTTCAAATTAATATTCAGTAGTTCGTTGTTGTCAGCTTACGTATTTTTGTTTTTATAGTTTTCTTGTTTCCAACTGCTGATCTTTTTAAAATTCTAAAATGTGTAGGGTTTCATTCAGCTCGGACTATTCATAAATCTGATATAAAATCAGCCAATATGGTAGAATATAATAAATGTTCACTTAATGTTTAATTTATGACCTACCAGGAATGTATGTTTCCATTAAAAAAGAAACAAAAACAAAAATATCACATCGGATATCATTTTAAACACCTAAAACTGTATTCACAGCTAAACTTTGAATGGTATTCAAAGATTTTGGTTAGTTTTTTATTTGCTTGAAATGCCATATTTGTTTTATTTTAAGTTGTGGTTTTATAGTTTTTTGTGTTTTTATTTTTGTTTTAGTAAAAATATTTAAATTTTCAAAAATATACAGCGTTGACTCATTTGTATAAAAAAGCAGTTCTGTGTCATAAACATAGCTTAACTAGAACAGAAGCGGTTCGAAAGTGATGGATATTTTCAGAGAAATTAAGATAAATCGTTTATAAATGTTTAAATGTTTACAATATGAGTTCATATAAATTCAATATTTTTAAAAATAACTAGTAATTTACAATAGTAATTTACATAACTAGTATTAATAGGAAGAATTAAAACTTAAATTAATTCAAAAAAGTTTTTTTTAAGGAATTAATTCACGGAAGATTGTGTTGCTAGTTAAGAATTAGAGCGTGTGTGGTCCGATCAAGTTCTACTACTAGAAGCAAACAGAAACAATTATCGGTAAGATCCTTAGCATCTAATGTTAATTATTCATTATTAAGTTAGAATAGTTATGAAACTTATAAAAAAATTTGATTTTTAACTTTTATTCTTATGTAATAATGAATGATCAGAAAAATGAAAACTAATGGAATAATTTTATTGTTGTTGCCATTTCATAACTGATTTGAAACCCTAATTGTGAATTTAATTAGTTAGATAGATAGTTAGCTATTTTGCATGAAAGGAAAAACAATGAAAAAGTGGTAAAAACTAGAAGATGACTTTATATGAGCTTGAAATTCGGCATGAGGGCGGCATTAAGGGCACTGTATTATAATGTATTATAAAGGTCAAATATGTAAAATGGCGGTTCCAATATGGTGACCATGGAAGTTCTAACTTATAAGTATCAGTAAAATTTAGTCACAACATGGTACAAGTGGTTTTGGAGTCGAACAACCAACAGTTTTATTTTTCGGCATTAAAAAATTCAACTGACTGCAAAGATATTTTGCATGACTGATAACTGGAGTATTAAATACCACATTTTGAATAAAGTTTTTAATTTCGGCTCAATAATTAATGGAAGAAATAAAGGGTATTATGTTATTATACATGGGTAGTTTGTCTTATTATGTATTATAAAAGTGATATTTTATGTCGAGTTTATTTTCACTTACATGCTCAATTTGGCAGGTTTTTGACATAATTTGTTTATTAAAACTAGAAAATATTTTACACTCCTTTTTACTATCTGGAACACAATATTAAATTAAATGTAAATTTATGATGATGAAGTAATGCTTTTTCTACCTGATTATAAATCAATTAATTACGCCTTTTTTAAATAACCGAAAATACTCCAAGTAATATATAACGTTTAAAGGACAATTTTTCAGTTTTATTACTTTTGTTGTGTTGAATTTTATTTCATCTCATCTAAAATATTAATAAAATCGGCTGGAGAAATTGAATCCAATGAAAATTTAAAGTATTCTTCGATCTCAATTTGTTTGCAACCGCTAGCATTGCTCTTGAAATGGGCAACTGATGGAACAAATACCAGTTTTTGAAGTGATAGTTACTACTTAAAATCAAAGAACTATCAAAACACCACAAAATGGTTAGAAAAGATATACGATATAAGATGTGGATTCAGGTAGTTGCCAAAAAAACAAATAATTTTGAACGACTTTAAATAATATAATTTAAATGTGCTAAATAGATGCCTTAATGGCCATGGTGACCGTGGCATACAGGCTAAGTGTGTGGCTTAGCAGGCTCGGAGCCCGGATTTGATCCCCAGCCGCGGCGAAAAGTTTTTTTTCAATAACAAATTTTTCTGATCGGTCACCACCTCTCTGCAGACATTGGCAAATCTCAGAGAGTAATGCCATGTAAAGCTTCTTGAGAACATGAACTTTAGCCGTTCAGAGTCGGCATAAAACATGTAGGTCCAGTTCTCGGTCAATTGTGTTGAAACATTTAATAACACACACAACACAATTGATCATAAGATTGTGATTGCTCGGTCAAAGTCCTTTGAAGGGCTGAAATGGCCAATTTGTTTTTTGTTTTTGTTTTTTTAATGGCCAAATACGATCATATACCATCATCTGTGAAATGTAAAAAATCTTTATTTACAATATACAGGGTGTCTTAGACTTAGGGTACAATAATGGGAGTGATTCTCCGTCATGATGCGAGCAAAAAACACTCGAGAGAGCTAGGAGTGAAAAAACAAAAAATATAGGTGTCGTTACATTTTAATCCATAATTAACATATCCCTAACCAAAATAAAAATTTTTAAAAAGCAAATTAAATTTTTTTCAATTTATCACCACAAAGTTTTTCCATTAAGGGGACGTGACACCTTCAAAAAAAGTTTCTTTTAATGTTTTAAAATGCCTATAAGTTCAATAAAAAAGATATCATTTTGAAAAATTATATATATATTTTTTAGTAAAAAAGTTACACAAAAAAAATTTTTCTTGATTTTTTTATTTACATATGGAATTATTGGAATTATTTTAAAGAAACATAAAAAAACAATGGCGGGCGTGATTACAACTCACTGGAAGATCGGAAAAAAAAACAAAGAACGGGGTTTTTATCAGCATCAAAACCGCCATGGAATGAACTAGAAGAAACAAGTTTGGTTGTTAAATAACAAAACAAAATGGCGGCTTTTTTTCGAAAATTGACAAGTTCTTTTGGACAATATTGGCTAAAAACTCAAAAACTATAGAACCGATTTTTCTGTCCATAGTTCATTCCATGCATCAACGAGTGTAAAACAACAGATTTAAATTTCAGAACGATCGGTCAAGTAGTTTTTGTTTTTCACGCCCGCCAATATTTTTTTAAAAAATTCCTGTAGTCCATCTTATTAAAATAATTTTAAAAAAATATATATTTAATTTTTCAAAATGATATCTTTTTTTCTATTCAACTTATACCCATTTTTTAACATTAAAATAAAAAAAATGTTTGAAGGTCTAACGTCCCCTTAAGTCACAATCGAAAAAGTAACGACGACCTCAAAGCGAAAAATAAGTTTTTTTTTTTCAATTCAACTTTCAATGTAATTTTCTCGAAAAAAAAAACAAAATTTCTTAGTATTTTTTATGACGTAGTTTTTTTCTTAAAATAATTTTCTTATTTCAGAGCAGCTTATTTTCGTATAAAATCAAATAAAAGTAAATGAACTTTGAATTTGTACAACATAATTTTTTTTCCTGCAAATAATTATTTTTCTTAAATTTTGGATTAATTTCTTCAAAAAAAAAAAACACAAATTTTAAAACATATTAGAGCTTCTTCTTCTTGACAGATATATCAAAGAATAAAGACTAAAAATAACAATGTCCGCTTTATTTTACCCTTTTTTCTCTGTGTTTGATAATTTCAACGTTTTTCACTTTATTTTGATATGTAGTTTATTATTGTTGTCAACTAAATAAAATAAGCCCTTAAATTTTATTGGGCTTTTAAAAGTTGAAAAGCGAAAAAGTCCTCTTTTTGTGATTCTGTGTAAGACCCGCTAGATAAGACCCACTCTCTACGATTTATTTGTCCAGTAAAGTTATTGGCCGGCATAATAGAAAGAACTTTGCTGAAAAAACCAAAATGACAATCCAAATGATTCAAGAGTTATCAACATAAAAATGAGTACACATATTGAGTCATTTTTAATTCTGAGCTACATATTTAAAAAAAAATTTGTTCTAAAGTGTTCGGTAAAGTGGTAAAAATAATCTTACCACGAGATTCTTCATACCATAATTAAGTGAAAAACGTTGAAATTATCAAATACTGGTTTTATTGCCACACCATATAAATAAAAATAAAAATTTAAGCAACAAAAAGCAAACAATTAACAAAAATAGTTTTTCCAAAATTTTACAAGGACATTTTTCAGCTGTGTGCCATGAAAAGTCTGTGTGCCTTGATTAAGGATTAATATGTGTTCAATGATGATTGATCGACTGAGAATGAGTCAATATTTTCTTGTACTACAACAGATTGAGCTCAAGATTTAATCCGTGAGCATCGTTTAGATTCAGGATGTTAGATTCAGGTTAACAAAAAAACCTTAATACTGATTTTACCTCAGTAAATTTTATATGTCGAATAAAATCTTCACAAATAATTAGAAAATCATGTTTTGCATTTGTTTCATTTTTAAGCTTTTTTAAGCTATACATACAAAAGCTTAAAAGGTAATATACAAAACTGTCAAATAAGACTAACACAACTCAAAATTGAAATTTTCGGAAAAGACCATTTTATATTTCGAAAAAAGAAGAAAAACTATGTTATATAAATTAAAAATGGAACACTTGATTATGTAGCAATGCAATTTTAATCTTTTATTTTTGATTTTATATTGGTTATTATCGGAAAAAACATTTCAACATGGTCATCTGTGAAATCCTAAATTTTGAGTTCTGATAGTCTTGTACGAAATGAGTGGATATAAAGAAAATAATCATGATTATAACAGATTTTTTCTTTGAAATTTGTAATGTTTACACAACTTTTGGGTATAACAAGAACATATAGTTTTTAAAGTTATTATAATAAGTAAATAGTATGTATAATATTAAGGCAACTGAGTACTTTATTGACAAATATCTGGATAACATCATGTTTTATTTGGTACAGCGGAATGACAATTTAACTTCAATAGATAGACAGACTCAACAATTTTATTTTCGAGAAAACTCTGTAAAAGTTGAATTTTTAATACATCGTGGTCCCTTTCCCCTCAGCTTTCAAAAAAAAAAAAAAATGACGCCGCTGGAAAAATGCTGGAAAGCCGCCATTTTGTTCAGTTGAGCTCTGATAACATTTTTAAACAGTGCTCAACACTTGTACAACAAAGTTCCTTTTTACGGAATTTTTATATAATGTTGACTCTGTTTGTTTTTTGCCCTTTTAAGAAAAACTCGTGTGACAAAATAAAAAAGAGAAGCTGATCATTAACAGTCCCAGAAACGACTTAAGCCGAATAACAAAATTTAAAGATTTTATACATGGTATAAAAAGTATTATTTACGTTCTGATGAAATTAAATTTTCTATTACTACGACAATTACTTTCTATATGAAAATATTATCTGGTTCGATGATGAACCGAATTTCCGAAATCAAAGCATAGAAAATGGAAATTCCAAATGTAATGAAATAATAAAGTTATATTATAAATTAAAAATAAATTTATGCAACAAATAAACAGTAACTTTGCTAGATGTTCATTTTATACACAGGAAGCCGAAGCTATAAAAATCAAAGCATTCAATGATAAAAGAAAGCAAAAAATAAGCATCTGTTCGAATATCAGAAAAATTTAAATTTTTAATTTATATCTTGTTCGATATGTTCGAAATGCACATGAATGAAGATGAGCATCCATTCAGTTGTTCATTGATAAAAATACATTGAATAGATATATTCGTTCACCAACACATATGCACATTCATAAAAAAAAAAAACAAAAAAAAAACAAAAAAAAAAATACTAAACGCATTTACAGATGTGTTAAAACCATGTCCAATCGGTTCATCCAACCAACGCACACACAATTCAAACGTAACGTTTGCCTCTTACAGTTCTCCCTACCGAAAAGTTCAAGCTCAATAGCTGCATGTCTGGCCATGCGTAAGCGTGGAAGTCGCTTATAATTATTGACAAAAGCCACTGGTCTTTTTTTGGCCCAGACGACTCACTTGCACAGAGTTTGGGTTGTACATTTCATTCGCACTACCAGCAGCATTTTAGTGCAAGAGACGTCAGACCACAGTTAACGGACGCTATAAACTTCTGTGATTGGCAGGCGTATCACAACGACGCCTCTTACTAGCGTCTACTTAGAGCACAACAATGGCTCGTATGTGCAGTATGAATAGAGAGGTGGGTGGGATCAATAGTACCCTGTATACAACAATGCTGTGTAAACATCAATACAAAAGAAAGAGACAGCAAGAGTTCTGCAACGAACTCTAATAGCTTCAGTAACAAATCCTAAGTTCCAAAACCTATTCGAACAAAACGACTACCGTATCAGGAAATGCTCTGAAATTATTTGACTGAAAGCTAAACAAGTCTAAATAAAAACGCATGAGCTGGTGCTGTTTCTCTACTGGTCTGATAAAGAGTCAGGAACTAATGGAGATACTGTCTTCGTTTCAAATACATCTCCACAACACATTTTTTGCACGGAAGCATGTTTTTTACATTAATTACTCTCACTCTTGCTGCTTGCTATGAGGACAGACACGCCTACTTGGTTTCGTTGGTAGTGGTGAGACTTCATATTGGATTCTTCCAGACTTCATTGCTGGATTGAGATCAACTCAACACATACACAGACAACGAAACAACAGAGCCACTCAAGTATCTTTATATACACATGTATATATTTACTCAGAAGTTTCCACACGTACTCCGATAACCGCTTCTGTAGAGTGTTGCGCATGCGTGTTGTATCTTCCATAGATATAGACTCGTACATATACTCAAACTCACTCAGCATTGGTTTTGAGCTCTTGTACTGGCTTGCTTGCTAACTGATTGCCATTCAGGTGGCTTGCATGCCGATCGTGTGTTTAGGCCCTCTCGTTCTGGCAAACGTGCTTTCGGCTTACCGCATTGATGCCGTGAATGGCAGGCAGTTGGGCAAATGATGATGATGACTCTGATGTTGTGGCTGATGATTGTGTGGTGTTGTCTTCATTTTTGAGAACCCTAACGCCAAGAAGAGCAGCGCCCAGCCAGCCAGAGTAGAGCAGAGCAGTGATCGAGGCAACCAGAAACCAGCGCAATCGCCAGCAGCAGAAGCCACGGCGCTGTTGAACACAGGCAGCTGTTAACTATCAAGCTTAAGTTTCGATCGTAACTTTGCAGTTGACTGTCGTGCACGGAAGCGTTCGGAAGTGGAAAATACTTTATTAATAATATTTAAAAATTGATACGTTTATAAGTCGATTTGGACCCGAAGCAGTAACCAGAAATAAAATACATAGCATATCTTGCAATTTTGGTAGTTGCACGGTTGAACAGCTTTTCGTCGTCATCATTCATTAAGAAACGAGGTTTGCGGTGAACGGTGAGGAGCAGAGGTTTTGTAAGTTTTAGACAAGATACACTGTACTATAGCGTCGGTAATTGACACGCGCGTTTTGCTGATCAACACGAATTCAATCACCAGAGTTCCTGTGGGATTAAAACAATAATTTCTTTGGGTAAGTTAGTTTTTACAATATATTTTGGATTAGCTTGTACTTTCTTTTGATCGTATCTTCCAAATTTCAATTGGCTGGTATGCGTATGTAGTGACCAATGGTAGCCCAATGTCTTGGTTTAGATTCTGTTCTTGCTCTTACTTATTTTGCCAGATCGGTAGGTACCAATGTAAGGCCAGCTCAGCCGAAGTAGTTCGTAGTTGCGTGAAACTGGCTTCGGCTACCGGTCTTAAGCACCTCCTTTTTGTGAACTTCACATACTTGAAGCTTTGCTTTTGTGCGGCATCCGGTAGCACAGAAGTTTGGAGCGAGTTGCTTCTCTTTGTTGACCAGTAGCAAATAGCGTACTGAAGAATGTACTCCAGTGAGCACCAAGTGTAGTGTAACTGCTTGGATGTGGTGCTTTGAGGTGATTGTGATTGCAACCCTCACTTACGCATGTTTTTCTTTGTTGTTGGGAAATCGTGCGCACTGCTGTGCGTTGCAACCCTCATTTCGGGCTTGTCTAGAGTCTCAGTGTTAAGAGTAAAGGTGGGAACGAAGGAAGTATTGTATTTATGGGCAAACCTGTGGCACAGTTGGTGGTTTGAGTCCACTCAGTAACAGCGACATACGTCTGTCCGCACAAATATTCACACAGATGCATAGATATCAGGATGTATAGACAGGCAAGAGCACGTTATACTTAGTTCTAATTGAGATTGTTTCATTCTACTGTTCATCTTTGAGCCTAAACAACGTGTGTGTGACGTGAAAGTTTTATACAGAAGTTTGCTTTTTTCGACTTTGATTTGATTTCGTTGCTGGTAAGTGTGTTGGACTAATGTTGATTTGATTTTAAGAGAAGTTCAAGCTTAAGTTTCGATCGTAACTTTGCAGTTGACTGTCGTGCACGGAAGCGTTCGGAAGTGGAAAATACTTTATTAATAATATTTAAAAATTGATACGTTTATAAGTCGATTTGGACCCGAAGCAGTAACCAGAAATAAAATACATAGCATATCTTGCAATTTTGGTAGTTAGGTCGTTGCTGGTAAGTGTGTTGGACTAATGTTGATTTGATTTTAAGAGAAGTTTTATTGTAATAGTGAGTTGATAGGCGCTAAAAGAATTTCTTCTTGGAGTCAAAATAGCCGTCAAAAGCGGGGTTGAATATTGTGGTCAAAAGTGCATTATTTATGTGTTAGTTCTCAGCTCAAAAGACAGTTCGGAAACAATTGAATATTATATGAATCTTTTGGGCATTTGTTAGTCCTTATTATTGTTTTCTTGAGAAAAGCGAGCGGAATATTCTTTGTTAAAAAAGTGATTTGGTACTTCTTTTGTCTTTTACTATTGTCCGTGTGTCTGTCTGTCTATCAATTCTTTTATCTATGGCACCTTGCCACTTCGTACCGCCTCCATTTCATTCATTATCCATTATCTTTTGGCGGTGGCAGTGACGGCAATGACACAAACATGTAATTTTACCTCTTATCTACACCATCTGATCCGATCTGAACTCTTGTTAAGGGTGTTAAACTATATATTTCGTTCATCTCCGTCAATTCCTGGAAGATCTACATCAGTTTTTTGTAGATTTTTTCTTCTTTTTCTTTTGGTTTTTTCACACAACCTTTTCACAACGTCCAGCAGCAGTCGAGAAGAGATCCTTTGACGACACCAAAAACAGTTGAAATGAACGTATGTTTCTTCTATATAATTGACCGCATTAGTCGTGATTTCAAGTACGGCAATCAACTTGGGAGATTTCGGAGTAAATCTAATTTCACGCGGCATTAACTTTTGCTGATCCTGTAGACTGTGACGCACCATTTGCAAATTCTTTAATGGTTTTCCCAGCGGTCATTCGAATTGTGTTGCAGCAGCCATGAAGCAACACGACATGCGCATGCTGTGTGTCAGTCCCAAAAGGTATTTTAAGTTGCTTGTGTACCAAACACTAATTGTACTCGCCAGGATTAATGGGATTTGCGCAGTGTTAAGTAACGAAGAGTTGTACAACATTGCGACTTAAGTATGTGCCCGCATCACATGTTGCAAAAACAAATCGTGTGTGTGGCATTAGGTCACTGCCTAACGAAGAGAAACAGTAAGATTCCCAGGACTTTTTGCGAATTTTTAAGAAGACACATGTCAGTTAGTGTTTGAGGTGCATTTTAAAACAACAATTCACATAAGATGGCAAAGAAGTGGCAATATACAGAAACAGTTAATCTCAGGCAACTATAAATGGAGTTGACAAAGCTTTTATTCTCAACCCCAAACAATGCACTGCTTGATCTTACATCAGCGGCGATCTCACCGATACAATAAGAGAGGCGCTTGATCGGTCGCCATCCACAAAAAATAAAAACGAAACAGCTGAACAATAGACGACACTCAAAGAAAAAAGTTATTAATGGCGACAGTAACTGGCCTGACGCCACGTTGTGTACACAAAGCCGAGATGAATAAGAACCCTGGACATTAAAATAAAATATAACTTCGATCATTTGAATATGTATAGCAGCCATTAATATTAATAATAAGAATAATCATTGAGTGTAGGAGCCTGGCAGAGGCAGTGGCAATGGAATGTCAGTGACGGTGGCGACAGTGAACGGCTTTACAGAAACGCGACTCGTTTTGGAAACTTCCTGCTGTGGACCAAAAGACGTCCGTTTTATTTTAATATTCGAAAAAGCTCCAGCTGTGATTTCGGTCATAATCGGCGATATTGGTTTACTGGCTTTATTCTTTTCGTTTCCATTTTTTTGTTTCGTTTGCGTTAAGTTTCCAACATTTTCAGTCAATAAAAACGGTGGAGATACAATTTTAAAAACTGTTGGCGTATTTTCGAGATTCACATTTCATTTAAAACAATAAAGTTTGCCAGCATATCCAGCAGCGAACTAAATGTTTTGCATCTATTAAATATTCTGTTTACCTACTCAATTCTGGATTTTATTTGGTTTTCAGCTTCTTTATTTTTGTTTCATTTGGGCGCAGTTAAAGAAGCAGAAAAAAAAATAATAACAATAATTTTCTTCTCATGGCTTCTTAACAAAGTTTCACTGGGTTATTTTTTATTTTTTTTTTTTTCTTTATTTAGTTGGTAGATTTTGTTGAATACGGTGGTGGTACTGCTACCATGAGCAGCCAGCTCCGGCTATTCGAATCAAAGGCGTTTCTAATTGGCTTTTGTTCATTTTTATAGGTTTCGATCGTAAAACGGCGGCCCGCCTATACGCCTTCATTACAATACGACAATATTAACGACATTAGCCATAACAACAACAACAACAACAACAATACAAGTGATCCAAAGACATTGGCGAATTGAAGAAACTTCTAGTGTAGGTTATCGTAGTCAAACATAGCAGCCGCATCACCATAATAAACACTGTGCGGTAAAGCGTTTCATTCGGTCCGATAACTAATACCGCAACAAATTCGCTCCATAATTCCGATTACTAATAGGTGCTGGAGTGCATTGCGAGAGCACCCGAGTAGTCAAGAGAGTTTGGGAGAGTAAACGTGTGTGGGGTGCAGAACGAGCCAGTGAGCGCGAATAAAAGTTTAATACATCAAAATGTTTGCTGTAATGAGAATCGACAACGATGACTGTCGGTCGGATTTCCGCCGCAAGATGCGTCCGAAGTGTGAGTTCATTTGCAAGTATTGCCAACGGCGTTTCACCAAACCATACAATTTGATGATTCACGAGCGTACCCACAAGTCTCCAGAAATAACGTATTCCTGCGAAGTTTGCGGCAAGTACTTCAAGCAACGCGACAATCTACGTCAACATAGGTAAGCCTCAGCCAGATCTGGCTTTATATATGTACTATTAGTTATACTCAAGTTTCTTATTCGGGAAGAACATTTTTGTTTTTAATCTCGTTTCTGATGATTCTGATGAGCATTGTTTTATTTTTGTTTTTTTGTTTCTATTCTCTTGTAGATGTAGTCAATGTGTTTGGCGATAAACGCATTCAAACAATCAAACAATTTCGTATCATGCACAAACTATCTATGTTGCACGCACTCCTCTACTCACATAAGAACATTGAAGCGAGCACTGATCTCTGTCTTTATAGGTGAAGGTGGTGAAACTATTGTTTAACCCAATCCGATCCCCATACATACGAATAGCATTTAAGAACATATATATTTTGGAGTTGTAAAAGAATGTATTATGTATTTACTATGTATGCCTTATTTGTATGTATTACATAGAATTACACACACACAAACACGCATACACCAATTCGCACACACAGCCACACACGTATATCGAGTATATAATTGCAGTGCAGCCTAATTAACGTGTACTTAACTGGACGAATATATCTCTTACTTGGATGCAGCTCAACATGTTGGGGGTGATTTGGTGCAGTGGCTGGCATTATTATTATCATTTATAAGAAAAAAAAAAACAACAAACTAAAACACCTGTACATATCAATAGATCACCTACAAAAATACTACAGCACATTTACTCTTTCTTCTGACTCGGAAGCAAACTCTTTCCTGTTTACATTCATACATAAACGTGTAAACAGTCGTAAGAGTTGATCCAAGTCTATCTTAAATATTTACTGCTTCACATGCACGCTCCCACTTTAGAGAGCAATCTTTACGCACAGCTCGCCGAAGGTTCACACCTAGTGATGACCATTAATTAATTCACAATCAGTTCATTTAAATCAAAATGCTGCATTGGCTGCTCTCATTTCAGAACCATTCATGTGGACACTTGCGGGCGCACTCACTGAATGAACTACAAACATTTAAGTACCGATATTGAACCAATAACCTAGCCCAAATAGAATCTGCAATCTCTTTGCCGGATGTTGCTGCGCAATCATCCCATCAATGATTTGACTGGTTTACTTTAACACATGTTATCATCTATCCACCTCTGTGCTGAGTACTGATCAGGCTGATGGCCTTAAAAGCTCTCAATTAAGTTGCGAATTCTTCAGCTTATCACGCACGCATGAAAGTGTTGGCATCAAGCGCCACTTCAACTGAGCTTAAATTTCATACATTTAGAAAATATATTTCATCGAAATCATGTCTTAAATGTTCCTGCCAGCACTACTCCATCAACACCTCAATATAAACGTACATACATGCTACCATGCTAATACTACATATATGTAGGTCGTAAAATATTTAAACATCATCTCCTCTATTCACCGAGTGCAACGCGCTATTAACTGATGCGAGTAGCTGATTGCGACAAATGTTTGCATTTGCCGTGTACTCGTTACCAACACAAGCCGATTTTGGCCAAAATAAACTTAAGTATTCCAAGTGTATTCTTCTGTAATCCTTCTCCTCTTCTCTTTATGTTATTCTATGCAATTGTCTGAATTTACTATTCTTCCCAAATTCACAGTGAAAAAAACAAAAACAAACAAAATAATTATGTCTAACATAATTTAGCAGAGATAAAAAAAAAAAAACGAACTTAACCATCTAATGTTACACTTTATTTTCAAACATACTTATTTAAGCTTGTAAATTTTTATTTATATACATTTAAACTATATTTTATACACATAATTAAATATACATACATATATAAAAATATGTACTATTGTAAGACATGTAAGAGAATTCCTTAATAAAGTAATATACAAATATTTATAACTAAGCCTTCAATGAATGTGTTTTTCTGCCGAGGTGAATGTTTATTTTTCAGACAACAATAGATGGTGGAATTAATTGGAAAAGTCTTTTTGGATAAATAAGTTGCAAGGAAGGTATCTGTGAATAAATGGAAATACTTTTTGTGATACTAGTATGGACCTATGGTATTCTGATCAATTTAATTTCTAATATATTTATTAGAGTGTCTCAGTTGTTTTTGTCAAAATGTGTATATCAAAAACGTAATCTACGAAGAATTCTAAGAAAACTTCTGAAAGAAACTATGGGTCTAAAACTAAAACCTAGCTCATATTTGGTTTGCATTTCAATAATTTAAAAAAAACAGCGTTTTTTTATTAACAAAGAAATGCATATCTTTGGAAAAAATATTTTAAAAGTATTTGAAAAAAAAACCAAATTTTTCATTAAAGTTGGACTTATTTCTGCAACATCTTTTCAAGCCAAATTTAGGAAGTTTATTTTATTATTTTCCTAAAACTTAAGTATGTTATGTCATTGAAAAATTTGTTAAAATACAATTTTTAAAAATTCATATTTTATTTTGAAAGTTCAAACAATACAACGTCAATAACATTGAAAAATGTCAGATTTTTAAAGTCTGTTTTACTGCCTATTCGAAGTGATCAATATTTGGAATAGTGTTTTTTCCAACGATACGAGACTCCGTCTGGAATGTGTTATTTGTATTTCTATGAAATTTTCAGAATTCAAGAAAAACAATCTTAATTTTTTTTCTAGTAATTGTAAAATATTAAGGGTATTCACTTCACTGCTGAAATTTCCGAAATCGGAAATTTCCGAAAATTTCAGTGAAATTGTTGTTGTTCTGGTTTTCCGAAGTTTGATTAAATTTAATCATCTTTTCAGTTGATGAAAAATAATCGTCGGAAATTTGCGAAGAAAAGATATGTTCAGTAGTCGTAAGTAGACCTGTTTATAAATATTTCACGTTTAGAAACTTAAGCGGAAGGCCAACTACCGTTCATAATACCGTTCAACTACCGGCAATAATAATTTCTTGCTTTTCTTTATTTTTAATGAATGTGAGTAATCAGTTCAGTTTTCAGTTTGACAGAAGAAAAAATTTTAACAACGGTCGCTCACTTCAACTCTTCGAAAATTTCCGGTTTGGGAAATTTCAGCAGTGAAGTGAATACCCTTATTGTATAATTTTTTTAATCAATTGTTCGTTTTATCGATTTTAAGTCTAGCTTTTAAAATGTTTGTCGAATTTTCAATTTTCATGTCCATAAATTTCTTTGTTATGATCGAAGATGATTTCTCCACAGATGATTATGATGGAAAATTTAATACATTTTTTTTTTTCATAAGAATATATTTAAATAAAAATAAAACTTAAAGGTTTTGAGGTCCTGCAGGCAACAGTAATATATGTGATTTTTTGGAAAAGAATAAGTTAAGTATGGGAACGCATAGAAGAAATTGATATTTCATATCGAAAAAATAAATCAGTATCCTTGCATGTGATATCAGAGAGTTAGCGAGGGTTTCATAATTAGGTTTAAACATAATTCAATTTTTTTCGTAGAGAAACAGAAGTAAAAGTGCACTTCGGCTAGTCACCTGAATAAAAAAAAAATGTTGTTTAGGAAAAAAGTGGTAGAAGTGCAGTAGCTCTTACTCTTTTTAGTAACCTTAGATGTAAAAAAATTATTTAGAAGCAATTCAAAAAATCAAAATTTTTTTCATAAGAAAATGTTATAAAATTTAGGAACTCGTTTCGAAAAGGTATGTAAAAATTTGTTTAATCTGACTTTACGAAGAAATTAATAGGACTGAAACTATTTCATAGTATGTATCGGATAATGTGCCCTCACATTAAAGTCAGGATAAAGTCAAATACAGGATAAAAAGAAGGAGTTGAGATAATTGGATCAAACGTGGTACACATTTACATATGTATCACATATTTAACAATATTTGTTACTTCTGTGGTCAATTTATACTACAAAAGTGAAAACACTTTTATTTATTACAAAAATAAAAGAATTGGACTCCAAATATGCCAACTTAAGTAGTCTGTGAAAAATAAATGCGAGCTAATATTGCTAAACTCTTCGAGGGTTATGCTTTTTGAACAGACCTCTTTTATTTCGCGGTTCAGTCATTGGGGCATATTTTTCGTGTTGCACAGTGTAATTGAAATTTTGATTGAGTTGCCATAAATTTTTCAACAACCACAAAATGTGAAAATGTGGTAGTTAAATTTTTTGGTAGAGTTAGCTTTTCTTTTTGATTTCTGAATCTATTGAATCCTCAGCAAACTATTTTTTAGTTCAAATACCAAAACGTTTTCATCAAATTTCTACTCGTGTGTAACTTGTGTCTTTTTTTAAATTTTTTATTATTATAACCAGTAAAGAGTTTAATGAAGAAGTTTCCAAATGCGAAACGAATTAAAGAAGCTACTGTTTGCTACCCAAATACTTGCTGCTATGGTGTGGCCAAGCGGGTGCAATGACAGCACTATGTTGGTTGTTGCTAGTGCCAGTGCCACCAACAGGCTTGTGTCTTGTGACTAACGCACCACAGCATGGCCCGCATGCAGCGCTCTTGACTTGCGAGTGTGGCAATGCAGCATGTGAGGAAGAGATTTCGTACTGCGAAGGCTTGTTGCATCAGGAAATCGGGAAGACTGAACGGCACGTGTGGTTTTCCAGCTAAACGCCCCAGAAGAATCGCACAATGTTTTTGTGCCTGACTGCGCTGCTCTGCGGTGCGGTAACTATAGCATGTGCAGCTCGCAAAAATGGTATTAATTTTCTCTGTTGCCTCCTCCACAAACCGTAGGCACGAGTGCAGGATCCTTTACGCAGTATGAGTCCTGCACAATATTGCAATGTTTTTCGTTTCTTAGCCTTTTATTTCTTATTTAAGCCCTGAATGTATATTTGGACTGCTTATTTCGAAATGGCATCAATAAAAAGGCTATCCTGGCTGGCATACCCACTGTGCAGCCTTGCAGGAACGCTGCTTGTTGTCATCAAAACAATCGAGTTTTGAATTGCATGTGCAGAAAATACTGTCTTCAATTGATATTGCTTTAATGCTCTAAGTTCACACTGCATTTCATTAACTGACTGCGCAGATGTAGTCACGAAACTTAGAAAGTGGTTTCCGCAACACATATCGTAAAATGATGCTGTAATTCCGTTGTCATCTTGTGGTCCAGCAACGTGATTCAACAACCGGTAGCAACGCATTTGCTTCATCATTTCTCAATCTTCATGACCGGACCACTGTTCGTCATGACACAAAAAATTCCCAAAATATTGTTAAAACCACAAAGTTAAGTTTGGTTTATTTTAACTTCTTGCCTGATTATCTGTTGACAATAAAACACTTGGTGGCACTATAGCTTTTATTCAAAAGTAGATTCGACGCAACAAGCAGCTGTGAAGTTGATTTCGAAATTGCGGCTAAGTGAAAAGTTAAACTTGAATGATTCACGAGAAGCGCATGCCAGATACTTAACAACATGAATTTCTAGTCGTATCAGATACGTTTCAAGTACAGCTACGTGTTTGCGTCTTTCGTAACACGGGGTTTGGTAATCAATTAAAATGTGAAGAGTGGTGCTTTTGTTCTTCGTCTGTCTGTCTCCCTGTCTGTCAACGCCATTAGCGCAGATTAAATCGGATCTCGTTAGCGATAAAAAATGAAACTGAAATAATTTTACACCACACGTCAACTGTTGGTAGTGTTGATGGCTTTAATACGAATTTCATTGAATAAAAGCCAACAGCGTATGACGGACTTGAATGTTGTTTCGGTGTCTGTCGGTCGACTTATTGTTAGTCAGCTTCCTCATTAGATGCGGTCGAAGATAATTTGTTAAGTTTGGTAGTAATTCTGCGAAGTTAAGTTAAGAGAGTCAGTTATTGAGTGTGATAAAGACTTTAAGGATCACATGAAGCATCACCGAGTATCAGTCAAAAACAATTAGTAATGTGGTGAAGAGTGTGGGTGTGGCGGTATATGAATGCATCAACAAAAACTTAAGTCAACAAAAAGTCAAAGAAATAGATTGATATGAATATGTTAAATAAGGTTTTTGACTTTTTTGACTTTATCAAATATTTTAAGAGCCAAGCAGTTACATATGGATAATTTTAAAAATAATAGGCATGTATTAAAAAAAAGCTTAGTATGTATGTCAGAGATAATCGCAAAAAAGCGATTTTTTTACACACAATTAAAGTTAAGCTTCGTTCATATAATGTCATAACTATGCTCATAGCAGTAAAATTACTGGAAGTTTACGAGTAGAAAGCTCAGTAAAATCATATTACTTGAAATAAACTCTTGAGTTGCCACTAAAAAAATACAAGGAAAAAATTTTTCCAACTTCTCAAAACTCTGTTAATAATTCAAGAAAAAGGTTTGCTATGCGAACAACCGCCTTTTTAGAACGGCCCTAAAATTGAGGTGAGGAATTTAATAAATATAATGAAAAATTTTAATTTTTGCATTATAAGTTTTTCATTTGCTAAGAATATAATGGTGGTTATAAAACTATTTTAAAAATTAAAAAATATGACGGAAAGTTACAAAAATAATTTAGTTACTTTAGATATGAAGGGACTGCTTAACCCTTTCAATGTGTCCATTATATTGGACACATCAGAAAATAATTTTTGTTTTTATTTTTCAACGTCCTTTTTAAAATCAAATAGGTTGCTACTATGAAATGAAGTTGTACCAATACGACAAAAATAAATTTTGAGAGATATATAACTTTTAACTAAGTTAGATTTTCGATTTTGTGCCCAATATAAATCGCTGACTATATAACAAAAAATAATCTAAATTTGTTACAGTTAAATATCGTAGCCATAATTCTAATAGACGTAAACCAAAATTTGGTAATATAATGGTTATTAGCGATGAAGGTAGATTGAGCAAAACTACATCTATGCCCTTTTTTAGGTTTTGATGTTGGTATAAAAAAAGGGAGGTAACAATACATCATAGTATAAACTTTATACAAATTGTAAATAGTTTTCTTCGTTTCCTGAACATTAGATAATTTTGACTTACGTCGTATTAGAATATGGACCACGATATATGAAAATTTCGGCATATGTGAGCCTTCGGAACCTTTAACAAACATTTACTGCTGCAAAAATATATATTTTTAGTGATTTTCTGAAATTTTGAACCAGTTACAACCTCACCCACTGCATCGTTTGATCAATGTTTATTTTAAAAAAGATCCACTTTTTCCTAATAAATTTTAAAAAAAAAACTTTTACAAAAAATTTAATGACTCAACCGTATTTATCTTACCTTTATACACAACATATATTTTTTCGTTAAAAATCGGGGTTCTTGCGTATTTAAGGGATAGCTGCATAAACATAGTAACGTCATGGTCCAACGCTTTAAGTTTTCTTCAATTCTATTTTAATTTAAAATCCACTGAAATTAAACACATAGAATTTGTTACTTCATAGCATGAGTTGATGGTAGGAGGAAATGGTTTAAAGCTTTAATTTACTGAGCAAACAAGCATGCAAATTGATTTTAGTTTTTCTCACTCTCTAGTTATTTTGTCATTTTAAAAATTGTGCGAAGTTTAAAGTAAACTTTCTTGTCGAAAGATCCTTTATATCAAAATATTTCGATATTATCAATATTTTATTTATATTTTATATTATTTCATAATATAAATATATTTTATATAATATATAACATTTATTCATCTGCTTAATGTTACTTTAATGTTTAAATAAATTCCTCGATCAGACTTAGTTCCTTTATAATCAAAAATTCGATATCTATGATGCAAACTTTGTTGTAAATAATTTGCTAAAAATATTTTTGATAGCCTTTTCACAGAATGAGTACAACTTCTGAATAAATTCCAATTCTGTAAACAATTATATAATGAAAATTCCAACAATTCATTCAATCAAAAGAACAACTGATACTGCTGCTCTCGAGCTCAATCGATGCTCTTAAACAAAAGATAATAAAACTCTAATTCAAGTTCAAACTGACAACCAAACAAATTGATACTTTTATTAATGGCACTGGCCCCATAGATGATACCATGTACATTTTGAAGATATCAAACGAATTCTATAGATTGGTCTACTAAGTTGCTTCTAATCGTAAACATTAATCGGAAAATGTCTAAGCTTTGTAGCACAGCTTATATCAATTGTGCAATGTATGCCGTCAACACTGGTCTGATATATTGGATCTAAAGGTGATCGTTATCACACTAGCCCCAGCTACGAAACGAAATACATAGCAAGACATCGAAACTCCAGACGAAAGACATACCAAGAGACAGGTTAGCAGTCGCAGAACCAATTTGTCCTCACTCCATTACCACAAGTTTTGTTCAATCCTATTGCAATGGAATGGAATTTCGATGAAAAGGATATTCGTTCATACAATTGTATTAGCTTCGGCAGTAACTGGAGTCACTACGTTAAGCCCAAATCGTAGCAAATAAAATTTCGCTTCGATACTTGTGACTCGCTTGGTAGTTTATTTGAATGAAGGCAGATTGAAGTTGATAACGTCTTTTGCGATTTCAATCCATCTTAAATCTTTGGCTTGAGCAAAGGTTAAGATTTTGTAGCTAATTATATTTGATTTAAAATGTTTCAGCTATTTTGTAAAAATGATTTTGCCAAAATGCGCCAAACTTCAAATTGCTGTTCTATCACTCATGCATGAACCATGGTTCTAGCAAAAAGCCTTGAGGTAACAAAAATTTAATTTGATTAAGATTACTAATTTTCAATTTTCCTTTTTTTGCTTGAAGATACTTAAGGGGTATAGCTGGTCAAGCAGTAAACAATAAAAATAACAATATTTTTTATTTTTTAAATGTTCATTTCCAACTAATTTAAAACAAAACTATCTAATGAACGAGTTAACTTATTTAAACTACATATTTAAGTCATTTATCCTGTTTTTTTTTGTTTTATTTTGTTTTGTTTTATGTGGTGACCGTGGTATAAGTGCAGGTTAAGTGTGTGGCTTAGCATGCTTGGAGCCCGAGTTCAATCCCCAGTCGCGGCGAAAAGTTTTTTCAACAAAAAAATTTTTCTGATCGGTCACCACCTCTCTGCAGACAATGGCAAACCTCAGAGAGTAAATAATGCCATGTAAAGCTTCTTGAGAACATGAACTTTAGCCGTTCGGAGTCGGCATAAAACATGTAGGTCCAGTGCTCGGTCAATTGTGCGCAAGCATTTAATAACACACACAACACAATTGATCATAAAAAACTCGGTCAAAGTCCTTTCAAGGGCTGAAATGGCCAATTGTTTTTGTTTTTTGTCCTTTTTTTTAAATTACATTTTTTTTTTTCATTTTTTTCTAATCTAAAATCAAAATTGTGTTATATTTATAGTGAAATAAAGCTTATTGGTTAAATAAAAATTATTTGGAAAAGAGTATTTTCTGTTAAGCTAGCATAATTCTTAAATATTTTCTCTACATTTTTATAGGAAAATTTAATAAATAGAAATACAGTGAACTCGCGATAACGTGAACTAATCAAAACCAAGAGAATTCCCAAAAAGTATGCTTTTTATCGTTATTTTGGCCTACCTCAGGCCAATGTACTTTTAAGAAGAAATCAAAGAAAAATTCAATCCAAAAATAAGAAAATAAAACTTCATCAAAAAAGTACATACTGACTGAACTGCTCACGTTATAGAAATGTCTAACTAACAATAAGTTCACGTTATCGCGATTGCACTGTATGTTAGTGTATTGCAAGTATAATTAAAATCAACTGTTGCTAAATCGTTGCAATTTCTATTAAAGCATTCCTAATTTTTGTAATGCATGAAGAATTTACTATTTTTGAAGTTAATATATTGAGAGAATAAATGCGACAATAAAACGAATAATTGTGTTTCTTTCGAAACAGAAGCAATTTATTTTAATTTTTTTTTGTTTGCTACAAAAGTCTTAAGCAATACACACAAAACATTAGTTTTAAGTCAATATAAGTTGTTTTTATCTTATTTTAGGATTCTATTGAATAACAAGTATAACTTTTTTACTATGAATTTTGAGGGCTTATTCTTTGAAATAAATTTCGTAAACCAAAAATAAAAAATACAACATTTTTAAGTAGAAGCGCAACCGCTCAACCATTCATTGGCATGTTTCATTAATCTTTAATTGTAAAACTTTTCGCAAGACTGTCAACTAGAAACTGCCACGACCTTGACTGTGAGAACAATTGTCGGTTCGACTACATCTTGCGCTACTTTGATAAAAGTCATTAACACTTGTGTTAAAATGCGTCTTTGAATTGCGAACTAGTTGCAGTCTTTATTATTTCCTCCAATTGACCTTTACACATATGCGATAAAATATCACCATGATTGTTGCTGTTGCCAGTCGTATTAACCAAAGTAGCTTTTGTGTCGTAAGAGTCTCTTTTAAGACCAAAGAGATTATTGCGCTTGTCTAGAAAAAGAATTCCATGTGTTCCTTTGGTCACATGCTAAGTCACAGGGCTCCAACGAGTGGCATATAAACTTTACCTAATGCTTGACAAGGCTTTAAACAGAAATAAATCAAGCGGCTTCCAAGTTTAATCACGATCTCTTAAATTAAGTTGCGCGCACAACATCACATCGCGATGTATCGCTTGATCGTAGCCGTCACCATCACCGTCAGCGTCACCATCGTTGTCGTCGTCGTATCATCGTCTGAATAGAGAGCAAAGTAATTCCAGGCTAAAGTTAAATAAGCTATCAGCAGCATAGTGTACATTGACTGACAGTGGAACAAAGTGTCACTGCTTTGTGTGTGTTTTATACACTCTAGGCTAGGATGGAAAGGCTTTCAAATTGAAACGGAACTTATAACTCGTCAATAGGCAACTTTTTGTGTGCAATATAAGAAAAACGATGAGAAACGTTCGGTAAGAGAAATTAAAATCACAATTAAAGACAAGACAGTAAAATTTTCAAGAACGGATATCGGCAAATCCAGTGTCACTCACGTTTCAGTCATAGCAGTAAACATAAGTTTATCTACATCAAATATAAAAGCTTTTCATATAAAATTATATGGGTACAATAAGTCTTAGGCTCACTATTATAAGTTCATGCAAAAAGGTTTATATATATTTAAACATTTCGAAAAAACTCTCTTTGAATGGTGTGTCCATCATGTTTCCGTACGATTTTCATTTTTGCAGTTCTTCTAATAAATTGCTTAAAATCTGCGAATTGTTTGAGTAACTATAAGGAATAAAGTAATTTTCCGTAACGAAATTGAGTAGAAATTTTAACTGCAGGAAAAAATGTAGTTTTTTCTCAGAATTTTAAGATTTTTTCATATACTGATCTTGTCACTCACGTTTCACGTCGATGTCACTCACGTTTTAAATGAATTTTAGTTGTCCTTTTTTTTCATTAAGCATATTTTGTAAAAAAAAATTGTTCTTAATATTAAGGACATTTTTATACAAAAAAGAAAAAAAATTTGTATGGAAAGAATTATGTAAAGCATAATATAGTTAAAAAAATAATTCATTATATAAAAATAACACAAAACTATTTCAGAAATATATCATTTTAACATAATTTATTCCGGTTCAGCATCGGAATCTGTATGCATATCACTAAGCCATCTGTATGTATATCAAATTCGTTGATCCTTACGCTCATTAAAAGCCAAAGACCGTGCCAAATTTGACTATATGACTGGCCTATTAGCAATTTCGTCGAGGCCAACGACTTAAAATAATATTTTAATTAGATCTTTTTAATCTTTGCTAAATTTGTTTACTTATATGAATCCGGATTTAACAATAATTTATCTCCATCTTTTTTTCATACGTTTCTTTAGGGTCGGCTTTTACTTTTTCTTGATATTTTCGTCATCTTCTTTTATTTCTAATACAAAAATAAACAAAAAAAATAAAATGTCACTCACGTTTCAATTCTTCAATAATTGCTTGATTTAAAAAAATTCAAAATTCACTTATTTTATATTAAAAGTAAATCCGAGACATAAATTATGCCAGCCAATTATTTTTCAAGATAATCCAACTTATTAATAAAAATTGTCAGTCACGTTTCACTTTCGAATCACTTTTTTAAATTTTATTTTTCGATAGAAAATAAGTTTTTTTTTTAAATTTTAACTTTCACTTTTCAATAGAAAATGTTTCAATTGTGAATATTATATAACGATGCTTTGATATTTAAATCGCAAAATACCAAATTACAAAAAATTAAAACTTACAATTTATTAATTTGCTACAAACTAAAACTACATTCAATTCAGTTAAAATTTAAGCATACAATATGTTTTTTCAAAATGCTTTTACCGTAGGAAAACACAAACAATATCCGTAACGTTCTATGTATTATTATTGAACTTAAAGCATTTTTATTTTTTAAGGGTTAGGGTTACTTTTTCTGGATTTGCCGATATAAGTAAAGCATTCAGGTATGTAAAACAATACTTTATCTTTAGGTGTTATCCTTGAAATTTGATTAATTTCCTATGTTTTGTACAGGTTTAATACAAAAATCAAGACAAATAAAAATATAGTATAACTTTTCGAAAAATTACAAAATTTGGAAATTTTTTAGGAAATTAACAGAATTTGAAATTTAATTAATAACACTGTTCTACACGAAAACTGTACAAGACCTCCCACATATATATTTCATTAAGTTTTGACCCGAATGTTTTGTCACGGACCTTATATATACATACGTCACTTAAAATTTTCGTATCCTGCCTTACTTTATATATCATAATTTTACTTCTGTTAAACTGATTTGAAAATCGTTTATATTATAAAAAACATAAGACTTGCACTGGAATATTCTAGTTTAATAAAAAAAAATAAATGCATCTATATTAAATTTTTAAATTGAATTTTTGTTTTTGTTATTTTTATATTAAATTTCATGTTTTTAGGATCATGTAAGTACAATAACTTTGAAAAAATTAACGATTTAATACATTTTAACAAAAATGGAAGACTGCAAGTGTTTTCATTAATATAAAATCCAACTTTGATTAACAGAAGTTAAGTTATGATCATTAATTTAGATAAGTTATAAAAATTCGGAATGGCTTCATAAAAAGGTCTTTGCGAAAAAATTAAAGTGATGAAAATAATCATCAGAAATCATCATATGAATCGGCAACATTTAAAATGTAAGTGGAAGCTCTTGTACAATAAAAGAAAAAAACAAAATTGTAATACAGTGTAACTACAGAAATCAAAATATTTGCAATACACACTGACCACCACACTTTAAAGAAATTAAGCAACATACATAAATATTTTTAGCCATAAACAAAAAATTAATTATTTCTTCAAAAAGTTCACTTTGATTTTTTCACCACTGCTTTTTTTAACTTAAAAAAATTATTTAAATAAAAACGTGTAAAAATGTTTAAAAACTTAAATCATACATTTTTAGGCTTCAACGTTATTTTTTAACATTTTACAATTTGATCAAATTTGCTAGAGAATTTGTCTGGACAGTAGATACAACTTTTTTAAAAAACTGTCAAAAAAATGAACCCATTATTAACATTATGACATGTGATTTTTTAAGATGAAGTTTAAAAACAAAATGAATGCAAGCTTCAAATAAATATTTCATTTAATATTAAAAAAAAAAATAAAACCATTAGTCAGGATATCATATATTATAATAAAATTTATACATGTGCTCAAAATATTACTGTTTTCTTAAAGCAAGTGTTTCCTTATAGAATGGTCGAAATTAAGCTGAAGGTGCCAATTATTTTTTTGTTTCTTTTTTCAGAAATGTCATTGAAAGCTCGAAATATACAATCATATGAAATTCTCAAAATTGGTTCACGGATTCTGGTTGCGGTAAAAGATGGGTTAATTACAGAACGGTCAGCATAAAACTAAAGTCAAATCAGCATTACATTCTGATAGATCTTGATTAAAGAGCAAATATTCGATAAATATTAGTTTTACCGTTTTGATAGTCACTTCAAATGAAAGGTAGGAGTGGTTTTTGTCCGATTTGGCTCATTTTTCAACTTTATTTTTTTCATAAATGATTAACAACTTAATATTGTAAATGGATGGATGATGAAACATATTTAAAATTGTACATTCATTGACACGGTAATCTTTTAGGCGTTGATTTTTGTTCAGAGAGTTGAAAAGTCGATTAAAGTTTATATAATTTGTTTTGTTTTCAATACCTTTTCTGATGTATACAGTTTTTGTCAAATAATGAACTTTCATTTTCATTTCCAAATGTGGGATTTTTATTCTTATCAATGAAATTACAACTGTTAATTACCAGAATAAGCCTCTCGATATCCAATTTTATGACGATAGCTTCAAAATTACGGCTCGAATAATCGTTTCGAATCGACTAGGTGATGATGCTGATCAATAATATAATACTATTCTATACTTGCTACGCCTTCTTAAGGAGGGACATAACATTCGCGGCAGAGAAAACAGACCTTTTTTTAAATATTCATAACTCAGTCAAAAACAAATATTTTTCCAAATTTTTTTTTATTATTGTAGAGAATTGAACAAATTACAAGAAAAAAAATTCAAAAAAAGATATTTTTCACTCCAACATGGTTTTATAGAGCTCCAAACTGCGGCTGTGAAAAAAACGGGGCCTCATGGTTGCAGCGCTGGGAGTCGCAAAAATTGTCCGATCTGGAAACAAATGACTTTTTAAATCTTAACAAATTTGTTCATCTTATGACAGGAACTCTTTTTAAATTTTTTTTTCAATTTTTGGTGATGTTCCAAATTTGAAAGTGTGTTTTTTCGAAAAAAATATAACTCATAAAAAATTTAAAAAAAATTTAAAAAAAGCTCGTGTCATACGATAGCGAATCAAGTTTAAAAAATACAAAAAGTAAAAAAAAATTTCGTCGAAAAATGAACCCGCTAGTGCCGCAACCAGTACGAAAAACATGGTTTCGAGATAAACGCCTTCAAAATTTGTGAACAAAGAAAAATGCAAGGAAAAATAAAAATGCGATCTCACTTATCCGGCTGTAACTTTTGAACCCGTAGGAATTTTTCCATGAAATTTTTTTCTTAGAATCTTAAGAACACTTACAAAAATCGATTTCATATAACGGCCAATGTCATGTCCCCCGTTAAGGACTTTAAGGGCCGTTTTATTCACTTTTATAACTTCAGATTTAAGAATAACTTGGGGATTTTTCAAATTTTCTAACCTTATTCATTTTATTCACTTCAAGTTGTCAAACATAACTTTAGAAATTCAATTTTATACATAACTTTTGTTTGATAACTGGAGTCAACTTGTGATTTTTTTAACTTCCAAAAATATGAGCAGTTATGTGCTCTAACTTGGGATATTTGGTATAACTCTTGTTTTTTGTTTCAATCACAAACAGTTTCGTATGTATGTACGAGTTCAACAAATTGTAGCTGTTATGACTAGAGGGCGAATTTTTATGCTAAACTGTATGTAAGAAATATGCGTAATACGCCGAGATCTGAAACGGTCATACCTACAATTGGGAATTACTCTTCTAAAATCAATAGAACCCAATAAACTCGAACCTGTGGTCAAAATCTCTCAATCTATGATGGTTTCGCCAGGAAGGTGTGTAGGAGTTGTCGAACAAAGGCGGTTGGCGGAAATTTAAACTTTTATCAGACTGCACAATAACTTTGTGTTGGCCGGAGACACGAGAAATCTGGTCGTAAAAATGTCTGCCTGTGTTGGTGTCATCTTCCTCAGATTCAGATACTGATACCATCGCGACGTGTTTGTCCTCCATTTCATCAGGCATGAGCAACAAGTTCGTAGGCAAGTATTTTTCATTAACCTCAGCTGATTCGAGAATGGCCAGCCAAAGTGGCCACCACCATTACTTCGAACGAATTGGCACACGGTAGTTTAAAACAATATTATCATGGAGATCGACCCTGTACATGAAACAATTATAGTTTGTTTTTATTAAGATTGCTGCACCGTGGCTTGACCAGGCTGACCATCCCGTGTTCGTTGTATTCGTATTGTCGATGTGAGCGGGAATTGTGACTACCCGAACAGAAATTTTTGCACGTCACCCAGAGAACCTTTTACTAAATATAAGTGTAAAAGCCTTTCACCACAAATTTTCGACCTTTGTTCGCAATAATAAACTGTATTTGAGAAAAAATTATTTATAATTATGTTTCATTTTATACAGAGAAAATGGTTGTTCTACAAATGGTTAATAAGTTCAAAATTTGTTAGCTTATAAAAGAGCTGTTTTAGGGGAACGAATGCATCGGTTTTTAATGAATGCATCAGACAAAACCCATCAGAATTGAATTAAATAATATATATCTAACAAAAACGATTTAATCCCGCTTACAAAATATTTAGGAATCGTATACATATTTAAGTACTAACTTAATTCAGTGTAAACAGAGTAAACCATGGTTACCAGACGCAATCAATGTTGAAAAATCGACATTTAAAAACAATCTTAACCAGTTGTAAGGCTTTCTCCATAGTGAATGTTTGAAATAGTTTTGCAATCGATAAGGCTTGGCTTAATGAACAGCCCTCTAGTTATTGACATCATTCCAAAATATTGCAAAATAACATTTAGTAATTGATGTGTTAAGCAATTAAATAATTTTTTAAATAATGCAGTAACAGATTAACTGACATTGCAATCCACCTGAAGAGTGGAGATATTAAAATGCAATATTAAATCCTTGATCCACAACAGATGTTCTTGGTTCTTAGCCATCGGCAGAGTCAAGATTCGGTTTTAGGTCCAGTTACTTCTTAATTCAACCATTTATATTAAAGCTGTTTGTTTGAAGCCATGAAGAACTGTGAACGAAATTCATCTTTTGCTTGGTGTGCAAGGATCAATTTCTTAAAGTTGATGACGGGACCAAGCAGACATTGTGCAAGTAATAATTGCATATAATCCCATTTTTTGTCACCGTTAAATCGATTAATATTTGATTTTTTTAATTACTAATTTGAAGCTAAAAGATTTTAAGTTAATTTCTCAAGTTTTGACTGTCAAATACCATTAATTTCCCTAGGATTTTTTCATAACTTGAATATTTATAACTTGACTTAACTTCTACTCAAAAAGCGTCAGCTTGATATTCACAAAACTGAATAAAATCAAATTTTAACTTGAGAAATTAAAATTCAAAACTTCACAAGTTATACAAAAAGTCAAGTTAACAAAAGTTATTGAAACTTCTCAAGTTAGCTCAAGTCAGAAAAAGTGAATAAAACGGCCCTAAGCACATTGTGGCAAAAGTAATATGCCCCATACGCAGTTTGCGTGTGAAAATTGCACAACAATAATGTGGGTGATGAACATTTTTTGCATTTTTGTGTTTATCATTTCTGTACCACTGTGCATTAAGGAGCAGCCCGATGAGTTGCTGGATGTGCGCGCATTGCACATGCACTCGCGCCAGTCGGAGACTATGAAAATGCGTGTGCGCTTAAATGACATTTGCGCATTCTTTCTTGTCGGAATTGTTCAGCGAGTTTTAGTAAATGCGATTAAAATGTCAAAACTTCGATCTGTTAGTTGCAAGCATCGTGTGAACAGCCATCAACTATCACAGAAAAAGGTCTGGCAGAGCAGACCTTCGGCTTAAGATCGACATCAACAAGAAGAAACATCATGATGAAGGACGCAGCACATCATGGCAACAGTGGAGGCATCTCTGAAGTGTCTACATGTGCGTAATCAAGCGCTAGCCAGTTCGCTTGCTTGTTCTACCACATGAGAATGCAAATTATGATATTCCAACATTTTGATTAAAAATTTGTCGGGATACATGACATTTTGCTGATGGCCACCCAGGAATAGCGTATCAGATATCAAATTTGTCGTCATGATTGTCTGTCTGCTCGTCTGTTTGGCTGCGTGCCCTTATCATTCAGTCATTTCGTAATTCCGTGGGTTATATTGGCTTAGGAATCTGAAATGTTCACTCTTGATGAATTCAGAATCGTGTCGATATTATTTTTCTTTTTTGTTACTCCACTGATCCAAATAATAAACAAAAGTTATTTTTAATTAAAATTACAATACTTCACAAAATTCACAATGCCAGACATGTGACAAGTTCATTTAAGACTGATTGGAGTGCTTTATGTTGACAATAATCCATGTCGACGTATGGTTGTCGAAGGGACAACATGGCAGAGGAGTGTCATTATCTGAGTTTGTGGCATTTGATAAAAACCAGTTGGCCACTGGTTAAAGGATCATTGCTAAATATGAAGAGTGTAGGCAGAATAATAAAAGCGCATATATTCTCAGACGAGCAAGAAAAATTGCCTTTTGACAATAAGTCTGGGAACCCAGACATCGAGTAAATCGCTCTTATTTCTCTAATAGTTTAATTTGCCCTAATTTGGAAACGTTTATCCGACCAAACAATAAATGCTTTGGTGTTATTTAGGCATAGCAACAACGTCAGTTGCTGAGTATCATCAACATCGTCAGCATCATAATCATCATCATCATATTAAAACAATGCAGTGAAAACGTATGAATTCACTGTTAAACGCTATTGATGTGTTTTATTTTTTTTCTGTTCCCATCGCATCACATCAAGCGGGCTAAAGTTGTGGGATCCTGACTGCGGATCACTGCTACCTAAGATACCTTTCATTTTTGACTGTGGAACGTGATCAGCCCAATTGTTCACGCCCATCGAAAACGTCGCTACCACGCTGATTCCTCAAAATGTTCTGTGATTCTGCGACCCAACGGAACACTGTGATACAATGTGGTGTTGTAGTGATGCGGTGCTCCGCTGTGCGGTGCAAACATACAAGAACCCAAAATTCTTCGAATTTTAAAAATTTCAAGTTTGTCTTAAACAGTGGGCGAACAATTCGATGTGTTTTATCTATGCCCTCACTCAGCTATAAAGATATATATATGTATACGAACCAAGAAACAAACAAACAAACAAACATATGTATGCCGAAGAAGAAATACTTCTGTCTGAACCAAGCTGCAACATTCGCTAGGAAGGCTGTTATTAAATTGTCAAAACCTGAAGAATAATGCTCGGAATTTCATGCATTAAAACGGTGTGCCGGATCGCTGATCACTGATCCCACTGATTCCAAAGGGCAAGCGATGCATGCGTATCAGAAGCCTTGGACTAATTGGGAGCATTATTTTTCTTTTGTTTTCCGTCATCGTTTATGCTGTTTACGATTTTGTATGGTTTTGTTTAAGCCATATTCAGCTATTCTCACTCACTCACTCAGTCACTTTTTGCTTGGGATGGATGGATGGATGGATGGATGGATGGACGAATGGATGTGGAATCCATTGCAAGATTTGTTGGTAGCGGCGTTTTGTTTATTTTTTGTGGGTCGTGCGCGGTTTGTGTAGCGCTGACTGCCCATCATAAGTCAAATGACGACCTGTTCGATGGCACACATCAGTAGGTGAATCCGTTGGCAAATTCGTCTGCGGCAGAACGATTAGTGTCTGGGTCATGCAACTGGCTGTGAAGGCTGGACAGAGCATTTATTATAATCAATGTTACAATTTTGGCCATTAAGATTTATTGATCGTGCTGGCACTACAACGAGTGATGACTAGTACGAGTAGCAATGTGATGTATTTAATTATGTGTTCGTTTGATCCACTACTGCGAAGTCTACTCGACTTTGCTATGGCTAGTTAAGCATTCGTATTTTAATGTAAGTGTCACTCAACAATTTCACTCATGAAATGTTACAATACTTAAAAAAAGACACAGTAGATGATCAGTATAGATCAGATGATGTGTAGATGATCAGTAAGTATTCGAATCTGTGTTGCCAGATTTCGCTAAGGACCATTCCCGTTTTGTCCATGCATTTCAAGAAGTTTTTCCTGTTTTAACTTTTTCATTTTCCCGTGTTTCCCCTTATTTGAAAGTATATAAAAGGCAATAATATCAAAACATTTTATTTTCTGAATGTTTTATCTATTTATTTCATAATAATTTCATAATAATAATAATTATAATAATTATTATTATAATAACAATGGGTAATAATAATTGAAATATAGGCTGAAATTTAAAGTTGGAAAAATGCACCCGTACTTAAAAAAAAAACTTCGGAACAGCACAAAAAATTGATTTTTTTACCCACTTAAAAACTACCAGATTGTTTTTTTTTCTTTACTTATGCATTTTTTTTGTCCGATACTAGGAAATAATGTTACTTCAAAAAAGACTAACTAGAACTACATCCTCTCGGGCTTTTTGACTTACGAAATCATATTCGAGTGGTCAACCCTACTACCTAGATTTAACCTCACTTGAACTTGAATACTTTTCTCATAAAATTAATCTTCTTTAAAATTTTTGCACTTCTTTGGAAATGAATAGAATATTAACTATTTTAACGTTATGCCATTTAAGCTCGGACATGAAATGTAAGTCATGGAAAAAACATTTTGACTCTTTTGCGGAGGTCCAAAATATTTATATATATATATTTTATATATATTTGAGCTGTCTCTAGGCCATCTTTAAAATATGAAGGAGTGCACTTTCAAGCTTTTTTATGGAGACTGACCAACTTATTACTCATATTACTTAAAAAAATATTCCTTGACTATTTCTTAACATATTTAATTGTGATTTTTTATAAATATATGAGCATGTGATATATGATTTTTTACTTGTGCGTTTTCCTTATTTTGCCATAAAAAATAAATAAACAAAAATTGCATTCCAGCTAACGTTTGACGAAAATCCTAATAAATACGTATGAAGATTCTGGCTTCTTCACACAATTCTGAAATGTTTTTAAAAAGAAAAATGTAAACAAATATCAAAAGAAAAATGCATAAAAATTCAAGTTGGTTTTTTTTGAAAAACATAATTTTTTATCTATAAACGCGTCCAACCTAATTTTTCCCGTTTTTATGACTGTTTTTCCCGTTTTCCCTTTTTGTTCAGAAATCCCCGAAAAACGGGGAAGATTACCTTTTCTGGCAACACTGATTCGAATATTTGGTAAAATTGGAAAAAAAAAGAATTTTAATTTCGTTTTTGACTAAAAAACTATTTTATATAGATATGACTTTTAGACATTCAAGATCCCGGGAACCTTACAGACTCTCACATTAACTTTTCGGAATCGCGGATGTCGAAAATGAAATTTAATTATAGAAATATTCTATAATATACTATGTTTAAATAAAATTTTACTTCTAACCTTTACCTTGGCGGCCTAAAGTTTAATCCTTTGCTAATAATTAAATTTCACTCACAAGTTAAAAACAATTAAAGATATCGAATAACGATTTTTGTTATGGAATAGATAAAATATTAAACTTTATTTAAAAATTGTTGTTGTTATCGTTGTTATTGTTTTTGTATGTCATGTCAAAGTAGATCAACACAAGAAAAAGGATCATCTGAAAAAAAATATCAAAACGGAAATACGTTAAAAATTAATGCCGTTATCATCGGTACTAGAATTAAAAGGATCGTTCAAAACATAACGGAACTGTAGCATCCAAATGTCAAAATTTCAAAAAGAGGCTTCACACATGAATTCACGTACATGTGTCGAAAATGGCGCTCACCTCCATTACATGGATTTATTTTATTTATTTTATTTTTTATTGATGCTTCTTTTTTTGTACTCGGCGCTAAAAAAATTTAATTATGCCAACTTTCAGGCCGATAAGGAAAAAAAAGTAAACTTGAAACAGTGATTTTAAAGAACACTTTTAGAAATCTTTTCAATTTTTCATATGCTCAGCGCAAACAATTTTCCATTAAAAAATATTGTAAAGGTATTATTCTGTGTTCCTTTTGTATATGGTTCCCTGGTTGGTCTCACAGTTAGTGGAAATAATGGAACGCCAGACTTTAATCTCCCAAAAAGGCTGAAATTTCGAGCTTTCCGAAAAAAAATAGTTATAGATTTTATTGATTTGTAAAAGGAAAATGCTCCAATTTTGCTCTTAAGTTTAATGCGTGAAGGTATGGTACTGCAATAATTGGATACCATTTTATCCAGAATTGCCTGACAAACGTCCAATTTTAGCTCTCAAAGTTCATGAACACTTTTTGGCGCTTTAGAGTATTTTGCCAATTTCACTGTAACATGACTCAAAAAAACTTTCTATCGGATTCATGTCTGGCGATTTTGGCGACCATTTTAAAACCGAAAATTTTTTTATCATATAACCATTTTGAAACTATTTAAGCGGTATCAGACCTTTCGTCTGATCATTGTTTTTAGACGAAAGGTCTATTTTATTTATTGCAACTGTTAAATTACTTTGTAGGATGGGTAGATATTGCTTCTTAATCATAATCCTTTCTAATTTTACCAAGCGTCCAACACCGTTCACAACTAAACAAGCTCAAATCGCTTTTCACTACCTTTTTTCAATCTGCCGTATGGGTTTTGTTTTCTATTCTGTAATAGTCCAGGCACTTGCTTTATCACCAAACATCATTACCGCTTGTCATCATGGCAAATAATTAGAAATATGTCTTTTGTTAGTTTTTGTGCCGTCGCACTATGGAGTATTTCTTCGATTTAGCTGGACAATATTCAATTTTGTCAAACACCGATTTAAAAAAAATATATATATTTGTAGTTTGTTGAATAGTGTCAGAATAATGGATAATGAGTATTTTTTACCTTGCCTTGCTCAAACATTTTTAGCTCACTGAACTCTGTCATTTTTTGTTGAACTTTTCTTTGAGTTGCTAGCTATGTATTTAGAAGAGTGCATACCTAAAAATTCATATTTCTTTCCCCAATTTTTCTAAGAACTTAATTGTAAGAAGGATTGTACTGAAGCAGGTATAAAAAAATAAACGTAAAGTGAATTGTATTTATTTAAAATTAGTAATTGTATTTTAAAAATGGGTGTTTTTTGAGGATTTTTTTTTTTACTTTTTTAGATACGGCTGTCCGTGGCTGTATATTTTTCTTCAAAAGCTTAACACTACAGGTGTTAACATCTTAAAAAATATAAACTCGTTGTCCGATTCTTTCCGGAAAGTGCTGAATTTTTTAAAAACCGTTTAAGCCCAAACAACTGGTAAAACCTTCATAAAACATGTTAAAGTTTTCATGAAACTTGGTACAAAAGTTTATTTCTTTTATTTTAATGTTAGGTTAAAAAAATGATAACGGTCACCAAATGATTTGTGGTGACCGTGGCACGCAGGTTAAGTGTGTGGCTTAGCATGCTCGAAGCCCGGGTTCGATCCCCAGCCGCGGCGAAAAGTTTTTTTCAATAAAAAATTTTTCTGATCGGTCACCACCTCTCTGCAGGCAACCTCAGAGAGTAAATAATGCCATGTAAAGCTTCTTGAGAACATGAGCCGTTCGGAGTCGGCATAAAACATGTAGGTCCAGTTCTCGGTCAATTGAGTACAAACATTTAATAACACACACAACACAATTGATCATAAGAAGCTCGGTCAAAGTCCTTTCAAGAACTGAAATGGCCAATTTGTTTTTGTTTTTTTTTTTTAAAAAATTATAAAAATCGGATAAGAACTGCGCCTACCTCCCATATTAAGTGACGTATTCAGTGATGATCCCATAGTTTTTAAGATATCGACTTGAAACTTGACGCATACATTTTTTTCTTTAAAGTCAATGTTAAAAACTATCAAAATCTGACAAAAACCACTCTTACCTCACATATAAATGTCGTGATCCGATTTGGGCTTCTGCACTCACAAAAATGAATGACCCTAAAACAAAAAAAATACAAGCCGCAGATTTTTTGCGGACTCGAATTTAGCATTTCAATAACAATAATTGTTGTAATGATACTTTCTTTAAGAAAATTTTAACAGGAATTATAATTTTAAATAAAAAATATAGGCTCACACAGTATTTTTTTTTTTTTTTTGACAAAAATGACTTTAAACTCAAAAATTGTGGATTCTTCCAAAATTTCCTGATTTGACCACAAAAAAAATAATATTTTTCACTAAAATTTCTACTAGTAATGTATATCGTTAGAAAGTCTATGAAAAAAATCTTTCTAAAACGTCTTTGAAGAATGTTCTGCATCAAAAACTTTCGTTGATAGAACATTTTTAGTGAAACAATCTCCAGGGGGGCCCAGGGGGGGACCAGGGGGTCAATATAGACCCCCACTAGTACATATTTTACTTGTTTTTGCATTGCCTATAGTTTAAAATCATAAAATAATTTTGTCCAACTAAATTGTTCTGGTGAGGCTTATATTGTAACATTTCTGAAATATTTCCAATTTATTCATTCCATTTCAAAAAATTAAATATTTCAGTTCAGTTCTTTGGAAGTAAACATTTTGATCGATTGTCAAGCAAAGACTTTCACACTTAGACTGACAGTAAAAATTTCACAAAAATATCGATCAATATTATAATAACGGTAAAAATAGAGAAACTACGAGGCGTGAAAAAGTGAAACATTTAAGCAGGCCAACACCAATGATTCTATCTCGCTTTAGGGGAAAAAAAAGTTCATATATCTCTGAAATTAATGAGCTTTTGAGATTTGGGCCGAACGTCTCAAAAATAATATTTTATTGAAAAAGATCTGTATTAAGGCGTTAGGCTACTCGTTTTTTTAATTTTTGTTATATGGTCCTATACGACCACAAAATGAGGTCTCAAAAGATTATGGCTGGGAAAAATTTTCCTGAGTTTTGAATTTTAGTATAAGACCGCCTGGTCGGCACTTGAGCCCAACATGAATAAATTCGCGTTTATCTCAAAACTGCATTTTTTAAGTTTGCCGAAAACATAGCTCAGACAATTTTCAAGTGATTCACTTGAAACTTGGAATATATCTTGAAAAATATATTGTGTATGGAAGTATGTAGGATATTTTTCTTCAATTGAATAGTTTATTTCTTATTAACAATAAGCTGATGATTTTTTTTAGGTCACTTTCCACTTTAGAAGTGTCCTACATAGAAATGTCCTACATACTTTTATAGCCGATATTATATAAAATAAAAAAAAACAATTCATTGGATTTTTGCAACTCAAAAATTACAGGAGTTATTTGTTCGCCCGTGGACCCTTAAAAAAACGAAAACGTCATGCCAAAAACGCTGCACAGCCACCATTTTGAAAATTAACGTTTTAAAAAAATTATCGTATACAGTCACTGATATGTTTAATAAACACCCATTTTTGGAATCTTGATTTATTGAGAAGTATTTCTGAAAAAAAAATTCAAAGAATACATATTTTTCAGCGTCTACAGTCTACACTAACACCTTAAGTGAGTGAGTGTTCAACTTTTGCTCGTCAGTGTATATCGATTACTTCTGCCGTTCAAAGGTTAAAGTATGCCTTCTTTAAATTTAAGCTACTGTTCTCCGCAGTTATCACAGAATACATCCTAATCCATACTAGCTTATGGCAGTATCTGCGTCTCCGTCTTCCACACAATCAATATACCTTTCTTGTTTTGACTCTAGGAATACAAAAAAAATACTAAACAATTTCGTCCAGCTAACTTCTTTCAGGCAAAATACTGTGTGTTGTCACGTCAAAAGGACAGATCTGACTCGCTGCTGATCAACTTCAAACCCGTGCCAAATTGAATAAAGTTTCACTTTGAAAGACAGAAGGAATTCTTAAGCCGGCACACAAAATTCCACTGATTGCAGCCACTGCAATAAGGAGCTGTAGGATGCATATATAAATCCAAGCCATAAAGATATTTATAGCTAAGATTGACACACTTTTCATCGAGGTAGTGGCGGTGCCGTGTGAGCTAGTGGTACGCGTTTCAACTAAGCTTGTTCCAGTCATAGGCAAACATATGTAATTGTCGGCAGTCGTGTGTTCGCGGACGGATTCCCTAATCGATTATAAATGTGGCCGTTTGCGCATTGTGTGATTTAAATAAATTGCATGTAGTGCAACGATATCCTAATAGCACTAAGCCTGCTCCAATGGCATCCAATGGCATCCACACGTGGCAATTGCATGCGCGCGATGCACACATGCTTTACAGTATACAATAATTAATTCGCGTGACAGAGAGAAAGAGATAGTCGGCGGGCCACAGTTACAGCCACAGCGCGCAGTTGCTTAGCGCTGACCAAGATCGCGTGGTCTCAACTCGATCCATGAATCACAAGGCGGCCCTACAAGCTGTTCAATGGGGTCTTGTTAAGTGGCTATCAGTAACTGCTTTCATAAGAGTATAACAGGCAAACATACAGACATTAAAGTCGTGTGTACGTACATATGTGCATCCACCACCCGTAACACCTTTGGCTGCGTAATTTCTGCATCGCTGCAGTCAAGTCATGCCAGCCACAGCCTCATGTGGCCTCGTTCTCGTCTCACTTTGTGGCGGAAGCAAGCGGTCGCGGATGCAGCAGAGTTTATTTTCAGAGGTGTCAGAAAACAACTTGTCGGAATCCTTCTAACATGGAATTCGTATTTTGTTGTTGTTAATGGCATGAAGTATGTTTTACCACGTTTGATGACATGAATGGGTGCGGACTATCGGCCAACACGAGTCATCGAAAAACGCGGCTAAACATCGCGCTGGAATGGACAAGTGGACGGACGGAGGCACAGAACCAAAAAAAAAAAAAAAACACACGGACAAACAGACAAACACAGAAACGAATGAAGAAAACGAAACTAAATTAAATGACGTGAAAATCTCGTGTCGATGGTATCGCATAATGACTGAATCAAAATGCAAAACATGTTTGAATTCTTCAAATTGTTTAAATTGTGGAATTAGGACTCTGCTAAATTGTTATGATGTCGACATTATTCTTTTGATATCATACAGAGGCGTCACACTGGATTGGAGCTTGATTTCGTAAACAATAAAACATCCGTTAACATACTTATCCCATTAGCGGAGTTATTCGATTCTTGCCTTTCCTGGTGGAAGACACGCGACTGCTTGTGTCTTTTAATGATTGTTTGTTATGGGGCGGCGCATGGTCCCTGGCCATGGTGTCAATATTTAGTTTAAAATTAATATCATTATTTTATTAGTTCAATAAATTATATACACTTGCGTAAGGACCAAATCTTATATTCTAGTATCGCTTTTAAATTTTGTTTGTTTTTTTTTGTTTTGTTGGTTAATTCTCTTCATATTTTCTCGCCATTGGCTCTTGAATTTCAGTCTTTATTATGCCAAACTGAGTATCGAATAAATCTTAAAAAAACTTATCCATTTTATTCAAAATGTCACACTAAATAATTCGTAAATGCCACTAAATTCTTTTGACAAACATTAAAAAAAAAAAAAAAAAACATTATTGCTTCGAAAGAAATCTGGTCATAAATTTTAAAAGAGCTACGCCAACGGCTGCAAAATAACTTTTGGCAATAAAGATAACTTCTAACAAGCTCGATATTTCATTGAGGTTTTCCGTTCTTAGGTTTTTGTTTTTTTGCCAGTTGAATATTTTATTTATTTTGGCATTTGTTTGCTTTGTTTTAAAAATGCATGAATTCTAAAGGCAATTCTTTATAATTGATTGTTTTACGGAGTCTATCGATAGATAACCATAATTTTTTTTATTATACTTAAAAAAGTATCTTATTCTTTCATACTGAAAATAATTTAAGGCAAGTTAAATTAAGAAATTCAACAAGCATTTTTTTACTTTGCACATGCAGTAGATATAAAAACCACATTTAGCAAAAGTATTTGCAAATCCAGTGTAAGTGTTGAGTTTGTAAAAAGAATTGATTGATTGAAATATAATTTCGACAAAAAATTTAGGTCATTTTTTTAGGTTTTTGCCTTTTGAAAATATCACTATATAACATATCGATAAATTGAGAGATATGAAAATCAGAATTACTAACAAACAAAAAAAAAGAAGAGTTACACTCAAGTATGATAGATAAGGCCTAAGACCCCAACTCCTACAAGCGTTTATAAACCATTCTTATAAACGAATTTTTTAAATTTTTTATTAATTATATATGTTGGCTATAAATTAATTTATTGTAAATCTCTTAAATTCGAACCATGGTTCTGTATTCGCCAGAAACTAAATTTTACATAGCAAAAATAATTTTACGTGTCATACGAAATAACTGATTTTTTTAAAACCTACAAATTATTTAACAATTTTTAAAATTTGATTTAGAATTTTAAAGTATCAAATATTATAGTACAACAAATATCGACCTAATTCGTATTGGAATAGGTGGAGTTCAACAATAAAGCGTGACATCTCACATAAGAAAAAACAAAAACAAAAATTTAGTCACTAGAACAAAGCTAATGAAAGTATTTTTTTAACTTGTGTTGCAACACGCTATTCGTGCCATCCCACGAAATGCATCGAAATGGTACGAAAATAGGAAAAAAATTGTTGTTTTTTTTTTTAAAAAGTATATAATATTAAACCATATTATAACGTTATAAAAATTTTAAAAGATTTTGTAAAATTGAACAAATGCTATCCATTAGCATTGCAATGCAATATCAAATGCAATTTTTGATATTTTCAAAAAGTAAGCTTGTTTTTTCTGAAAAATCAGTTAAGACGAATATTTTAAAATGTATTTTGATACTGTTTTTGTTTTTGAGCATGTATTTTTTTGTAAAAAAAAAGTTTCTTTACTTTAAAAAAAACACCTAAAAGCTCAAAATTTGCGAGTTTTGATACACTATAGCAAAAAAAGGATTCTTGGATTTTAGCGAAACTTTTTTGTAATTGTATTTGAAGTATTAAACTTTGACTTCCAAAATATTATCTGCCGCTTTTCATAAATAAGAAAGTTATAGAAGTTTAAAAATGTGACTTCTTGCGAAAAATAGTCAATTTTGTATGGACAAATATTCAAAATTTAGCAAAGTTCAAAAGGGAATTACGAAAAAAAATATGCTTTTTCTTTACCAATCGGAACATTGTCTGAAGAGGCATTGGAAGCAAGGAACAAGGAGTTCAGAAAAAGTCGACTTAACCATCCCCGTAAATGCGGATTTAATGAAAATATTATTGCTGACAGCTGATCGGATGTTACGATCAAATCAAAGTCAAATGTTATTATTGATGAAGATATTGAGCAGTAAGTTGATGATTCTTATACGATTCTTAGTGGCGATGAAAGTCAGTAGCGATATGAGTTTTTCTGTTTTTGTACACTTGCACACATTACTTTTTTTTCACATCTTGTTAATAAAAAATAAGTTACCACTTTTAATTTTCTATTGTAAATAAAATGTGCCTAAAAGAGGACTTTTTTTTTTAATTAACACAAATGAGAATATTTATGAGTAAATGATGTACCTCCCATACAAAACCATGTAAAAAACTAATATAGGTCCAAGGGAGGTACCCCTAAAATCGTAGCAATTTCAACCAATTTCAATTTACATCTATTTCTCTAATTGCTTAGCCTTTTGACCAAATTTTTTTAAGATTGGCTAAATTTTGTATGTTCCTCCCATACAAAATGATGTTAAAATTTAATATAGGTCCAAGGGAGGTAGCCCTGAGGTAAAATTTGTTTAAGGTCGGCCGAATTTTGAATGTTCCTCCCATACAAAATTATGTTAAAATTTAATATAGATCCAAGGGAGGTACCGCTTTGGTCTTATCAATTCCTGCAATTTCAGTGCATATCTATTTCTCTTATTGCCTAGCCTTTTGACCAAATTTTGTTAAGATCGGCCAACTTTTTTATGTACCTCTCATACAAAATGATGTAAAAAATTAATAAGATTCAAGTGAGGTACCCCTACACTCAGAAAAAAGTGTCTCGGAATATGATAAAAAAGGCATCATGTTTAGAGAAAAATGGTATAGACTTTGCTCCAGAGAATGCTATTCTCTACACTCAGAAAAAAGTGTCTCGGAATATGATAAAAAATGCATCATATTTAGAGAAAAATGGTATAGACTTTGCTCCAGAGAATGCTATTCTCTAATTGCGATACTTAAAATTCTCTAAAAATGATAAAAAGGTTCCATGAAATAGAAAAATATATCGTTTTTAGAGAAAAATACTTTTTTTTTTGAGAAAATATTTGTTTTTATTGAAGAAAATACTTCTCATAGTGAATTTTTTATCAAAATATAAGAAAAGTTTTTCATTTTCAATAAAATTTCTCTATAAATGAGAAATGTTTTGTGCGAGAAAAATACTTATCATTATTAGAGACATTGAAATATTTCCATTTCCTAGAAGTAAAGAAATATTTCTTTGAAAATGTGAAAATTTATTCTAATTAAAGAAAATTTTATTTGAAAAAGAGAAAATTGCTATTATCAAAAATAGAGAAATTTTTTATCGGAGCAAAGTATGTGTTTTTTTTTCAGTGTAGGAACTGATCGATTTAAACCATTTTTACAATTTTTCTTAATTAGCTTAATTAACTAAGTTCACAAAAGTTCATTATCATAGGAGCACTCATTCTATTTTTGTACCAATTTTGTATGGGATCAATGTACTGTCTATCCGTTTTAAACCATTCCCAGTATATGCTGTTTATTTGAAGAAATGAAAATTAATATTTTCATGAAATGAAAACAAGCTTGTCGCTTTTAGCAAGAGCGAACAACTGTCGTGTGTTTTAAGGTGTAAGTAAGTCTGGCATACAAAATTACATGCCACATCTTCATTGATGTTTTCAATCTGAAGAAAAATCTGCCAGTTAGAGTTTTTTTAAAATTGCTTAGGATTGTTTTTCTTTTGAAACTCCAGAGCCTACACAATTTTCTTCAATGTATTTATTCTCTTAAAAGTTATTTAATTTTTCATTTGAACCACTTTTGTTGATAGGACTCAAGAGTTTTTCTTCAGTTACTTTTATTTTGATAGCCATATTGAACAAATATGTTCGAATTCGTAGAAATGTATGATATTTTTAATATATATTCATGACATAATATATGCCACAACATGAGTATGTGGCAATATTAGCTGTCGCAATTTTAAACAAGTCTATAACACTGGCAGAGTCGTAACTGTCGTTAACCTGAGCAAAGTTTGTCAGATGTCAGAAGTAATCATCTCACAGCATGTTCTCATGTGAAGAAATATGAAAGGAGCCACATCAGATCAATCGATGCATAATATATTGAGCAGATAGCTGAGTCAAACATGCGAAAGATTTTCATTGAAATTAAATTAAAATACCAAACAGTCAGCCAGCATGTTAACTTGGCTCAATGAATTCATCAGGTCGATACATAACTCGATCATTTTACAATTTCATAGGCGGCGCAAAGAGGGGCCAAACATCACTTTTCTCGGTATTAATAAAAAAAATGTTTGTTTTTGTTTTTGAATAACAGTTGGTATCGGGTACAAAATATACAATTCTGCGTCTTTAGTTGGACCATTATTTTTTTTTGTTGTTAAAAAAACCTGCTTATTGCGGTATTTTTTAATGACGATTATATTGCTAGTTATATTTAATTATAATTTGTGGAAAAAAATGTGTGAGTGAAAATATTTTTATACCCCCACGCGTACTGCGTAAGGGGTATATTAATTTTGTCACAACGTGTGTTGTACAAGGGGCCGATAAGGAGGCGTGGTAGGTACAGAAAAGTATATATATTCTTGCTCAGCATCACCACTTGAGTTGATTTAGCCGTGTTCGTCTGTCTGTCCGTCTGTCTGTCTGTGGACACGATTACAGCCGTAATTTTGAAGCTATCGTGCTGAAATTCGATATTTAAGCTTTTTTCTGAAAAACTAAGATCAAGTTTGAGAATGGCCGAAATCGGATGAAAACCACGCCTACCTCCCATACAACCCCAATGATGAAAAAGAAATGAATATTTACGCTACAAAACTTAAATTCGGTATTTGAGTAGTCTATGACAAAACTCAGGTGAGTTAGAAAAATGGGCGTTATCCACCCAATAACACGCCCACCTCCCATACAACCCCAATATTGAAACCTATATATAGAGGCTTGTGTCGAAGCTATAAAAATAAAATTAAATATTTATTATATTAATAAAAAAATTAAGACGTGAGAGAAAAATGGGCGTAATCCATTGATGAACACGTCCACCTTCAATACAACCCATAATATTGAAAAATCTATAAATAGACTAATATTTAAGCTACAGACCTGAAATTGAGTACTTGTGTATATTATATCAAAATTGAGGTTCTTAAATTTTATTTTAAGAAACTTACTACTATGGGTAAAAAATATAGGGAATTTGTTTATAAATCAAAAAATCTTTATTTATGTTTCTAAATTAATTTCATCCCCCTCAAAGAAGTTGCCGCATGTAATTTACTTGTGCACATGTTTTTCCAATTTTCATAACATGCTGCAAAGTCCTCTTCTGGTATAGCCTTCAATTTCTGCTTGGTTTCGGTTTCTGTCTTTTTTATCGATTCAAAACGGTGTCCACGGAGCGATAGTGTGGTTGCGGAACGATATGGGTCGAATTTTTTGGTGAAATGATCACGATTAAGAGTGCTCTCTATCAATGAAATTCAGAGTTTTTGGCACCAATCAAGATTTCACTTTTCTGAGGCTCAAATGGTCAAACCAAATAGTTATCACTGATCCTTCTTTTATTCCAACAAGGTTAGTAAGGTCTAGGACTGTCAATTGACGGTTTTGTACCATAAGTTCTTTGATTTCGTTGACGTGTAGCTCATCAGTTGATGTTGATGGTCGTCCTGATCATACTTTATCTTGGTCGCTTTCTCGACCGTCTTTGAACATTTTGTAATCTTATATATTAATACGTGAACATTAAAGTTTGTCGTACGCTTTTTTGGTATTAATTAAAACTCAAAATTAATGAAACTTATACCATTCGAAAGGTTATGTTGCCCAGATGTGCAGAATGTATATATAAATTATATATCTGATAGAGGGAGTTCCCAACCTTCTAAGAGAGAAATTAAATTTTTGAGAAAAAATTTGCTCTTTGATTGATATGAAATTTAGTTGGAAGAGAGTTCTTCAGTTGCTCGAATTTGAATTTTTTTTTTAAAGTAACAATTTCTTAAAAAAATGTAGTTTTATGCATTCATCAATTGTTAAATTTGTAAAAAATGTGTTTTGAACTCAAAAATTTGACTTTCCATGTGAATATCTTGGTCGGATTTTAACGGTTTTTCAAATTTGTTCATCTTTTCTAAATTTTGTTAAATTTTCTTTTAAATGTGTTGAAAATTACAGCAAAGTTCTAACCAAAAGTATTGTTAATGAATTTTCTTAATATTTTCGTTAGTTATTTAGCGTGTGTTTCAACCAAATGCCAAGAGAGAGAAAAAAACTGTCTCAAATTGAATGTTCTAAATTGGGAAGCCAATATCTCCGCCATCTGTGAATAGATTTTATTTATTTCTTTTTTGTATTTAAGTCTTATCAGTTAACTTAAAAAAACTTTTGAAAATAATACCGTTTTTTGTTTGTTTATATTTAAATTATTCCTTTTAAAAAAAGACCATAAAATGTGATTTATTCTTAAAATATGGGGTAAAAATGATTTTTGTTGTAAAAAAACAAAAACTCAAAATTGCATTTTTGAATTTCTTTCAAAGTCTATACCGAATTTTAGGTGAATTTATTTTGTATTGACACTAAATTTATAAACTGTCCGTGTCATCAAAAAATCAAGACTACCCCCTATGATTTCTTTGACAAAATTAAATTTTTTTTAAATGTTTTTCTGTTTTTGAACAAAACAATTATATAAAAAAATAATTTTTTTGAAGAAATTAGCTTTATATTTCTAATCAATTAAGAGTTATAGCCTCGAAACTATTTTTATCACCTCGCATAAATAATTATAAATAGGCAATCAATAAATTGGTCGAATTTCGACCCCAGGCGATTCTAGTACTCATAAACACTTCTTTTCGATAGAGCTTGCCCATCGAAGGCCTTCTGTAACATTCTCAACGTTTCGGAAGCAGAAATTTCATTCCTCACACAAATTTAATTTAATAGTTTCAGACATTAAAAAACTGAAAAATTCACTTTTGGCTATTTTTACAAAAGGATGCGTATCTCAAACATTAATAAATATTTTGACGTGTAATTTGGCACAGATGTCAGTGACAGTAGTGCTAACTTAAAAATAAAAAATTTGTTCCTATCGGAATCCCAAAAAAAAGTAAATTATAATTTCCCGGTAGTTTTTGCACACAGTAGTATAATAATAGAAGTATAATAATAATAGTAGTATAATATAATAATAGAATCAAGTATTCAAATTCATTTCTGTGGCATTCAAAATTTTAAAATTTTTTGAAGTAAATGGTTCTCTAGTATACAAATCATGAAAATTTAATTAGTCAATGGCATTTTGAACGCGAATTTCGTATCCCTTTATTAAAGATTAATTTATTTATTATCAATACTTTCAGCTGAAGCCTTGAAGCTACGATCCAAATAGATTTTAATCTCATAATACAACGAGCAATTTTTCATATTTTTGAAATTAAAAAAAAAAATTACAGGTTTTTTAAAACATTATCAGTTTGTTGACTTAAAATTAAATATTTGAGTTGAATTCATTTTATTGAATTTTTTTTTTATTTACACAATCGGAAATGAACACCCTTAAAAATATAAATCAAGTGAAGAAAATGTGAAAAATATGTTTTTCAAGAATTATAAACTAAAATAAACAATTAAAATGCCACAATTTCTTAAGTCATAAATAAAGATAGTTTTTATAATAATATTTCGAAACAAGAAGTAGTACCAACAGTTCAAATACGGTAGAAGGAAACATATTCATTTTGACGTTCAAGTGTTAATTTGATCTACTTTTAACTCTATTATTTAAATTATTTTATCAGCGACCGTAAGAACGACTATGGTACCATTTTTGTCTCGATATGTAGCTTCTCCAAATTAATCTCCATTTTTTGTAGCTTCTCCAAATTAATCTCCCCACTGAGCTACGTTGGAATGGTTATTCGTGAATTGTGATTCGTGCTTCCCATTCCCATCATTATATCAACTAAGCAAGTTGGCTTAGTGAAATATGACCTTTGAACTGCTTAAAAGTAGCTATTGGAAAATAATTTTTGAATTAACGCTGTCCCAATAAACTTGGCACTACACCTCCGCCTATGTCGCAGCGTCATTTACTATTCAAAAATCCCACCGAAAAAAAATCAATGAGCGAAGCTTAAACTACATAATGATATAAGTTATGCACGTAGTTCTGAAATCAGTTTCAATTTCTTTTTCCGCATGCGCACTGGAAACACCAGTCAGCGAGAGTTGTATTCAATAGCATTTTATGACAAATTGGCTTGTGTAGTAAATGCGTGAGTGTTTGCCGAGCTCTATGCTGTTTTGGTAACCATTTCTTAATGAAAATTCACTATGAATGTTATTTTGGTACCATTGTCAGATTTGATTGTTGGTACAGTATTAATTTGTCACAATACGGTCGCTCGTCAGTGGTTTTGATGCTTCTCATGCTGTGAAATCATTTGGAAGCATATGTTTTTGAATACACACGGTAAATAATAATAACTCATTTTGTCGCGGCAATTCATCAACGAACAATGCAACATTGTTGAAGCTTACGCGTTGTCCTTGCTTCAGTATGCAGCCTGAATCAGTAAATGTAACAGATAGTAGAGTTTCCCATGATAATGTGCTTCATGTAAGAAGAAATATGTATGTATAATTGTTTTTGTGTCACATTTTTAACGTCTTAGTCTCAGTCACTCTTACTCATCGCTTTTTGCTCTTGAACTTGGAGACAATTATTGAGGGTTATCAATTAGCTGGGATATCTGGGGCGGAAGAAGTAATTTTCCTTATAAAATATAATGTTGGTTTTATGCTTAATTCCGTTTTTCCATTTTTCAATTCGCCACTGTTATTGCCTAAGAAGGTATGCATGCATACTTTTCAAAAGTATATATTCACGTGTATAAATTAAGTATCTTAACAGCGATAAACTTTGAAAATATCTGACATAACTGAATCTCATTTGTTTACTTTGTTGAGATTTAGGTGAAGCATGAAGAAAAAGTGTTAAGATACAATACGTGATACATGTTGCTTTATGTTGAACATCCTGTTTACATGTGGTTTTTTGTGGGGCTTGTGTCGCCCTCTATTGGACACTGAAATAAAATTCATGTTCGTGGTTATTCGACTTGTAGGCATTAAAGACGATCATCAACACCATCGTCATCATGGCTATCACCAATGCTGTAGCTTCATTTAGATTCATTCACATGCAGATGAGCACCAACTTTATATCCATTAGTTTAACACATGTACGAGTGCTACGAAACGCTAGCATGTTGCATAACTTGAGCCTTAAGTGGGCATAAGGATGAGGAAGTAAAAGCAGCCAAGACATTGTCGTCTAGCTGCATAAAGCAGCGATATGTGTAAAGAATGTTGGTAGGAATTTTGAATTGGAAAGACGTAAACCAAAGTTAAGCAACTGATTTCTTGTTTATTTGAAATGCATTTTTAAAAATTCTAAAACAATATTTATTGTTTTAATTTCGATATCTTCTGAATGTAATTTGATTTAAATAAAATTTTGTCATAAGATTAAAATATTTTCTTAAAACTATTCGGACATCGTCAAAGCTATTTTTGAGAAATTTGCAAATTCAGGTTTTGCTGTTTTTGGAAAAAATCATCTCATCTTGTCGGCTCTAAGCTGTGACATAATTCTCCGATTTGATATAACTTAAAAATTGGAGAAGAAAAGGTTCTGAGCGTCTGTCTTGTAGAAATGTAGCTTCGGATCTGCAATTTATTTGGACAAATTTCGTAAAAATCGGACAAAAAATGAATTTTTAAGATTAATTTGAGCAAATTATTTCATAACAATTTGCGTAAATATATATAAGAAAGTTATATTTTGACATTTGTTACATGGATCTAAAATATTACACCAAAATCTAAGAAATCAGCAAAAGAGTGGATGAATGACTACTGCAAATCATTGAACCGATTGAAGAACAAAATCGCAAGCAAACGGTCCCATTTATCGAAGAACAAAATTATATTCTTGCAAGAAAATGCTTCAGTTCACAAATCCATCCACAATCCATGGAAACCATGACCAAATTGCACGAGTAATGTTTCTACTAACTGCTTCCTTATCCCTTATATTATATCCAGATTTTGCCTCCCAACGACTATCTGTTCCCAAACTTAAAAAGGTGGCTTCAGGGAAGAAGATTTGCGATGAATAAAGAGGTCAAACAGATAACTGAAGCGTGTTTTGGAGATCTTGAGAAATCTTACTATTCAAAGGGCATCGCAATGATAGAAAATCATTGTGGAAGAGTAAACAATAATTTTGGGAAAAAATTAAATTTAGAATTAAGAAAATTTAATTTGCATAAAATTTCAAATAAAAATGGTTCGAAAAAGATTTACCTAAAGTAGCTGTATAGATTTCGAGAAAAATTTCTTAAATATTTTTATTTCCATATTCCGATTTGTTACAGGGTTGAGATGAATACAAGTTTTAAGTTAGATCTCATAACTTCAAGATCTAGCAGGAAAATGTAAAATAAAAAACAATATTTTAGCGATGAAATTCGTAGTTGACCATTTTTTTATTGGCTTATAATGATAGAAAAAAGTAATAGATATTTACGACTTCTGACACGACATATCCGTCACAGTAATTCAATTAATTTTTCTCTTAAAAAAATTTTAATGCCACTTAGAACCTTTCGATTAGAACTTTTTCTTTAAAAATTACATTTTAATATTTCATCCTTATATCAGTTTTGTTTAATGAAAAATATCAAGATTTGATTTATTTGTTCTAAATAGCCGAATTGATTTTTTGTCTACATTTTTCTGTACTTATGGGGGGTTGAACCCCGAAAACTCCCCCTTGCTAAGGACCTGATACTAGTAATCTTATCAAGGCGGCTTATTACAAAATATAAGTTTTTAAATTCCGTACATGTACCACATTTTGGTATTGACGCGTATGTGTGTAACCGAATATCAAAATTCCATTTTGTAAATTACTCACTTCCTATAATTTCATAATATCAAAGTAGCGATTCTAGAATTTAATGTTTGACCGCTGATGACGTGAACTAGATTCGTTTTTTTGCAAATAGTTCTATAAACAACGTTTATGCGAAATATTCCGATCACATTTCAGGAGTACCTGCTGAGCGGCGAATGACATTCTGTTTATCAGCTGAACAAATCATTGATAATTTAGAAAAAAAAAAAAATGCTCACTCTGTTCGATTGGGTTTCAGTTATTTGCAGCAAAGTAGCAGATATACTGGAATATAGCTTTGTGAACAATATCCATTTTATACTTCGCGAAATAAATATTTTTATGTGAAAAAGGTTGGGCCGGCAGATGGTCGCCACGATTGGACTAACAAAATTTTTGATGGCTACTTTTTATGGAATATGTTAGCTGCTTTGGTTCAGAACTAAATTAAATGAGGAAAAAAAGCCTTTCAAATGGAATGAAATGCATGAAGACGAATGCATTTTCGATGGTCAAAACAAACTACACGGGTGAGAATTTGCTTTACATTTTGGGAATGAGCTGGTGTCAAAACTACAAAATAACCTCCTGTGGTTTTGCTTCCGCTCAAAATATTTTTAGCTTGGTTGCCTTAAATAAAATTGGCTGTGGATGCAATTTTTTGGAGAATTTAGCAATTAGTTATGGAGAACTAACATAACCTAAATATAATGTGAAAAAAACTGGTTGTGTGAAACTAATTAATGTTTTTCTTTAAGCTGTTCTTCTGTCATTGATATACATGTGTATAATGCATCCCGCTTAGTGAAGAGTTAATTGGAATTGAATAAATACTGTTTAACCCGTTACACTTGACACCTTTTAAATTCTATGTTATCTTCTCCAAAAGTGACAAAATGTTTTATTAATTTTTAAAATCAATTCATTTACAATATCTAGTGCATTTCCACAAGTCTGAAACGGAAGTAGCCGTAGAAAATCTGGCATGGGTGGAACATAAAGAATTGAAATTCAATCTTAAATAAAATTCAACATCAGCGTTTTCTTTTTTTAACCAATGCTTTGCACAAGCAGATTTATTTTAAAGATAACAATAACCAAAGGAAATACATAGTTTTATATAACTTTGTTCAATTTCGGTTTATTCTTTCGTTTTGTATTCAAGTCTTTTGAGCCACTTTATTTGACACTGTTAATCATTGTTAGTTATGCGCTGAGTTTGGACCCTACATAGTAAGAATAGTAAGTTGTACTGGCGAAAGCGAAACAAACTTTGTTCCCACTGACTGTCTTAAGTACACAATGGCCAGCGACAAGGCACCAACCACTCTCCCGATGTGATGTATGCGCCACAACAACCGGATGTGGGCGTCTTAAGAGTGTAACCTGATCCCTAACAAATCGGTCTATTAGAATCGTTGAATGCTGTAGAGACATTTGTCGCATGGTGACGCATCCCGCACCGCACTGCATCGAAAACACAAAGCATAGCATAGTAAAGCATCACATTGGATGACTTCGCATCGATTTAAGTCTGTCTGACTAAAATCTGACTGCATCCATGAAGGTTTGTGCCAGGCAGATGTGACTGAGTGCGCGTGTGCCATGCGCCTAGCCCTTATTTTGGTGTTGCTGCTACGAATGGCATCCACGAAATTCATGCACATCACATTGTAGAAGAATTGGGGACTGCAATGTATCTTGCTCGCTTCATCAAACCGCATTGCGTCAAGCCGCGCGTCTCGCCGCCACGTCGCATCGACAATAGTTTTAGTGGTGGTTGGCGCGGCGCTTGTGCAATTTAGTCGTGGGCGATTGATTTTTCCATGGTACCCGCTAAGGTTTGGCAAATGCCCCGCGGCTTGCGATTGAACTTCGAGTTATAAAGAAACATTGATGGACGTTGAAAGAATCGTCGGCCAACGAGCTCAGGCACTGCAGAGATTGCAATGTTGCGTCTGCGTTTAGGTTGCTTTGCGTTCTTAGCAAGAGGCGTTTTTACCCCAAATGTATGATACCCACCCACGAGCAACAGTTATTTTACTTCCATCTGCACACACCGAAGCACTACGATATGATGCGATGCGCCACGCCGTGTGGCGACTGTGGTTTCGAGCACGGTTCACATGTTGCTCTTCCTTAAGGTGTGCTCGCGGTAATATTTCAACTCGGAATTCAGTTCAAATAGCTTTGAGCTAAGATTGACTTACAGTCAATGAATGAATGGTGTATGCTACAATGAAGTCTGTGCTAAGGTTTTGTCTTGAATTCTAATAAAAATAAATTACACTGTAAAAAAAGCTGAGATCGTAAAACTACAATGTTATCGTAAAACTAAAATATAAATTTTTTTTTAGGATATTATGTATGTGTAGGAGCTGGCTGGCATATGCAGAGAATGGTTTATATTTGAAGATCCTTGATGAATTTATTTTTAAGCTTCGAAGAATCTGCACGCACTTCTTTGGAATCAGTATTAGTTACAGCAGATGTTAAAAAATGGAGTAGTTAAAGTTAAGCTTAAGTGTATCAAGTGCCAGGCTTGGTTGGCGTTTGAGTTAATGATGTTAATTTAAAGGACTTTTATATAAAAATAAATTTCTTTGCGGACTTCATTCACTTATATACAAATGCAGTACATCTGTAATCTTTGGTCAAATTAACCAATCATTGTTTTAATCGTTATTTTTCGATCGCAAATAAAACGCTCAATCGCTGATCGATATATTTTAGATAAAAAATATTCATAAATTTATTGATAGATTTTTGGATTTTTTTTAAGCTTTGAACTAAAAAGCTTTCAGGTGTCAAACCTATTCAGTCAAGTCTACCTTGGCTCGGAAATGGGTTGATAGTATGTAAGAGAGAAAGAGAAATAAAGTGAAACAAGTGTAGAATGTTCTATGTGTGTCGGAGCGCTATATGTCATCTGAGGCAAGTGTTGTGCCTTATTTCAGTTATTAACTCTTATTCGGCGCACTGGAACTCCACTCTTTTTGTGTTTTGACATAAAATATATGCTTTAACTATTAATTTGTTAACTTACTAAATAAAATGGTGGAACTATGAAACTTGAATCAATTCTTATTACTGTTTTTTTCAATGGGATGCACATTATCTCAGTTTTCCGGAAGCCAGAGAAGTGTACCGAATGAGGGTTAAGTAAACTCATCCCACAAAAGACGGCTAGGATTCGAACCTGTGACTTCTGCGTTGGCAGTCAAACACGCTAACCAATCAACAACCGAGAAAATTTTAATTGTTTTCAGAAAAAAAATATCTTATATTCTTTTTCCTATGAAAAAGTTGATAGAAAGGTGAATAAGAATGACAAAATAATTTTAACTAACTAATTTCCTGGATGGAAATATAAAAAACAACTTAAAGATCATTTGTATTTTCATAATGAAAAATCGAGAAATTGAACCAAAAGTATAATTTTACTTAAAAAAACATACGTTTTCGTATGAGAAAAATTAAATCTTTTGTCGGACTAAAATGCTTACGGAAAACTATTATTCTACGAAAGTAAAAAACCCTTTTAAAAGTGAACATTCGTTTATTCGTTACTGAGTTAAAAAGCATAGTTTTACGAACAATTGTGTTTGAAAATAAACTTTCGTTCTAAAGAGAAAGTTATAAAAACCGAAAAATCTAAAAATTGACTTGGTTTTGCTGCCTCAAACTGTAGCAAAAATCTTTTTTGCATGAACTGAGAAAAACAGCACGGACAGATGCCTCAACGGAGTTAAACTACGATAAAGTTGAAGATTTTTTGAAATAAATTACACTGTTACACAAATTGAGGATCATTGTCTCGTGGGTAAGCCAAACCAATATCAAACGATAGTATTTGAAACAAAAGCACATATCCTTTTTTCCCCTCTACGTCACAATTTTTTGTACAATGGTTTAAAATTTGAAAATTTTGTTCGAAAATCAAATTAAAAAAATATGGAAAATCATATGTAAAACTTAATTCAAGATGGTTTTTGCCTTATTAAAATTTTTAAAGGAATATTTTCTGGAAACAATTTTTCCCTCTCGATCAAACCATTAGCGTGTTTTAGGGCGTTTTTTAAAAAAACTCGCTAAAAATGAACCTTGAAGAAAGATCAAGGTCGGACCTAGTGTCCGAACGAATATTCGGTTTCGGTTTCAGCCATTTTCGGCCCTTTTAATCAGTTTCGGCTATTCGGCATCAATATGACCGAAATCGAATATTCGGTTTATTTATTTCAATCGTAGATGTGAGTTCGCTTTCATCAAAATTTTGAATGGTGTTAAGTAGAACAAAAACGTAAAATTCACAGACATTTGATCGACCGTGTGAGTTGAGCCCAGCACAAAACGATAAAAGTATTTTGTTTAAATTTGAAAATGCACACAAGCTCTTATTTTAAGCTTATAATATTAAGTTATTTAACTTGAAATACTAAAATGTTCCTTGGAAATTATCTCTTTATTTATTATCTTAAAGTTCAACTTTAATATTCAAAGAATATTTATCATATATAAACTCATCACATAAAAACGTATATTTGAACGTGATCGAATAAGACTAAACGCTATTCGATACATTTTTCAGCGTTGAAGAATAAGCAAAAATATTCGTAGCTACAAAACGTTTCTCGATCCATTATTTTAAATCGTAATTTTCAATTGGTTCATTCATCCCCTGTTTGAATTGTTATGTTTTTGTAAGCTTTTAAGAAAAAATTAAAAAAAATAAAATATTTTTAAAAAAATTTTCATATAGACTTCAGTTCCGGTTTCGGCCGATTATTTAAAATATGGACGAAATTCGGTTTCGGATTCGGTTTCGGCCAAAATGTTGCTTTCGGTCGAACAGAAAATTTCATTAAGGGTCACTGAAAACAAGTTATCTCTAGGAGTTAAAGGTGGCACGTTAAAATCGGAGTTATTTCCTCTTTCATAACAATTGGAGGTTGGAGGTTCTGAGCAATTAAATTGGAATAGTGATAGTGGAAGTGTCTCATTTCTTTATTTCGCAAATTGGAATAAGCAATGGAGTTTTCAATTTTTCAAGTTTTTTTTTAATTCCTGTAAAATGGCTGTAAAAGGGGTGTACGATGGATTCGAGAAAGTAAGCGTCAATATGTCTTTAAAAATGCATTGTTTGTACTTCCATTTCGAAAATTTGGAGGAACAACTCTCTTCGGAATCAGGTAAGTTTTCGTAATACTGCACAAACTTTCGTAACCACTGCAATAAAAAAAAGTGACGTATGGAGCAAAAAGGATATGGGCTTTTGTTACTGATGTTAAATACAATTGTTTTAGGTTGGTTTGGCTTATCCTTGAAAATGTGTGTCGCACTGTGTAATCAAAGGTTTCATATAGTTTTACTATCCTATAACACCTGAGAACAGAATTATGTGAACAATATACTGTCCCTCAATATATATCAATCAAAAATGATTATACTGGAGTGCTTTGAGAACAAGAAACATAGACTAGGATCAAACATGGCATAGTTATCATACCAAATTATTTCAATTTTGAATGCAGTAAGAAATAGTAGCAATTCAATTCATAGCAATTCAGTATTACTTCTGGATATTGGTCGAGCATGGCATCAAAACTTTTGTCGACTTTTTTTACACATACTTTTTCAGGTCATTCTACATTCTTCTATAAGAATATGATTTCAGAAAAATCTGAACTATCAAGTTAGGGCCTCCAGACAGACACCAATTGTTGACTTTAAAAGTCGATACCGATTTTTCCTTGTTAAGAAACACGATACACAACATACCGTTTTGCAGAAAAAAAGGTTTTCTAGAAATAATGGTTTAGGAACAGGATGTATCGGGGAGATGACTTTACTCGCAAGTATTCTGAAACTCATTCAATAAATGAGTTCATAATACGTTGTTTTTAACTTTATTGCCGACATGAAATTCTTTTCTTATTCGCAAGGTAGGCAGGCAGGCAGGCAGGCATGTTGACTGAGCGTGAGGGGCAAAGAACCATTGTGTCTTCATTTTCAAACCAGCTATACTAACTGACTTCTACATTTACCTTAAATTTTAAGGTGTGACCACCACAACGAAATTTGTAATCTTTTAAATTAGCATTTTTATTCTTAACGCTCTGTTCCACACTATCATAAAGAATTTACAAATTGTCTCCAAAACAACGAACCTTTTCATAGTATGCCATAACATTTCAGCACAGCACAAGATGCGCCACCACTTGCAGGCCTCAACCATTGGAGTTGTGGCCATCAGTTGAGGAGCGACGCAAGGTGGCATCAGTTCCAGAGTACCGTCATAAAACAGCGACGCGCACGCGCAATAAACTAATCAATAAATTGTCTACAACTCCAATCCAACAACAATAACATCAATGACAACAACAACAATAACAATAACAACAAACCGTTGAATGGTGCAGAGGAAGAAGATGCTGTTGCTGATGATGCTGATGATGATGATGTAGTTGTTGTAGTATATTGCGGTTTGGTGAGCTGATGGTGGTCTCCTAAGTGGATTTGTGTGTTTTTAAGAAAAAAATGTTTATTGTTTCAATTTCGTTATCAGGGCAAGCGTACTCACCGACGGCTAACCAGTCAACCATCCTACCAAGCAGTCAACCAGCCAACCAGCCAACCGTCCAGCCAACCGTGCGGATAGGATCAATTTTAATTTCTAATTTGTTTGTCAGAGAAATTACCTGCTTATTTATAGCTGAACTGACACTTCTGTGTTCCGGAACAATGTCCGTTGGTTTCGCTGTCCAACCAGTTGCTGGGCGATAAAAACATGTTGCTGTGACTAATAACGAGTTGAAGATTTCAGTTTGGGTGAACAGCACACGCGGTGTATTTGACGACAGTCGATTTGTGAAGAAAGACACAAGACTAAAAAAGATATTTATAAATACAGATTTATTTCTTGGTGGCTTATCAACATCATCATCAATCAGTGAAGAGTATTTCGGCTTGGTTTGCAAGATACAGTGATAAAACTCAATGTGTCTTTGTCCGTCCTTACAACACAAGGTTTGTACAGTTAAAAAAAAAAAAAACAATCATTGATAACTCCGCAATACGATATTCCAAAGATTTTCCCACTGTCAATGAGCTGTTTGTTGTCGCTTGATCCGACGTTAATGTGAACATAATGAAGGCCGACTGCATGTTTCCAATCTTAGAAGAACGTAATGCTGTTTAAGCTGACAGTTTGTTGGCCGTTTCTCAAAACCGGCTGTTGAGCAGTTTTACTTGGAGAAGCTTAAAGGGAGAATATTTCAAATGTTGTACGCTCTTTAGCACATTCAAATAAAAAACTAGCGTCTCCCAAAAACCAAACAATTAATTTACTGGTCACACATCTACTCGACTCGAATGTTTCTAATCCAACTGCTGGTGCTGGCAACAGGCAATAACTCGAGATAATCTGATGCAAACGAGCGATTATGCGACCCAACAATATTATTCCTAAACTCACACCTCTTCAAAAACAACAGATGCGTTCAGATATGCAATCATGCGACACTTTTATACTATGTAAAAAAAAAAAAAAACAAAAACGCAAAAATCTGAATGTAGGAACAGGGATCATTTTAAGGATATTTTCCGCTTATCAGCATTTTAAAAGTTTTTGATCCGACAGCTCTTATTAGCAAATCGTAGCTTATTAGCTTAGGTGGAGTGCAAGTATGTTTAACCGTGATGATGATGATGATGATGGTGTGTAATAAAACAACCCTGTGTCGATGGTGGCGAGTACGTATGCAGAACGAATAAAGAAACAAGGCAATGCGGACCACCCTTTAATGTAAAGTGGGCGTGGTCTTGTACACAATCCTTTGATATTAAGTGCTCAGCAAATTGAGTTCGTTTAATTGAAATACGATGCTGAGAGTGATGGTTGCAGCGATTGTCAGTACTTGCTGGGATAATTGAATAGACTATGAACTGCGCGATGATTTCTGATGAACTACTTCGTTATCATGATAAAGGTATGCCTGAAAGAGACCTCGGGCAGTGAATATTTAGAGCAACTGCACTGAGATTCAGTAGCAGAACTTTAGAAAGTTGAAATCGAGTTTCAAAATCAAAAGACTCAACACAAACAAGATTTTGGGGCAGATACGACATTTCGATTAACGAATATAAGAGAGATTTTTACATTTCAATAGATAAGTCTTCAAAAGTTTCTAACAACCCTCCTTGAAGACCAGGGTTAGATAACAAAATGGTGAACTTAAGAGTTAATTAAACAAAAACAGTCTGATTCACGTTAAAAATTTCACAATAACCTGTTTATCAAGCGAAACAATTCATAATTTCAACCCTTAAAACGACTTATGAGCAATAAGCTAGACTTACATTTTTCATGCCAACTCTGAACAGGTTATGTTCATATGGAGAATGCAAGAACTTGAATTCTACATCATAAGGATTTGTGGTTGGGTGGATTATTTTAAAAAGTCGTGTTGAGCAGAAGTGAAATATGACAATACACTTCAAATACTTCAAAGTATATTCAAACATAGCCCTTACCAATACCTTTTCAAAGATATAAAGAACTCAATAATCGGACAACGAAAAACCGAGTTATGTTACAAAAACTGATTTTGCTGTTTTTGCCACGCCCACAAAAAACAATTTTTGCACTTGAGAAATTTGAACTCGAAACCAAGTTATGTTACAAAAACTGATTTTGCTGTTTTTGCCACGCCCACAAAAAACAATTTTTGCACTTGCGAAATTTTATAGACATATTTGTGTAAATAAGGCGGAAACATTGACAACTTTTTTTCGATACGACTTACAAGGAAAGGTCCTCAGGTGATAGTCACCGATTTGAATGATTTTCGGATATGTGATAGAAGACAAAAATCTAAGGTTGACGTATTTTTTTATACGTGATCAATCGATGGTTTAGGGTTTCAAACTCGCGTTCAAAATTCACCGAAAATTTGGTTTTTTTGTTATAATTTCGTTGTTTTTTATGAAAACATTAACAACATTAACAATTTAGTACCAAACAACAGCTTTCACATGATGGCATCAATTTTTCATAAGAAAATTTTGTTGTTTTTTTTTGTTGTTGTAATTTTTAGTTATATTTCGTCGCTATCAAAGAAGTATGAAGACGCAATTATTTTATATTAATTTATGTTGGATTTTAGGCAATTTGTAATTTGACCTTTTTTTGTTTTTTTTTAAATTTTTTACTGTTTATAACAAAATTTTTGTTGTATCAAAATGCATTTATTTTCCTTAAAGAAAAATTTTTTATACCATTTAAAGTGCCCAATATGGTTCTCAAAAATTTTATTTGTTATGATCTATCCTCATGTTTAAATATTTTATGGGAAAAATTAATATTTCATAGGGCTTCCATACAAAATGTGTGTTTTCTTTTTTGGTAAGTCGCATCGCACAAGTAAACAATAGTTTTAATCATCCATTGTGCCAAATATGGACATTTTTACGATATGCATTTCATTTAAATGGAATGCATTTTCTCTCTGCTCTGCTCTCTGCTTTATATTTTTGCAGGAATAGCCATAAAAATCTGTTTTAAATTCAAAACCTCAACTTTGTCAACGAATAAGACCTCAAAGCATGTTTTTATTATAAATTAAGAATTTTTTTATTTAAATTTTTAAATTTTAAAAACCATTTAAACTTAATGTCATTAAAAGAGTCCATGTCTTTCAAAGTGCATTTTGTCTTAAATCCGATGTGATATGGTTTTTTTATAAAAAACCATTATATTGTCGTTAGGTCCTTAAAAATCATCACTGCCTGTCAATTTTATTGATTATTTTTTAATTGAAAGAATTGGATTCTCTTAAATTTCAAATTTTTCGTTTACAAACATGTTTCTCTTTTTTTAATACCGTTTTTATTTGATTAAATTTTTTAAATAAATATTTTTTTTTAATTTCTTAGATAAAAACGATACTCTGCTCCAAATTTTATATAAATTATATAATGTACTAGTTATTCTGCGCACACGATGTACTGCCACATATTAAAATTTTTTGTTGTATATCTTTCTGAATGAGAAATCTGAAAAAAACTAAAAACAAATTCCGTCAAAAATATTAAAAAAAAAACAAATTTAGATCTTGACAACAACGCCACCTATCGAATCCAAAACTATTCTCTCCTTCAAGCTGAAACTAACTTTACACATTCACAAAATTTCATTAAAATCGGTAGAGTGGTTTCGGAGATAGATTAGGGTAAACCAACATACACCAAAAAAAATATGTTGCTATATTAAAGAAAATTGTCTGCCTATTTGAAAAATTTTTTTATTTTATTTTATATGAACAAAGTACATTTTTCAATTACAAAAAATCAATATTAATATTAAAATGAAAATGCACTTGTGGTTAATAAAACAACAATTTATTTTTAATTTAAAAACAGTTGTCTTTAGGATAAAGAACTAATATATTTATTTGAAAGTAATTTATTTATGCAATTTTGTGTATTTAATTACATAATGCAAAATAATAATCAAATATGAGTGTATTTTAAAGTTCACATGTAAATAAAAATATAAAAAAATGTAAGTACATATAATTATTTATTTCACTTTGCTTTTTGCAATTACCAGCACTTAATTTTGAGAAAGATTTTCGAACTTTATTAGCCTCCTGTGTTCCGTACTGTCAATTGTTTCTAATATTTCTAAGAAAACAAATATGCCGATTAAGTTATTTTTGGAAAATAAGAACTATTGCTAATAACAATTTACCAGGTAGTTCCTTGGGTGTTATATGTTTGCTTCTGTCTTTTGGTGAACCACGAGAGCTACCCAATCCGCCTTGCCGCAATTTAGACTTCATGTTATGGATATTATAGTTCAGACACCCCTTCGGATTACTTTTACTGGGTTTTAAATAGTAGTATTCCTATTTCATACACTTCTACTTAAATTAAATTTTTTATTATTTTTAACTTTTCCCGAAAATCGGCGTGACTTGCTTCTGAACAGTTTCATACACACTGCTAGTTGTGAGTGAAAAATCGCCACAATTTCGCCACAAAAAGCATTTTTGTTAAAAGTACAACAAAACTTAAATATTTTTTGACAAAAGAGAGAGAAATGGCAATGAAAAAGGAATAGTAGAATGATTGACAACATTGTTTTTATTTTAAAGATGCTTTTTTTATTATTACAAAAAACGTATACTATGAATTTGACGAGACGCATCTCTTTACAATAATAAGCATGTTGCAACTCAGATAAAGGGAGAATCGTTATATTAAAGACATTTTTATTTTATTGACAAGAGTCGGGTAATATTTAAAAAATATTTTACAAGAAATTTAACAATACCACTCTTTTTAATAATACAACAATATTTTTTTGGATGTAGTGACGTAATTTTTATATATAAAGATATATTGCATAGTGAACACTGTTCATAAAATTCAAAGTGTTTTTTTCTGGGTTTTTTTCTGAGCCGATTTAAAACTTTTTTATTTGTGAATTATTCACAATAAATTTAATTAATTACTGCTAATATACTGTTGTTTTGATAACAACAAAAAGTGTTCGTTGGAGCAAACTCCGCACAACATTCTGAAGTTCCGAATAATGGATCCAAGGCAGTGCCAAAAGATTTTATTGTACATTTTTATAAAAAATCTAAAACCTACAAATCTAATTTAGTAAAACGATAATTTGTTGCACTGTAACCTCAGACAACTCAAATTTCAAAGGCAACATTCCAGGCTCATTTTCAATTGACAACGAAATCAAGGGTCAGCTGTTAATCGGTAACATTGCATTTATATCTAGGTCTCAGTTTAAGTGAAAACATGTGTCAATTACATACATAATCAAAAGAAACAAAAACAAAAAAAAAGCAAAAAACAGTGTCAAATGCTGCAATTCATGATCATCACAATAGAATTCTTGTCAATATGTAGTTAATGACAAATTGGCGGCATCATAAGCTTTGATGTTTGATTGTTTTCGGCCTAGTCAAACCGGCTGCCGCACCTTTCTTTTGCCAGAGGTGCGCAAATGTTTCGGTCGATAATGTTAAAGCTCACTCGTTGCACGCTTATCAGCGCCCAGGGGTAATAATCAAGATAAGCCACTATCTAGTTGGGTTTTATAGGATTGTGTTGTATATGGCATTTGTTGTTTGCCTTCACCCGCAATAAAATGCCATCACATCAGATATCGTTGATGACAGACTGTGGGACTTGGACAGAAACACACACATATACATATAGCAGAACAATTGTACACTACCCGTTCTCGTTCCATCTCAATCACTTACTTTCTTATTCGGTCTATCAATCTCTGCTCCCGCTCTTCCTTCCTGCGATTATCCGCTTATTACCCTCAACTATACAACCGCTTAGCCCTAATGTAGATCACTTTTATTATTATACGAGTATTTCTTGAAATCTGCTGGCGGTTCCTTTAAAGTCCATTATACGGTGTTGGATGTAAACTGTTATATCTGTCATATCTAATCATAATAAGGGAGCGGGGTGGTATTGAGTTTGCGGTGTAGTGAATGCGAACAAATTCTTAAAATTGAGGCGCTCACTCGTTAGCTCGTTGTTGGATCGTTTCGCTCATAAACTCTCGCCAACGCTTAACTGGCCCACTTTGTCGGCTGTGAGTATTTATGACGCGACAACTAATTAGGTGGTAAAAACCGCTTCGTCAATACGACAACGACATAAGGCAAGCGGCCTGCGGTATCCATCAACGTAGTGTAAACATAGATTTGTTTCTATTGTGAAACATCAAATTACACTAAAATAATGCCGACATTCACGTCATTTACATTCTTCCCAAGACCAAGAAGCGATGGTTCCAGTTCCAGGAAATCTCAAGAATCCATGCTTCTTCGACATCATAACCCAGTGGAGCCCACCATGCCACACTGTATCTTGTCACTTTTTTCACTATCCACACTAGACTGAGTGGCAACATTGTGGCTCAGATCGATCAATCTGCTGGTGGGTTCTTTGGAGCCATGTTGCTCTTGCAATTACTACGGCTGTTGCTGATGCGGAACGCTCAAAGCAAACCCATTCGGTGTTTGTGCTTTATGACATTGCGCTCGTTGTCATAATTATTAGTCAAACATAAACACAAACAATCTCGTAAACTCAAGCACACCATCACCAGCACTAGCAACAGTAACAGCAACAGCAAAATAGCAACAGCGACAGCAACAACGACAGCACCAGCTCAAACACAAATAATGAATTTCATAATTTTCCCATCAAGCAACAACGCCAAACATCCGCGCATGACGCTGAAAGCCGTTCGGCTTAATGTGTGAAATTGCATCTATTCGCGATGCGGCGCAAAGGGACCGTACCGGTTAACAGGGTCCACGCTATAGACCGCTGCTTGCATACGTTTGGAATGATATCCGTTCAAATATTTACAGATGGCAGCAGCAGGCCGTGTTTTAGTTTAAATTTTTTAATTTGGGTAAATAAGAAGAACATGGAAAGGCGTCGAGTATCGGTCATCTGGTATCGGGCGTCGAGTTTAGTAATTGTTTAATCAATGTAATTGGTTTGAGTACAGGAAATAGGTACGTTCATACGAGAGTGTTTCGTCAGTACGATATGCTCAACGATGGAATAAAAAAAAAATCCCTGAGAGTTTTTCGACTGTCGGTCGTTTTTATTGTTGTTGTTAATAGGAAATGTAAACTTTATGTTTGGTAGTTTTAAGAATTTCTCGTAAATTGGTTATCGTATTTACATATTGCTCGATGTCTAAAATAGTCAATAAAGATAGTTTTGTGATTTCTTAAAACGAGTTCACCGCCCGCTTTACTACTGGGAAAGACAAATGTGTCCTGTCCATGACATTCGGAAACATGACAAGTATTCAATGATTTGTCAATTATTGCTTCCTTAATGGATGTAGATAAAAGCGATTGATGTCAAGCTGACTTTGAATACAGAAGAATAATTCAGAGTTGATAAAATATAATCGAAAAAAAAAACATACCGATAACGAGAGCTTCCTTTACATTCACACTCTCACTTCTTCACACCGAAGTTGACAGTTTTGGGACAGTGCGTAGTATTGTGTATATTTTTTTTGTTATGTAAAGGGTCTAGCTATACTGACAAATATGAATGCGTGCGAACCAACGGATTCCGAGTTCAAGCCTCACATCGGACAAAACGATTTTTTCACTTCTCTGCAAGAACTTTAGCCGTCCGGACTCAGCATAAAACATGTAGGTCCAGTTCTCGGTCAATTGTGTGCAAACATTTCATAACACACACAGTGCAATTTGAAATTTATATTTTTAATAATACTTGCAACACTTTGGTGGAATGCATTTTTTTACAAAAGCTCTTTTATTCCAAAATATTTAAAATCCAAAATTGTTTTCGTTTTTGTTTGAATTAAATATCGCTTTAATAAAAATTTTCTCTCGCCATATCCAAGAAAATTATTAGAACAAAAATTTTTTTCTGTTTCCGATGATCCTGGCAGACGCTTCATTGCACGCAGTGAAAAAAAGTATTTCACGGGAATCAACATTTTTCCATGTTTAAATGTTTTTTTAAAAAAGTCGTGTTTTTCAAGAATTTTTCTTTTAGTACCAGAGATTTTTAAATTGTTTCATTAATTTTTTGTATGGTACCATGCACGCCCTAAAAGATATTAGCATTCAAAGTTCACTGAAACCTCGACTCCTATTTATCAGACAAAAAAAATGTTAGGCAGAAATATTTAGATTAGGTAAAAAACAAAAACAAATTGGCCATTTCAGCCCTTGAAAGGACTTTGACCGAGCTTCTTATGATCAATTTTGTTGTGTGTGTTATTTAATGTTTGCACACAATTGTCCGAGAACTGGACCTACATGTTTTATGCCGACTCCGAACGGCTAAAGTTCATGTTCTCAAGAAGCTTTACATGGCATTGTTTACTCTCTGAGGTTTGCCATTGTCTGCAGAGAGGTGGTAACCGATCAGAAAAATTTTTTATTGAAAAAAACTTTTCGCCGCGGCTGGGGATCGAACCCGGGCTCCGAGCATGCTAAACCACACACTTAACCTGCATGCCACGGTCACCACTACCTAATTTAGATTAGGTAACTCTCTTTCAAAAGTCTATTCACAGTTTTTACATAAAACCACCTTTTTCAACGCTATGAGACTAGATATGTCTGAGCCGCGCAATATTGAAATTTCTGCCTTTGAACAGAGAGAGTTAAAAAGTTAAAAGAAGTTAAAAACAAATATTTTCATAGAACGAAATTCAGTGCATTTTTTATCATTTTATCTGTACTAGAGCTCGACAGTGGCCGAAATTCGACCTTTTCACATACATTCTCTGTTGATTCAATACAAAATTAATGTGAAAAACAATTTTAATAATAAAAAAAATGGCAAAAAAAATCTTTTAAAAATAGTCAGTGCACTCCTTCTTCGCTCTCTGATTCATTTTAAAAAATAATTATCAAAATCGGTTGAGAAACACGGGAGAAAATTGTTCTTAGCTGTTTTCCCTACGCCTATTTATATATAGATATCTTCTTTAAACATATTTTCTGTTCGACAAATTGGAGTCGAGATATTCACGAAGGACCGTTTTCGGTGAATTTTGATGTCGCAATAATGTCATGCTTTAGTTAAGGGGTTTACATTAAAAATGTGGATTCTAATTTTTTAGATTCAAGCTAAAAAGAACAATCCATGACATTGAAAAAAGAACAACTCGTACACAAACAAGAAACTATTTTTTCTATGAGCTCTATTCAAAATTTAATGAAACACTTGAAGAGTTTTTTGCTTCCATACATTTCGTTGACACATATTTCGACATTTGGTGAAGCAGATATTTATGATTCACCATTTTTTTTTTTTAAAAACTAATATAACTAGTTCTAGTAATCAACACAGATTTGTATTATATATTGTTGTGGAAATTCTATAGGGAAACTGTAGGGAAATTCTGTCTGATTTTCAAACCAAAAGTTCACTACAAGTAAAACAAGGCTTCAGATGGGTTTTTGGATCGAGATTTCGTTTCAGGATAATTGAAAATTATCCGAAACCGAAATTACTACTTGTTATACATCTGAACAAAAACAAATAATATGGAGGTATACAACAACTTTGTTTTCAAGAAAAATTTGTCTAAACAGTAGACGAATAACAGACGTTCTGAAACAGACTTGCGAGAAAAAGGTTTAGACAATGAAATTCTGAACCAGACTCTTCAGTTCATATCACTGAATACGAGCACTTTCCAAATAAAAGTTAACATTTTTAACCTGTACAATTTTTAACGCACTGTACAAGGGCCACTCTCAATATTTTTTTAATTTTTTAATTTTTTGCTGTTTAGCTGCTAATTATTTAACTATTAAAAATTAATAATTTTGAAAAGTAATACTTTTACTTGTCAAAATTTCATTCAGAAAAATGCCTTAAACTTAAATTAATTTTAATTTAATTTTTATTTTCAGATGATATGACAGTCCACAGAAGAGGTCACGGCAAACGGTGTTTTAGAAAACATGTCTTTTTTGAACCAGCTCTGCATATTATAGAGGTGAATAAAACCTTTTCAACATCATAAAAATTTAACATAAATTTGCAAGTTATTAACTTTTTAAAGATAAATCAATCGAATTTTTTCTTAATCAAGAAACTAATAAAAAATAGAAAGTGACAAGTTTAACTTCTAGTGATGTTAATTTGCTAAAATTTATTGAATTGTGTGGGATATGAAAATATTTATTAAGCAAGTTCTTTTGAACTCTTAAAAAATAACAAGTTATGGTATGAAAAGATCTGCTGATAACTACGAAGTAAGCAGAAGAAGAAGAAGAGGTGTCAGTTAACTGTTTCTTTCTCAGGTAAGATCTTTTCTACAAAATGAATTAATCATTCTGTTCTTTGAAAAGTTTCTACTGCATATTTATAAATTTTGTATTTTCAAATATTTTTATTTAAAAATAACCTCATGAGGACGCTTTTAAAAACATTTTACAAGGTAAGTTTTAAGTGATGGACTTAAAAAGTTAATCATTCGTACGCATATTATATTGAATGTTCGAGTACAAAAGTCCTTTTTGAAGCGAACACTTCAAATCGATTCATAAAAGGTTGTTTGAGGGAAATTGTAAATAGCAAAAAAAAAAAAAAATGTTTGCTTCTAGGAACATTTAAAAAAATTCTTAATATTTTTTCAGCAACACAAATCGAAGTTCTGAGATACAAGACTGTAACTATGCGCTCAGTATTCAGACGCGAACAATTTTTTTTTCGACTCTCATATTGTGAAAAGGTGTTTCAGTCAAAAAGTATTCGAAATCAGTCTGACTGTCTGCCAGCGGCTTTGATATGAAAAAATTAATCTAAAAACTGTTGCACTAAAAAAGTTTCCGATTCTTATATTCTTCCTTTTTACAATTTTGAGCCTTTGGAGAATTTGCATCCAAGTTTTAGGTAGGTATGTCGCCTTTATAAGAAATTACGGGCGCAGAAACTCTGATTTTTAAAGAAAAATTGATTTTTTAATTCAAAGTCGCTGGCAAACGGTCGAACCGATTTTGCAATACTTTTGAACTTAAGACCTTTTTTAATACAGCTTCCACAATATCAGTATCGAATAAACTCTTGTGACCGTTCCACAGTACGTAAGCACAAAAGTATCAGACTCAATGAAAAAAAAAAACTTATCTCACATTGGTATGAGGCCGAATTGAAATGAGTTTTATCTAGCAAAGGACCCGAGAAAAAAAATCATATATTTTTACGAAAACAGTATCATAACTGGTTCTAACTATAATGTAGGACTTAGCATAACCAACAACAACCTCGAAATTCCTAAAGATCTGAAAAAGTACAGTAATAGTCTGTATTATGTCAATAAAGTGTTAAAAACGAGCGACTATATTCGAAAACAATAAACCGGCGAGTGCCGATTCGGTCTTCGTTCGTATACCGTGACCATCCCAGGTGTTCTAGAACTAATACTTCTTTCGGTTCAGATGTCGCATATTTACCAACACGGGCACCGGATATATATCTGTTACTTTATTGACACAAAATATGAAATTGTTTGTGGAGCTTTCGAGGAACAAACTACATCATTACACGAGTATTTTTCATTAGTAAAAAATATTAATAAAGTATTCGTCTCTGAGTATAAGTCTCAAAAGCTTACGACAAAAAACAAAAAACAAAATCGGCAAAAACTCATCTGAAAAATCTACATTTAAAGAGAAACAGACCTAATTAAGGAAATATATGTATGTACGCAATAAACAAGTTGCAGATAATTACTTACAAAAATATATCTAAAACAGGGAAAAAGTTTGGTCAGACTTATTCGTATGATCAGCTATGGTTAGACCGTTTTTGACTCGATGTTTTGACCTTGAAAAAGTAAAACCTTTTCTAAATTAAACTTTTATTGCTTCACATTTTCGAAAGCAAAAACCAACTCGCTAAAAAAATTGTACCAGAATTAGAGTAAATTTTAAAATACTTTATTAAATATTTACGAAGATTACACGTTTTACTTAGAGTAACACAAGACGGAATTGTTTCACTTAAGCTAGGCTTTACTTACATACATAAATATGGAGGAATAAAAAACAAGACTAAATTTAGCTTATACATATGTATGGTATGGTATAGTATATAGTATAGAGAATGTCACATTTATGCAGATTGTAGTGCAGGACACAAAAAATATGCCGCCTTAACTGGAGATAATTTGAGAATTTTTTTATTCGGTCATCTTAAATGATTAATATATGATGCAGATATGATGAGAGTCAGTCGTCCTTCTATGGTCTAACTTTTAAGTAATACCTTTATAGGAGATTGGCGCGTGTATGTGTGTGTGTGAGTGTACAGAAAGCATGGATGATTGTAACGAACTTAATCTGTAACTGCAATCAGGTCCAATTTTGAAGTGCCGATTGTTGCGACGGAAGAGCTCAGTGATGCCGAAGGAGTTTGTGGTGTTGATGACGCAGATTGCAGTATTTCCGTAACAGTATCAGGAAGTGAAACACTGTGCTCGTTGAGACCAGCAGCAGTTGCGGACAGGTTATGCGTCAAGCTGTGTCGACGTAAGTCACAGTTGCGTCGGAAAACCTTGCCACATGAGCTGCAGTTATATGGCTTGATGTCGGTGTGGGTAAGCAAATGAGTCTTTAAATTAGAACGTTGATTAAAGGAACGATTGCAAACTGGACACTTGTGGGGTGACTCCTCCATGTGAAGGATCTTATGCACAGCAAGAGTGCGAGATTGACAGAAGCCTTTGCCGCATTCAGTGCACTTGAATGGTTTTTCTTTAGAATGAATGTATCTGTCAAAGACATTAAATGAGAGTGTTAAACATGACTGCCAGGCAGCAAAGTTGATATTGGGCAGAACATTATGGGATCAGTTTCAATGAAACTAATGACTCACCTATGGTCACGAAGATGATCCTGGCGTCGAAAAGCCTTGCCGCAAATGTCACAAGAATAGGGACGCTCGTCCGTATGTGTACGCTCGTGTATCAATAGGTTGTAGGATTTGGTGAATTGGCGATTGCAAAATTTGCAGATGAATTGCTTCTTGGAACGTTGAGAGTTGCTTGGAGCAGTTATGGCAGTATTAGAAGTGGAGTTTGTCGAAGCAGTGTCCGTACCATTGGCAACAGCAGCAGCGGCAGCACACTCTGTTACGGTCACGTGACCCAGTTTGTCTTGGAACATTGTAGCTTGAATGCAGGACATGTGATCGGCATCGACCTGTGAAGATTGCTGTGGCAATGCGTTGAATGTGGAAGTATTTAGTATCAAGCTAGTGTAACTTCCATCCAAATCAGCGGCTTCGAATGACAATGCTTCATCTCCGTCCAGGAGAGGCAGTTCACAATCTGCGAGATCTGTGGAGCTTAGGTCATGAGAGCTGCTTCCGTGCAGTAGTGGCAGCAGCAGATTGCTTGGTGTGCACTTTTGATTTTTCAGTTGGTGGTTATCTGCATCTGCAACGGCTGCTTCATTTGAAATATGGACGGTTGTGGTTGCTGCGGGAGTAGTTGGTGTTGTCGTGGAAGAGCTGCTGTCTATTGCGGAAGTTGTGTTGAAGCGAAAAACATCGGATTTTCCACTTATTCGTTGCAGCGCCAAATACGATTCTAGAGCTTGAAGATTGAGTGCAGCTGCCGCCGGGGAATTGAGTGGCAACATTGCCGCTTGTTGTAGACTGCTTACCATAGTTCCTTGGAGCGAGAGTACAACTGCAGCGGCAGCTGCTAGATCGCTGCTGGAAGACTTATTGATGTGTAAATTGTGTTGTTGTTGGGCCGAGATCACATCCACATCCGCCTCTGCGTTGTTGTGACTTTCTGTTGCTGCTGTTGTTGTTATAGGGTTAAGTTCACTGCGCAGGCTGGAATCTTTTAGAATTGCAAACTCTTCAGTTGAACTTTTAGTCTTTTCACCCACAACCTTCGTTTGACCGGTACAGGTTTGAAACTCTGCAGTACATGAATCGTGTGGAATGGCAACGTGCTCGTATGGTCCATGCTTTTGCTTTTGCTGCTGTGGTTGTTGTTGTTGTTGTAGTTGTTGTTGATGATGGTTCTGTTGTTTATGCATATTGCTGATGGGTGAGTTTTTCATGGCATCCATGACTATCTGTGCTTTCACAAGCTGCGCCTGTGCGGACGGCTGAAATCGCAGCTGGATATCAAAGGTATTGGCGAATCGCTTATTACTGCGCATGCGCGCACCTACGCATCAGCTATGACTACACCAACACAGCCTACTCTAAGCTGCTGTTGTTGCTGCTGCTGAAGTTCAAATTGCTGGGCAATGTTGATGGTGATGTCGTTGTTGTTGTTGTTGTGTTGTTCTGTTGCTGTTGATGCCACAGGAAGAACATGAATATTAAAAAACCACACGCGACCATAAATCACAGTTTAGTCACGCTTTCAAAAACTCATAAAATCGAATTTGACGTTCAAACAAAAACATAACAACAGCCATGAACAAATTGCACTAACAGCGAACCATCCCGATCGCGATCACAGTTCAGTCCGTCCAGTTTCACAAAGCAACAAATCAAAAAAAAGAAAACAGTCGATGTTGCTAAACGGGCCCCTCAAGCGATGCAAACTCTATGATCTCTGTTAGAATTGCTCGTCCTTAAAGTCTTCTTCTTATTGCTAGTCAATCACACACGTTTCTAGTTCAGGCTGTGCCTACAGAGTCGCATCTGTCGCTTATGTCATTATCAATTTGTTTGTTGTTGTTGTTGTTGTTGTTGGTGTTTTTTAGTTCACCGTAGTTACATTCTAATAACTAATTGAATTCATTGTTGAATTTGTGTTTAAAAAATGCGTTAGCAACCGCCTTTGAACGACCTGCGGAGGGGCAGGAGTTAGGGACGTCAGAGCCGCGTTAACATGTGTACTACAACGGATTCTTGTGTTTTGTTTTTTATTTTAAAATTTTGTTTTAGACGACAGTGGCAGCGGCGGCGACTTTAATTTGTTTTGAAGAGAGCTGCTCGCACTAAATAGTAGCGTAAAAGGCGCGCACAGAGTTAAGAAGGTTCGCGATACAACTAAAACACCAACGTTTTGTGTGTTACACACGGACCTGTGCAACAGCTGCTGGCCATGGTTTCTCTCATCGCATACATTCAAAAACACGTTTGCACTCAATGCACGATACGATACGATACGATCATCGTCTGAGACACCAGCTAACAGTGTCCGTGTGGTTCAGGTGAGCAAAGAGTGAATCGGAACATCAGAGAGCACAACACTCAATATGCTTCCCACAATCGACACAATAGCCAGTTGACTATGCGACTGTGGCTGTTTGCATAAGTGTGAGCGTTTTTTTCTGATTATGTTTTCTTACCCAGCCAGTTTTGATCTTTTGGCCGTTTATATCTGAACGAGCAAACGAAAAACTGGTTATTGGAAAAGTGGTTCTCCTACAGTGGAGCCAAAACAACGCTGGGGCTAGCATGGCCTCACATTGCGTTTGTCATCAAACATTGTGTGGGTGTTATTCAATTGAGGATGTTTTTTCAATGCCATTAAGTTTGAAGCTAGCTAAATTGGCATTACAGCATTACAGTCCGACAGACCGATCGTAATCGACCAAAAAATTCTATTCGATTTATGGTTAAAAATAGAGAATGAGAGTTACCTCCCAATGGCTTTGATATTGCCGTTCGTTAAGGTTTTTTATTTAGTTCAGTCTAAGCAGACATACGAAAGAGTTTCCAACATATATAAATTTTTCTTTTTTTGGTTTTGTTTTTTATTCGTAAGCTTCATTGTCATTTTCCTTTTTTTTTGTGAAAAGTCATCCTTAGCGCCTTATGCACTGCAGCTATAATCTGCAATAGTCCACTTAATAAACTTTTTACCAACTCAATGTAAGGTTTATCTGCGCTAAGTCTAGCTTTAACCCTCTAACCCGCAATGATACACTTTGTGGGTTAGAAGGTTAAAGTTTTTTAGAGCCATCGTTTTAGGTCATTTCAATCCTTGAAAGGACATTGACCGTGCTCTTATGAGCAATTATGTTGTATGAGCTATTAAATGTTTGTATACAATTGACCAAAAAAACTGGACCTACATGTGTTATGCCGGACGGCTAATGTCCATGTGCTTAAGAAACCTTACATGGCATTGTTTACTCTCTGAGGTTTGCCTTTGACTGCAGAGAGGTGATGGTCGATCAGGAAATTTTATTTCTTTTGAATAAAACTTTTGCCCGATGTGAGAATTGAACTCCGGGTTTGTTGGCTCGAAGAACAAGCAGTCAGCACACTCGACCACGGGTGCCACAAATTCCTTGACAGATCAACAAAAATAACAAGACTATAACAAAATGTCACCATCTTGGTCACAGTTTATTAGTTTACTATTATTATGAGTCTTCTATTGGTGAACATTTTTTAAAATGAAAATTTACGTATTTTTAGAGGAAAATGTTACATTTTTATGAATTACCTTCTTTTTAGTTTAGCGAAATTATTGATCTCTAAGAAATTTTTGTCATATAACGACAGTATAATCAAACAGTTATATTTGTTTTTCTATTATACTAAGAGAGAAAATTAGCCCGAACAGACCGGGCTCACCTTTATCGTAACTCAAAAAACAATATAAATTCCAAATTTCAGAACAATCAATTGATTTTCAGAAAACACCAAAATGATTTCATAATTCCGCAAAAAGATGTTGAATCTTTTTTTTAGTTTTCGAACCAAGGATTTCAAGTGTCAAACCTATTCAGTCAAGTCTGCCTTGGTTCGGAAATAGAGATGAGAGATAAGTGGAGAGATAATGGAGATAGGTAAGAGAGGAAGTGAAATCAATAGAAGCAATTGTAGAATGTTGTGTGTAGGGCGGCGCGCTATATCAACATTCGAATTTGAATCTGAGACAAGTGTTATGCCTTTACCTCAGTCAATTCGAGTTATTAAACAATATCATTCCATTTTTAATTTTTAATTTCAGATGATTAGAAATGAGGAAAGAATTAAAGAAAGGTAAAAGCGTAGGACCATGGCTAGACCGGGATTCGAACCTGGAACCCCTGGGTTTGAAGTCAAGCACGCTAACTACTCGACTACCGAGGCCCAAGTAGTCAAGTCAGACAAAAATAGACAAATTCAAAAATGATTGAATGACAAAAATTGTACTTATTTATTCGATGCTCCAATTTGTCGTGAAAAGACGCTACAGATGAGTACAAAATTTGGGTCAGTCTCCATAAAAAAAAAATGTGAAAAGTGCACTCGTCTTTTAAGGATAACGTCAGAACAACTACATAAACAGAAAAATATTTTTGAAATACCCAAAAAAATTACAAGCAAAGGTATTTTTATCTCTGTTATCTCGATTAACCCAGCCTGATATATTTATTGAGTTTTCGTATTTGGGGTTGTATGGGAGGTAGGCGTGTTCGTGGGCGGATGACAAATTTTTTCTAGCACTGCTTATTTTTGATATAAACTACAGACATACCGAATATTATTTTTGTAGCTGAAATATTAGCCTTTCTATAGAATTTTCACTGTTATGGGTTATATGGGAGGTATGCATAGTTTTCATCCGATTTAGCTATTTTCGATTTTTAGAAAGAAGCTCAAATATCGAATTTCATTACGATTGCTAGCAAATTAAGACTGTTATTGTGTCATGGGACGGACAAACAGACGAACATGGCTAAATTAACTCAGGTGGAAATGCTGAGCAAGAATAAATCTCATTTTTTATACCTTCCATACCTCGTATACACACGTCATGACAAAATTAATATACCTCTAACGCAGTACACGGGGGTGTTTTTTATTGGAGTTGTCCGAGGTCATTTAAAAATGTCAATCTAAAAATTTTCCGACACACTCTACTGTTAATATAAGTAAAAGTAAAAAGTTATATACAGCAAGCTGGACCAATTTGCATGGATTTTGTATGAGATGAATTTTCGCTCTGAAATTTAGAAAGATATTTTTGAGACCTATGGGTGCTTAAAAAAAGAACCAAAAGTTGTCAAATTTTACGAAACTTCCTTAAAGAAAGTTTGGGTGACCAAAATATATATATTATCTACAGATAAAATAATCTCCAAAGTATAAATTGAACAGATTTCTCCAGAAAAGTTTATGAGCCGGTTAATGATTTGAAGTTTTCTAAGGTAATCTGTTACACTTAAGTAAAAATATAAAGAAGGTCCGTTTTTCGTCTAAATGTGATTTTCTTTTAAAAAGTTGTTACATAAAGTTATTTAACTAAAGAATAAAAAAGAAGAAAAATATAAGATCATTTTGTTGAATGACAGTCATATATATAATATATTGCGACAATTTTATACCCTAAACCTGAACAGGTGAGGGCATATGAGTTTTGTGTAGACGTTTGCAACACCCAAAAATAAGCTAGTCTGGTAAAGGAAAGTACATGTATTTTTGACGATGTCGGTCCGTCCGTAAAAAAAGGCGTCACAAACCAGTTGACTGGATGACAGAATATAGCCTAAAATAGTGAAAACATTAGAGAGATTTATATTCTAGCTTCAGGAAAAAAAACTTGGTATGTGGGTAAGTAACATCAATACTAAGATATGGGTGTCATTCAGCTACAGAACACACACATCTCATGCAAACCCCAATTAAAAAACTCTATAAAGAGTCGTCTCTTTGAGCAACAGGGATAAAATTTTTCATGAATATTTTATATTAAAATAAAAATACTTACATTAAATCAACATTATTTGATACGGATACTCTCACCTTCCAAACAATCTACATGGTTAACACTTTATAAATAATTACCTTATAAATATTATAAAGAAAAAATTTTGAAAAAAATAAAAAAAAATTTTATTTCGATTGAAGGAAATTTTGGGTTAAGAGTATTTTTTAAGTCGGGTTAGGCCAAACATATGTTTTTGCTGAAGTTTATGAAAATAGTAGATTAAATAAAAGTTTTTACTAAAAAGAACAATTTTTTTAAAAAATTTTTAAAATCAAATGTTTCCCAGCAAGGTACAATAAATATTATTATTATTATTAATTTTAAAATTATAATCATTATAAGAATAGTTATTATTTAAACATATTTCTGAGCACGATTTTTCATAAAACAATTCTTCTCATGATCAGAAATCTTTGCCAGTTGATAAGACAAATAGTGTCGTCTTCTTATTTTAGCTCATACCAGAAATGTTTTCATCCGAATTAAGAGCTTAGCTTGGGATTGTTGCAAACACACGTTTACTTTTATCAAATGACTTTTTATTTTTTGCTATTTTCACTTTTTTAATTTTTCATTTTTTTTATATCTTACGCTTTTACACAGCACTACGATTAGTTAAATGGCCAGATTGATATAAGTGCTTATTTTAATCTGAAGAAACGGACAAGCACACCGCGCATACGCATTTCCACAATTTATTTTCTCATCAAATTGTAATTTTGCGCTAAAATACCATACCAAATTGACCCAAGCGTCTTCCACCACTTATGCAGATATTATTTTGATTAATACTGCTCGAACATGTCATTCGCTCGTTTTGGTACATTTACCGCGTTTGGCCAATGCGTAATGATCCACGGCAATTCGCCAGGAGACAACGTACGAGTACCTACCTTGCTGCTGCCAAACCGATCATCCAACACAATTCTTAAGTTGCTGCAACATTTCCCTTCGACTTCTCGAAATGTTCACAAGACATACTACAAGGCAGGCAGATATGGCTGGAATTGTGACTTGTATGTAGCTAAGCTTGTTGGCATTAAGATCTCTTGCAAACAAAATTTAAAACAACAGTTCGTTACGAAACATAAACTCGGCTCGTTCAACAGATTTGCTGATCAAGTCTTCATATGGTTGAGTTGGTTGTTAATATGTTTAAGAGCGAAAACAGTACCGCAGACTTATGTCACTTGTGTGAAATATAAATTCGTTAATGCAGTTGCTATGGAAGGAAGTAAACTGCAAAAAGTAATGCATAAAGAAATTCAGAACATTTCTTAGAATTGTGAAGGTATGAATAATGTACAAACATACATGTGTACATATATGTTGTAAAATGGTTTTTGCTACATTTAAATGTTGTTAAAGTTTAATTACAGCTAGCCTTAAAATGTGTCTGCGTGACATGGTTGTTCAGCTTTTTTAAGTGCCTGAATCGAATATGGAATTTGAAGTTTTTATGGAGAGAGAAAAAAGTGGTTGATAATTGTTTTATTATTATTATTTTTTTGAAGTGACATAAGTATAAGAAGAATTTTTACAATATAGTTTTTGTATTTTTAGAAAGAGAGGCTTGGAATTTCACTGGTGAAATTTTTATTTCTGATATAAGCATAGAACTAAAATACAGTTGTAAAGAACGGAGTTTTTAGGTAAGTAAACCGAAAATATGTCGAAAGGAATTTATTGTGAATTTTCGTCAATAAATTATGACGATTACTGTCTTAAGCCATTTCTGCTATTTTTTTTAGAATCCGGTGTGGTCCAGAAAAAAACATGAAGAGTAGTTAACACTATCAAAATTCATGTTTTTTTTTTAATTAAGTGTATACTCCTGGATTTTACCTTAAGGCTATAGAGGCTACAAATATATAAATTAAAATATTTATTTAAAATTACCTTTGATTTCTCGCATTCGCAATTAGCAACTTTTGAATATAATGTTCAATAAAGTTTGGCTTTATTTTTAGCCTTGCTAGCCTTTGATAATATTTATGTAACTCCAACATTACTGACTCAGATTTGTATCTGCAAGATTTCTTAAAGATCTATTGTATTCAAGTACATTTCTTGTCGCAGTGTATTTCAACATTTGTCAATTCTACTTTGGATACGTTTTTTTCTGTTTGCATTCATTTAAGAAATCTAAGGATATAAACGAGGTTAACTTTTTCAAGTCAACCATACTATATCATTGCAAATGACGCACAGCGAAAAGTCATAACAAGTCTGCGCCTTTATCCTATGGTCTGGCATCATTAACCCTGTGGTGTTGGCACCGTCTCCTGATCATATTAACAGCCATCGATGTCATCTGTCGATACATAATTTACCCAATCGTTGAGCACGTATATCTTGTCCTCTCCTATGTCCATTCCAATGTTACTTAAATGCGAAAAGCAAGTTTAACTGAATGTTGACTGCAATCGCTGTTGAACTTTTTTGTAGTGGTTGACGGGCTTTGGTGCGTGGGCTGGAATTACAAGATCGTGATCAGCGATAACATTTTATGGCTCATCTCTAATTTCCGTTTGAAGACGATAAGATAAAACAAAATGCCGCACATGAGCGGATGTAAGTGCAGTATGTGTTTGCTGGACAAGGAGGAGTGAGCAGATTACAAGGTCTCACAAATATTCTAACTTGAGTTATTGCAAATCTGCAGGAAGAGTTGAGTTAATGAGCCAAATGGTTTGGAAGTTCAGAGCACAGCTTAGTGTCGATCTTGAAATTTGACAATGGATTTGAGTTAAGGCGGTATGGACATAAACTATGAAATATAAAAATACTTTAAGTATTTTTGTGGTAAAAATCAAACTTAGTAATACGGCTAAGTTATCAATCTTGTCTTAAGTATGGCCAAGCTTATTTAGTTAAAATTGTTCAATCCATGCTTAAAGTAATAAAATTGTAAAAATCAAAACTAAAATGGCACTTAAATTGTTACAAATATACTTCCTGAAAACAGAAGCAATATCCGATTTCTAATATAGAACTTAAAATAACTGTTAATATAGAACGCGTCAAACTTCGCGGTACAGCTTTTTCAGTACTCATTTCTATTTTTAATTTTTTTTTTTATGAAGTTCTATATTGACACATGTCACTTACCATACCGCCTTTCCAACGAATTAAAGATGACCAACATCGGTTAAGATTTGACGAAATGGCAACACTTTGTATGATAGCAAGCCTATACATGGGAATCGGTATTTGACGACGAAAAAAAAAATCGTTAAAATAGCCGCCATTCTGCCAATCCTCAACCGATTTTGATATTTTTGAGCTCAATGTAAAGGTACATTTAAAAATAATATTGGTACTGATGTAACATTATGTCATTAAAATTCATAGAAACATGAATTTTTTTTCTGAAATTAACGAAAAACAAAGAAATTTGCTTCGCTACACACTTCATTTTGTATTTAATCAAATTTATTTTTATACAGCCTTATTTTACGTGAAATTCTACTGAAAAGAAGTGCAATTTAGTTTTCAACTTCAAAAATTAATTACAAAAAACTATGACGACACTGAGAGGTGTGACAAGGTGCGATGGATTCGGAACATGTCCCACTTTTAGAATTTCTATAAGGTTTGCTTGTGCTTTTTTAGTCGTCACACCGTAATATTACTTTTTTGTTAGTTCGTGATATGAATTGTTTTTTTAAATTCAAAATTTTTAATTTAGTTTTTCAAAGTAAAGTATTTTTCCAACATATTACATATTCCAATAAATGAAGAAATTTTGATGACACTGGGTTAGACATGATATAATCTTGGTTCATGGATTTTGGTTTTATCCATGGTTAATTCTGAGAGAATTTCGTTCTGACTATTTTCACAGAGCAAAGTTTTTGTATGAAACATATAGTTAATAAGTCTGAGTTGTTTTGAATATGCACTGAAAGGTTATATAAGGTCTTGAGGTGAGTACCACAGGCATAATAATTATAAAAGCTACGATTTTGATGTTGATGACAAAGTTGTTCTCAAAAACATTCATCTTGGAAACTTCTTGTTTTATTTTAAGGGGTCGGCCACGCACTGAGCGATGAGCAACTGAGCGAGCGTTTTTAAATTTTTCCCATATGAATTAAATAATCGCTCAGGCGCCCTCGGTAGTCGAGTGGTAAACGTGCTTGACTTTCAACCCAGATTTTTCGGATTCGAATCCCGGCCATGCCATTGTCCTATGCTTGTAACTTTCTTTAATTCTTTCCTCATCTCCAATCAACTTAAATAAAGAATCCATCAATATATACGGCATTGGAAGTTGTAGTTGGTGATAGAGATGTTTGTGGATTGCATTGCTTGATATAACTTGAAGTGACTAACATTAAGGCATAACACTTGCCTCGGATTCAAATTTGCATGTTGATGAGTATCTGTGTGACCGCCAGACACACAACATTCAACACTTGTTTCTCTTCATTTCCTTTTCTCTCCCCATTTCCGAACCAAAGCAGAATTGACTGAATAAGATTGATACCTGAAATCCTTGTTTCAAAGCTCAAAAGCAAGGACTCATTAAAAGGACACGACTAAAGGTTTTTTAAAAAGTACTAAATTCATAAAATTTAGCAAAAAACCTATGGACAAAAAAAAAAATTCGGTACATTGAAAAAGACGTTTTAAAACAATTCAATTATTCATTGTAACTTTTTATGATGGTACTAAAAGAAAACAAAAAAAAAAATTCAAAATATTTCGAAAGTGCTACATATAGCGTACAACTGTTTGCAAACTGCTTAGATAGGTGTTCATTATCAAAAAGTACTAAATTCATAAAATTTAGCAAAAAACCTATGGACAAAAAAAAAAATTCGGTACATTGAAAAAGAGGTTTTAAAACAATTCAATTATTCATTGTAACTTTTTATGATGGTACTAAAAGAAAACAAAAAAAAAATTCAAAATATTTCGAAAGTGCTACATATAGCGTACAACTGTTTGCAAACTGCTTAGATAGGTATTCATTATCAAAACCCTCCAAAGGAAAAGTTTGCCTACTGCCCTGATTAGTTATATACTAAATTTCTATAAATTGTGAAGAGCGAAAGATTTACTTACTTTTTTTTTTGATTAAAACCGCTTTCCTTGCAACGGAAGTATGGGTCCTCGAACGAACGGTTTATAAGAGGTTTTGCTGCAAGTAAAGATTAATTATTTTTATTTTAAAATTTTCTTCGGCAGTACATTTTGAAAAGCAAAAAAAGAAGAACAAAATTATACAACTTTTGAAAATATTTTTAGCTGGATAGCAACTTTAAATCGACATGATTGGGTGGTGGCCATTCTTCATCTAAGAAAAACTGCACTAAAAAAATTTCCGATTCTAATAAGCATTTCATCTATAATCTTAAATTTGCAATCTAGTTTTGGGCAAGTGTTACAACGAGAATTTTTAACGAAAAATTAATTGTTTTAAATCAAATTCGCTGGCAACAATCAGGCCAATTACGAAATAATTTTGAGTTAAATACCATTTTAAATACAGCTTTCACAAGGATTTTTTTAAAATTTTTTTGAATATTTGGTAAGTATGAGAATAGGTCGTAAAGTTTTTTTCAACTTCCTACCTGAAAGGGGCGTGGCACTTTTTTAAGAACACACATTTTCGGTTTTACTCGTCCGTATCAATGAAATTCGCCCATGAAACTAGCAATGAATCGCACTTCAATGAAACTCGGTACGAATTTTTTATTGAGACGTGCCTTTCGACTGTCAAATTTAAGCGTTCTTTGGAAAGAGTGGCATGGCAGCGCCCATACAGTCGTATAATAATGAATCTCAGTATGAAGGAAGTGATTGGCCAGGACTTTCAATTACAAACCTGATACAGGTATTGTCAGTCTACACAACTTCAACTGACAAGTCGACGCACACCCATATATGATACATTTTACTAAACACAAATTCAAAGAAAAATACACTGATTCTTTGCATAAATAGGTTTTGGAACTTTGCCTATATAATAATGATTTGCACATGCTAGAATTCAATATTAAAGTCATTTAATTGTATGCAGTTTAAGTATTAAAATGACATTTCTTTTTCACTCTCGTCGAATTCATTTAATTGTAAAGTATTTTAATTCCATTACATTAGGTCAGTCGGCACGGCACGTCTCTTCATTTAAACTCTACTTATAATTTTATCGAATTGGTGGGAATTCAAGCATTCCGTACATGAGTGCAGTCACACATTTAACCATACATACTTTATATATATATATCTATCTAGCAGATATAGTCGTAAATTTGTGTTCCGCGATTATTGTTGTTCACTTCTTTTGGAAAACGAATGCCGAATTAAAAATAAAAAATAAAAAAACAATACAAAAAAAAATAAACACTAAAATTTGCTTCTCACGTAGCCCCATGCCATTAGTTCAATTTCAGCTGCAACGCAGCTAAACATCCATGCAAGTCCATCACATCGTTTCAGCAGTCCATCAGTCAATGCTGAGGAAATTTATTTTTTCACAAGTAAATTGCAACAATTTAGTTTTTAACTGGAATAAAATCGACGTTCAATTTAACTCTGAACTCTAATTTCAGTATCATTGAATGGGGAATGTTGTGAATATAGAGACGAACAAAATGTTCCCACGCCTAGCACAGCGCCCTAAATTTTTGATTATTTTATTTGGTAACAGTCACAGTTGTTAAATTGAATTTATTTAAATACGCATCATATGCATAGTTATTTCACAGACCCTCGTCGATTGATATCATTAGCGAAAGATTGAAACTGTTATTGTGTGCAAGCGTTAAGCAATATAATGGAAGATCACCAATTTTAATCTCCATTTGATTTCGAAATTTGATCATGCCAACATCAAACACCTTGAGTGGCAAAACAAAGCCACTCTAATAATAATAATCCCTAATAATCCTGTGTAGAAAAAATATTAAAGTAAAATGCCGAGAAGATCTTTGCATTGAACATGCTCCGATTCACGATTTTGGTAGTATTATGTTGGCATTTATTGGACGTACGCTTAGGAATCTTCTCAAATTTGAGCACAATCATTCAAAAAGTCACTTAAAATTATTCACCAAGATATTATCAGGTTCCTAATTCGGCCTGCAGTCAGTTCTACGAATTAGATAAGCATCTTTGAGGTTGATTTTTGTTTGGAGTAAATGTCAAAGCAACAGCGATAAACCTTATTATTGAAACGTAATAATGTAACATACAGTTACATATATATTAAGCAATTCATAAAAATAATTGTAAGTTTCTGGAGTGAAAACTTCATGTTGTTGCTTGAGGTGATTAAAAAATTTTAAAATGAATTTTGGCTGCAAAAAGTAAATAAAGTAAATTTGAAAAGTTGCCTAGTTTAAAGTAAAGTTAAGTTTAAGGTCAAGGAAGATGGAATTCATTGAAAGATATCGGAATAAATTTTTATTATGAGAGCCCTTTTATAGAAACTAGAATTCGACAGTGGCCGAAATTCGACCTATTCATAATAAATATAGAATTTACATATTCTCTGTTGATTCCATACAAAATTAATATGAAAAACAAATTTTCTTCATAAAAGTTTGACAAAAAAAATCTTGAAGAAATAGTCGGTGCACTTCTTCTCCGCACTCTGATGCATTTAAAAAAATTAAAATCGGTTAAGAAACACGTGAGAAAATGGTTGTATGTTGATCTGAAAAAATAATTTAGTTTTAAAGAGAACTAAGCATTAAAAAAAGATTGTTTTAATATCTTGCTCTTATTTAAAAGACATTTTATCTAATTTTTTTCTAAAAATCGAATTTTATTGAAAAAAAAGTTTGACTCCTTCTACTTAACATTTCTGCAAAAATGCTTAAGCCATTTTTATGTTTATGATCTACATGTTTTCGAAAAACTTGTTTTTAAACCTTAAACACGTTTTTCAGGAAACAGGTTTTTTTCTTGAGTAATTAAAAAAATATATTTTTAAGAGGCCGACATCGAGTTTTTTTTAAAAAGTCTTCGGCTTTTACGGCTACTTTTGTCCAAAAATATCTACTTCATCTTAACTTCGTGCAAAGTTATGTTGGAGTTAATAAGTTATTGATTTTTTTTAGCCTGTGAGCAATATGTTTTGTTCAAAAATTTTTTTGTTCTTAAACTGATTTTTATTTTTGAACAATATTATTTTTGTTCATTGAACAATATTTATATTGAGAACAGAATTTTGTTGTTCATATTTTTTTGGTTAAATTTTGAACTTTTTATTTTGTTCTTTTTTGGATTCAATCCCTGTTAATAACTTAATTTTTTAGGACGTAACATATTTCTTCCTCTCATTGAAATTTTCAAAAAATCGATTAGCAGATTCTATTGAAACCTGGACCCAATGTTTTAAAAGAACCCGAATTAATTATAGGTTATATTAAAAGTGGTTTGAAAAAGCGGCGAGACATCTCCCGTACAACGCGAATCACTTATATGACTTGCTCATTAAAATTAAACGATAGAGCATAGAAACTTTCTGAAAGGCCTTCTTTACTTTCATAATTTACTGGGGACATTGTGAAAAGGAGTGTGGCGTCTCTGATACAAATATAATTGTTAATTTGGCTTAGCTATTGGAAATCATATCATTGAACATGAAAACTTGGTGCAAAGCTACACACGACCAACTTCATCTTACTGAAAACAACTTATAGACATTGTAAAACTGGGCGTGATATCTCCCATACAAATCGAATTGTTTATTTGACTTAGCTCCTGGATTAACTGTATAAAGTGTTGGAACTCGGAACGAAGCCACCATCCTGACATCATTTTACTGGCGAAAAAACTGCGCCAAAGGTGGTCTGCTTCCTCCCATACAATTCGTTACACTTATTTCAATAAGAAAACTTGGTATAGAACAAAAATTCGCCAATTTTATTTTACTATGATTTCTTCTGAACTTCGAAATGATCTTCGAAACTCACGCTAACCTTGACTTTCTCAAATTTTAACATATTTTTCATATATTTACAACTTTTAACTTAAGCGATTAATATAGCTACTCAGATTTCGTGTAGGGCTCGGAAACAATTAAAATCAAGCGTAGCGGATTCAAATTTTTTTTTTGTTTTTTGTAATTTTAAAGCTTAGCTTTAAACGAACTTCGTTTATCAATTTCAAGCATACCCTGCTCTATGCAGCAGGATATATGTTCAACCTCAATCTGAGAGTGAAATGCAAATTAAGATTGTGCAAGGAACAAGGCATTATTTACTTAGAACCTCCTGCTGTGCTTCCGAATTAAGTTCAAGTCCGGAGGCTAAGTCCGAAATGAGTTTTGCTAATTTTTTGCTTTGTTCGGCGACGTGACGGACGTGTGGATATGTAGACAAGAACCAGGTACGTTGCGGCACAACACATCCATCCATTAAAAGCTGAAGGAATTTCTTGTCGAGTTGCAATTTACTTCACCAATCATATAGAAGATACACACATACATTTCTGGTACAATATATTCCTCACGTATAGTAGTTATGCTTGTATTTATCTCTCCTTTCGCCCATATCGATTTGTAATGAGATTTTCGATGAAAATAACAAATCATAACATATAAAAAAGAAAAAAAAAAAAATAAATATACCGTGTCATGCATGATGGGTGGGGGCTTGTGGTGGTATGCAAATGAATTGATTAAAAAGTGGAGCATTCTTTCAAATACCCTCCCATAAATTAAGCATATCCCGAAGCAGGGTCCAGTTTCAGTAGCGAGCGAGAGAATCCTCCCAAAGAGCTTCTTGCTTTGCTAGCTTTAAGGCGCTTTCCGTCGTATTTGTGGTTCTTTGGTACGTTTAGTATGTGGAAGAATGTGCCAGAAACCCTTTAAGCCACTTCGTCTTATTCATTTTTTGGTTCTTTTGCCTCATCGTCTTCTTATGATACACAAAATACAGACATATAGACAGACAGACAGACATACAAATACATAGTCGTATCATACATGTCGGATGCAAAAGAGCGCCGAGTGGGAACGAACGCCTGTCTGATGTGCTGGAAAATTATGCAAAGTAGCAGTTGTCTGGGATTTTGGGCAGGTTGAAAAAACCTCTCTGCTAAAATGAGTTATGACTGGCGCGTTTGCATATTTTAGGCCACTGTTTAATTGGAGGGGCTGGCTCATTTCCACTTAGCGAGTTGGACAGACTCCATCAACATCATCGGGCTCATGTTGCTCGTGTGCTGTTTGCTCTGTTTGTTCTGTTTCAATCTTGAACAATGGCGTTCAATGTTTCAAATCAATAAAATTTATTTTAATAATTCTATTGTTGCCAACAAGACTGAAATTCTACGAAAAATGTAATAAAGAAACTAGTATTCAGGTCTCATGCGGGAATTTAATATCTGAGATCCTGTGGTGTCATCTGGGTCTGGGTGGCGTGGCGTGTCATCTTCTTCTAATGAGGCCGACCATTAGTGCATTTTATTATTCGGAAAATTTATAACGAACAAACACCTTCAAACTGACTCGGACTTATTTATCGTGCTATAGATCATCGTTTAAGTACCGCATTCATGTTGCTATTCATAACAATGGACATCAACGGATTCACTTCGATACAATCAATACGGACCCAATCAGATCGGTCCACCATCAAACGCGCTGCTCGAAAAACTAGTATTCTCTACGTCTGCTTCTTCTTCTTTCTTCTCTTCATCTTATGCTGTAATTCCCACTGCAGCTGTGTGCTGTAGAGTGATGGCGTTGGTTGAGGAACGCTGATGCTGATGCTGATGGTGATGGTGATGGTGGCTTTTCTTTTGTGCTCTGATCTATAAATTTAAGTGGATATCAATAATAAATTTCACTAATTTCTGTCATTCGACTCAAGTGTAACATAATGACAGAGATCGCTTCAGCATCTATTGATAGCCTCTATTGTCGTTGCCTATAAGTCTGTGTTAACGTCTTGCTTACTCGTACTGCTCCCCCATTGTTTGGCCTTTTGTAAAGGTTAAGATGCTGGCTCGCTAGCTGACTTGACTACAAAGCTGGCTCTTATAGCAATGAAATGATCACCCTCACCTTAAAAAACATCAACAAGAGCATTTATTTTTTTTCTTTTCTTTTCTTTTCTTCTCATTTCTATTCTTTAAATTTTATTTCATTTGAGTTTTACTTATTTTTTTATTTTGTTTTCACTCTTCTTTTTTGTTCATTGTTTTGTTATGTTTTTGTTCTGTTTTGGTGTTTTTCATTTGGTCCAGCGGCGTTCAATTGTATTGATTCGATGAAATCGATTTATAATAAAATTTGACCGATTAAATGGATGATGAAAAAAATAAAAAAAAAAACAAAATGTATACAGATCTATAGATACTCTATGGTTCTTCACTTCACTCCATTTTTGATATTCAATTCAATTCTCTAGAAGTCACTCTGAATAACCATGTAGTGTAAATGACCAAACATTTTTGGTTTACTATCTGTATACAATGGAGCAGCTAACCACTTCAATACAGCTTGGAATAATGCACTTGTGTGTAGACTGCACAATAGCTCAGTCTTCTATGGCTTAACTTGTTCCATTGTCTGTTCAAAGAAGGGCCTCACAATAACATATGATAACATTTAAACATGCCAAGCACCATGTCGAACCCCAACGTCAACAAAAACCGATTGTTTAGTTTATGTTCGATATCAATAACTACTACCAGAAGTCATTTGGACAGTAAGTTTATATTAAATAGATTAAATAAAGGACAATCGAATGAAAGGAAAACAACGTGGGAATATTTCTTTTATAGAAATTTCTGTGTTGTAGCCACTAAAGTTTTAATTGTTGAAATATTGTACGATAACTAAATTAATCAGTGCATGAATAGAAATAGTTTTAAGTTCTATTCAAGTCAACTTTTAAAAAATAAAACTACTGTGGACGCCAACTGGTCAGTCCTTAGAAAAATATCGAAAAAAATATTTTGCGTGGATTTTTTTTATTCTTCAACATAGTTTTTTTTTAAATCTATCCACTTTTCCAATCAACTGAACTTCTTAAGTACGATCTCGAAAGTTTCTTAAAATAGGCATCTGTAGCCCGTTTACTTTAAAAACCCACTATTTTTACTGTTTCCTTTGACTCGATAGAATAAAAGTGTATCCATGTTTTGTTTACAGTTAGGTAGTAAAGGTAGTAAAGTCAGTGTACTAAGAGCTAACATTGCACCCATCTTGTCGGGATTTTTTTAACTATTATTCCAGTATTAGCCTTAACAAAAAGCGTTATTATCTTTTTAAAAATTATTTAATGGACACCAAATCATCTCCGGTTCTTCCAACTCGATTTTGGTAAAGTTTGTTCGTTCTCAACTATCATCCACTCAACCCTTTCTTTGTTTGAACTTTTGGCACTTATCATTAAATTCCCAGCAGTTATTTTGGAGACAATTGGAAAAATCAACTAGTTTATTTCTAGTGAAATTATATAGTTAGTTGCGTTATAGTTATAGTTAGTTGCGAACTAGTACAAAAGACGTTCAGCATGGATCAGTTTGAATTCAATTTTATATTTTTAGTTTTTCTTGTCAACAGACACACACAAAATCAAAAAACGTTAAAAACGTGTTGTGGCTCCGTTTTTTTCATTTAGATTCCGAACTTTTTTTAACTCACGCAAACATTTTCCATGAAAATGGTTAACAAGTAAATGGTAAATATACAGAAAAAATAATATACAATTATATAATTAGTTGCTTTCTACGTACTCGTGTTCCAAATCAGGCTAATAATAGGGCTTACAAATGATCACTTTTGGACTGTATCAAAGAGGACCAGTATAGAACTATTCATAATGGAGCTAGTATAGATCTATATCTATGGTTTTCTTTATGGTTTTCCATATGGAAAAAGGAATTTTAATGGGGACAATTGTCTTTTCATATGACATCAATGCGTAAAAAGCGTCAGTTTGTTCAATGTAAAAGGGTATTGTAGTAGGAAAAGTACTGGCCCCTTTTGGAACTAGTTTAGAACTATTCTAAATCTGGTCCATTTATCTTCAGGGTTAATTCGTCAGCTATTGTGAGATATACGTCTTCTTTTTCTAACGATGGATTATAAATAATGTTTGTAATGCAATAGTTTTAATATCAGATTTCGAAAATATTAATACAAATGAGTCTCAGGGGTGTTCTAAATTAGAGATGAGCGCGTGAGTGGTTTTTACTCACGATCACGCACGCTCACGTTGTGGTTTCGTCTAATCACTCACGATTAAAAATAATTTTTTGGATCATGATCACGCACGATCACGATGTGATTTCTTCTAATCACGCACGCTCACGCTTAAAAGTAAGTTTTTTTGATCACGATCCGGGCGATCACGATGGCATATTTTACTCACGAGTTCTCACGAATACATTTTATAGGCAGAAGAATACACATAAGTTTTTTGATAAAATTTCTTAGCTTATTATTTGTATTTAAAATTACCAAAATTGCTTCAAGTTGTCGCTGACGTTTCGCAAAATAAGCAAAGAGAGCGAAGTTAGTTGTTGTCGTGACACGCATAAATTTAAGTCACGCACGCTCTCGCACGAGAAAAATGTCATCACGCACGATCACGAATTTTTTGTGATTTTTTATTGGTTCGCTCACGATCACGACGTGATTCGTCGTGTCACGTCAAAATTTGTGACACGCGCCCATCTCTTTTCTCAATTGCACCTCGGAAGTGCACCGGAATCGGATTTAATTTCCAGAAAACAAATTTCCTGCAGAGCATAGGGTGGCTGACGATATCGAACGCTTTGGAGAAATCTTACAAGCAGAGCAATGCCATTTCGTCCATATCAAAATTTATTCTTATGTCATTTAGCATTTTGACCTCAGCAGTGAAACAGCTGTGACCAGAGCGAAAGCTAAACTGGTGATGTGACATGAATTTAAATAAACTCAAGTGATTGGATATCTGCTCCGCCATGAGCGACACACATATCTTGGACAGTACAGTATTTATAGTCGCTACCTTTCAAACTCCAGGATAACACGAGGTGGTAAAAGAGTGGTTGATGGTATAGAAAATCGGACTAAGTACATGTGGTAAGATAAGTTTCATAAACCTTATGGAGATTTCATCTTCACCAGATGCATTTAATTGCATTTTTCGTATGCAACGAACATCACACGGTTAAAAGTCTTGGACAAAATTTTAGACAATCCTGTACTGCATAGATGACGACACCGAAATTGTATCAAATTGAAACCACGTCAAATGCTAAAACTAAGTTTTAAACCTGGTGGGTTTAAAATTTTAACCACGCCAAATACTTAAACAAAGGTTTAGTCCCGTATGGGTTAAGTTTTTAAATTTTGTAAGCAACATTAAAGTACACAACTAGCTCGCGCACGAAATTTTATTCCGTGGCTCGGTTGGTTAAGCGGTTGTCAATTTGATTTGATGAATCGAGTGAACTTGGTTCTATCCTCAGCCAGATTTTGTTTTATTTTTGTTTGTACTTTTTATATTATTATAATCTTACTAGCTGGTACCCGGCGCGTTGCTCCCGTCCTTGTCCAATGCCTGTTCCAGTTTGCCATCAACAAATAGTTACTCCACTCTGAGTTTCAAAATGTTTTCTTTGACCATTATTTTCAAAGATATTAAATATAAAAAATTGTCTTTTATGGGCGGAGCCACACCCCTTGTCCAATATCTATTTTAGTTTGCCAGTATTTTCGAGTAATCAGTAATCAACAAATCCATACCGAGTTTCTTTGATCTGTGACTAGTATTTCCAAGCGATTCAATTTAAAAAATTTGCCTTTTATAGGCGTAGCCACACGCCATGTAAAATGCCCTTTCTAGTTTTCCAGTAAAATGTTTAAATGTTCTATGACTTTTACATCTATAGTTATTCAGTATCGAAAATTTGAGATATGTGGGTGGAGCCACGCCCCGTTCAAAGTCCGTGGCAGTTTTATAATTGAAAGAACTGGCCAATCAGTTATTTAATACTGAGCTTCATTGTAATACGATTCAAATCTATTCGATATCAAAAAGTTAAATTGTATGGACGTGTCCATGCCGCCAATTCCGAGGATCGCTTAAATTTGACATTCGAAGGACACGTCTCAATAGTAAGTTCGTACCGAGTTTCATTGATGTACAATTTATAGACGAAAGCAAAACCAAAAATTTGTGTACCTACTTAAAAAAGTACTACGCCCCTCGCGGATAGAAAGTGGTAAAATACTTTGCAACCATTTCTCATACGTATAATAAATACAACAAAAATTCCATTAAAATCGGTGTAGCCGTTGCACTATGGGAAATTTTACCCTATTTTGTGGCCAAAATTCGAAAAGTTGAAGTATCAGCTTAAACTTGTATCAGCTAAAAAACGCCTACTTTTTTATAGGTGGGAGGTATAGAGTTGAACTATAAGCTTGAATTTTGATCCAGCACTTGGGCTCGAATTATTAAGCTTCCAATACAAAAATTGAGTTGCCCCGCTCACTATTTCTACAAATTTTGCAATTTTGAGGTTAGAAAAAATTTTTTTTTTTAATATTGAGGGACATCCATTTGAACACGATATAAAAAATACATAAAAAAAAATAAATTTTTAGCTCATTTCGAAACAACATGTTTGGGATGTACCATAGCAGTGGTAAAACACATTATCTAAAAACAGAGTTTACATTTGTATGCTTTGGAGTATTCCCTGCTAGATAAAACCAACAATAGAAAGATTGAAACAAGTTGAAAAATTGACTTTTGGCCTCAAAATGGGGCCAAATTTCCCACATGTGCGTTGCGAAGGAGTTCTAACACTAACACCGTGACACGAGATTTTTATATATTAGATATTATTAATTAGTGCCTGGGTGACCGAGCTACGCGCAGAATCCCACCACATATTTAAGTGTTCCACAATTTTTAATGTATCGAAAATGCCAACCTTATCTTATAGTGATAATTTCGTTTTTCAACTTAACGAAATTGGTTTTGGCTTGTTTATTCCTATACAAATACGAAATAATCTCGATAATTTACTAATGCTTGGTTTTCACTTAGTGATTTTTTTTTTGACATGAAATGTAAAAGTTTAAAAAATCACATAAATAAAATTTTGTTTGCAATTTTTGCTATAAACATGTGAAAAGATCAGTTTTTCCTATTTGGCGCCTTGTCAAACAAAAAAAATGACAACGTGTTGGCATTTTTCATGTGACTGACAACAACTGACCATTGAAATTGACATAGTGAAAGCCAGGCTTAAGCATGCTAAACGAAACTACAAAAAATGTTTGAAACCGTTGTGCCAATAATTTTTCTTTATTTCGGCAAACATTAAATTTTTTTCCAATGAACGAATTTTGCCTTCAGCGATCGTGGCGGCGTGGATTCGAATCCCACGACCGTCACTAAGTTTTGTAGCAATTTTTTTATTATTTTGGAATTTAGGTTAATTGAAATAAAGGCTTTTTAAAGGAAATAATACTCCAAATATTTGTTTTGCTGTTTTATAAGTCCTATTTTATAAGTATTTCTATATATTCACATTTCACAATTCTTATACATTTTTTAGTTGATTAAAATAAACTCAGAGGGTTGTTGGGATTCTATGAGGTCTGATTCATTAAAATAAACCAAACTTACTTCAACTTGCGCAAATTAAGAAATGCCAAGACTAATTTATAATAAACTAATTAAAAAAGAAATTCTTTTTATAATCCCTATTAAACAGCTCGTCAGCTCAAGCAAAGTTCGCTACATTTATAACTGCATTTATCTTGGCAGCTATTGATCAATCACTCAAGCTATCAATTGGTGCATCATCTTCTGTCAGACACGAGCTGTCATAAGCATCTACACACTACAGCAATATTTTACAGCATTTCATATATATATATATATATACTTTATATATTTATTGGTTATTAATGATTATTCCACAATATAAAATCCTTGGCAACGTTTTCGTAGAAAAATCCTTGGATGCTGAAATGGAATAAGATTATATTTCATCTTTCGAAATGTGAATGATAAGTGTTATTAAATGCTTATGACTTGACAGGATTGGCATTGGGAAAAAAAAACAGAATTTCTCATATTCCGCAAGCCAAAACTATTTATTCTGCACAAATTGGTAGATTAACTACCTTAAGCATAACAGTCAGAGAACTACCAGAAAAAAACACAAAAAAAAAAATCAAATTGAAAAGGGAGTGAGTGTTGCAACCGGTGTGTGTGTGAGCATGAGGATGTGGATGAGTGAGCCTACGTTAAGGAATTTATTGGATATCTATACGGTGAATTATGATAATACAATCAAAACGATTGTTAAGCGTGAATAAATGGCAATTTGCACGCCGAAAATCTTCTCAACAGTCGTAAGTCAAAGCTCTCCCGAACTTTGTTGTTATAGCAGTAGTTGTTGTTGTTGTTATTGTTGTTTTTGTTGTTATTTGTGCCTTCCACAAAGTAATACGTACTCAAATGTATGGACATCACTTCAATGATGCACGCTGAGTGGCTGTCGATTGGTGTGTTCGGAAATTTTCTTTGTGATTATCGGGTACTCATCACTGACATGCGTCCACCGGTGAGAAGAATGCGCCATGTCATTGTGCTTATTCACTCGCATCTTCTTCCATTGAATTCAGCAATCGACGCGGGTAGACTTTCTGGTTTACTACAGACCAAAACAAATTTCAAGTTAAAGCCAACGCGGAAAGAATTAAAAGTTTGTGATGATGATGGTAATAGTTGTGAAAAGAATTACCGGGGATTAGGTATATATATATATTGTAAATACATATTCTACTGATGGAATAAGCCAAAACAATCTTATCACGATGTTAGTTTATAATCTAGAAACATATTCTTGTCAAGAAGTTGACAGTTGTGTCGGCAATCCTAGCAAAGTAAAAGGATATTATTTTTGTATTTGTTTTTATTTCACTTTAAAGCAGAACCTAGTCACAGTGATGGATGTGTTTGTTCCATAAATCATGACTGTTTACATCAATAATCAAGTGTGAAGAACAACTCGAATAGTCGAAGAATAAGATATTAAGGGAACTAACGAAACGTCGCAAAGAGGTTGCGATGGCGTTGGCTTCTTCGGACACAAGAGCTCTTAATGCGATCTGCTTACTTCGATATCAATTTTATGGGTGGCCCACATGTCGAGGGCCATAAAGTACAAAGTTATCACCTTTTAAACTCAAGAAACCAAACAAATTGAAACGGATATCGTGTTTAGGTGCTATCGACATCATTTCTATTAGTGGAACACACAACACAAAGTGCGACAAGCCAATTAAAAGTATCAGGCTCAACGTGTGGGTTTCTTAATGCAGATAGCATAACACAACACAGCTCAACAGTCCCATCCACAGCTCAACTTTACTGGTACTGGTATACTGGTGTGGGCTGCAATGAAGAATCAAATTCCCAGCAGGAATCATGTCGTGCCTAAGCCAAAACAGAATATTTCAGCTGTTCACTTGGATGCCGTCTGAGTAAAGAGGATAGTTTCAGTTGAAAGTATTTTGCATTTTTTGCTACAACTGCTTCTTCGACTGGACTCAATAAGAACTTAAAACAAACAATAAACAATTTTTTTCACTCCATACAATCAATTAACGATTATGAAGATCAAATGCTCTAGAAATTTGCTTCATTTAAGAATTAAGTAGTTTTGATATAATGATCGCACTCGTGATCATGCGTGCGGCAGAAATTACATTGAAAAATAATGTGTGCAAATATTAAGTAGCGATTATTTATGCTTATTTTACAGAATAACTTATATGGTTATTTCACGTGAAGCGGACAACTAAAATAATGTTGATGTTTCCATTTTGTTTTTTTAATGAGAAATATCTTTTCGAAGACTTTTTAGTTAGAAACTTTTGTTAAAATAAGTTTAGCCGCCTATTAAAGCAGGGGGTCACAGTGACCCCACAACATTTTATAATTTAATTTTCATCCTTTAAACTTTTGAAAACGTCTAACAACGGGCGACGAACGAAAGGTCTCCGCTCTGTCGTTGTAGAGAAATGTCGGGCGACATAATTTTTATAAACGCGACAGCAACAAATTCTGCTTCAGCAGAAAATGCTTTTGACATTTTACATGCAATTATTTTAATTGAAGTTGTGTTTTTTTCATAAAAGTTAAGATTATCTTTTATACTACTCGAAATTAAGTACAAACAAAAATACAAAAAGCAAGAAGCATTTATTCAATAATAAATAAACATTAAAAGTTAAGAAATTATTTTTCAATAATTGGCAAGATTTCGGGTAACCATGTCGTCGCTAAATTGTCAATTGTCTCGAAAAGTTCGTCCCATAAGAAATACATGTAAAATAAAGTGACGTTTGACGCTCGTCGCCCGTTGTCATCATTAACACTTTAGCTGCCATCATACAAAAAAATATCGGGTTCTCCGGGCCATTTTTTTTTACAGATCTAGAGTATTTTGGTATCAAAAAATCCGAACAAAATATGAGAAAATGTTTTTATATTTCTGTGAGATTTTGAAATATTTTATTGAGGCATGGCCTACTGTATACGCCGGGAGGTACATGTGCTGTGCCTTGTTTGTATATTTGTTCAATTTTGTTTTGATCCATGATATAATAACTCCAAGGTAGTGTTGACGTTTCTGATATAACAAAGAAGAGAGCGCTCAATTATTTTCACTGGTCACATTCAGCGTACTCAACAGTTGGCAACTGTTAAGTAAAAACTTGATGCACATATACATGAAGTTGCGCATTAAAATGCATTTAAAAATAGGAAATTGTTAATTTGTCGGTAAAATTTCCATTGGCATTTGATACAAAGCTTGACATATTGTAAACTTGATAACTTTTCTGAAACTTCAATACCGATAACAGCGCTAACCGATGTGTCGCTGTCACAACAGTTGATACAGCTGAATGTGGCCAACGCATGTAACAACGAACAGCTGTTTTTGACAAGAGTTCGTTTACTTGTAGCTGAGAGAATCAAGACTTGTCAATATTACCTGGTAAAGTTATTATATCATGGTTTTGATCATAGTAAAAAACCATTTCGTCTGGCATTACTGAACTGCGACAAATTCTCTTGCTAAGAGCATGATACAATTACAAGGTAGGCTCATATTAGAATAAACAAGAGCTGTAAAAGTAGGCATGCCAGGCCATGCCTTCATTGAACTACGTTTACAGATTTGCATTTCGAGGTACTAATTTTAAACCATGAACTTTAATGTGTAATCAAATACTGACGCACATTTAATTGAGGCACACCGTATGTGCCTCATGCCAGTTAACGTGATTAACACTAAACTCGCCTAGTGGGGATATATTTAGCTAAAGCTTTAGTATAATTTCGGTACCCTTTGGAAGTAGAAAGTAAAATTTTGATGTAACATTTTTTTAAAATAATATTAAAACCAACGTGTAGACTAACAAACTGCATCTTTTAGGATTAATACCCCGTTGTCATTTTTCAAAAATCTTTAAAAATATAGAAAGTAGACCACTTTTTCTAAAAAAATAATTTGTTCGATTTTTTTCGGGGATTTCTTTATACAATTTAATATAAAAATTTCTTACTTATTCCTAGGGTTATATAAAACAATAGATTTTAATTTCATTCCATATAAGTTTGAAGCCAATTGAACCTATCTGAAAGATTCTATGGGGTAAAAAAGTTATTGGGGTCAAATTATTATTATCAAGCTATTATTTAGTTTTCTTGGAAGTACTACTATAGGAGGTTAATAGTGTACCTTTATGAAAATTGTATGATCATTCGAGTTGTTTTTAAATAATATTTAAGGAGGTCAAGCGGTAAAAATTTTGGGTTTTATTTTTTAAATTCGATAAAGAAAAAACTAAGAATATTTTTAGTAGCCATTTGTTTATAAATCATTTATTGATATTTTACCAATACAAAAAAAAAACAAAACCAAAATTACAAAAAGAAAAAAAATTTTAAAATTGAAATCTTTAAACGTGTTTCTCTCGAAACCACTTTTTTAATACGTCTGACGTGATTTCTCAAGTTCTAATGAACCGATTTACTTGTAATTTGATGTGGACCTTCTTACAAAATCACTTTTTTCAAACAGCGTAAAATCTATTTTGTAAAATTGTTTTTTTAATTTCCTCTGTTCAGACAAAAAAATAGTCTTAGTTTTTTTTATTGAATTTTAAAAAACGCTGAACATTTGTAGCCCTAGATTAAACTTAAGTCTAACTTCTAAAGGCAAAATTTTTCTGCAAAATTTTTATATTCACTTTTTCGCAACTGGTTGTATTAAAAACTTATCAAAATAATTATCCGTTTTGAATAATTTCTGTACCACATACTTTCTTATATAACTTATCGTTATAAGAATCATGAGAAGAGCTTCAAAAATAACGAAGCTGGATCTATTTTAAGTCCTTTTTCCCCTTTTTTTTAAATCCTGACATTTGTATGCAACAGTTTCATTTTGCTTTGAACAATCCTTTAAATTCTTGTTTTGATTTTTATTTTCAAATGATGAGTAAAAAGTTTTTGATTACAACCAGCGGCATGTCTAAATTTTTGTTGGACTACTTTGACATGATAAACAAAAACAACGATTATTTAAAAATTAAGTTTGATGTTTTGTCTATTCAATGAAAAAACCGGTTGTCGATATCTTATAGTTTTTATGTAATTTAATTTTAAGTGAAGCATTATTTTTTGGCACGCAAGGATAAAGGGTGCCCCAAAATTGAAATTTAATTAAATTTTAAAATTTATTACTTTATTTTTTGCAATTATATTTAAAGTTATTTATAACTTTTATAAGATTTGAAAATAGTGCATATCAAATTGTTATAATTTAATCTCACTCTTGACTAATTTTGATTAAGTTCATTGTGCACCAAAAATAAACTTGAACTATTGAACTTCTAAACAAGCAAAAGCTTAAGAAGCTGCAAGTTTTCAGACATGCTCTTGTAACTTTATTATTAATCCATTGCATAATTTGTTGCCTGCCATAAGAATGTAACATTTCTAACTTCTTCACCCACTACATGGGTCGGTCAAATAAATAAAATATATGGAATATTTAAAACTTATGTGCTTAAATATGTCCGACGAAGAATTGAATTGAGTAAGCATCGGGGGCCAAATAACTAAGTGGTACAAGAAGCGGTTCAATGTGGTATGTAACCTCGAAAGTTAAAAGATCTTCCGTGGGAAATGACGTGTGCCCTGGAGCGTGTGCCGACCAATTTGACTCTTGGTAAGCCACAAAAAATAAAGAAATAAGAAGAAAAAACAAAAAACGAAACGTAGGTAATAATTCAAAAATATTTGTAGACACTTGCATGGGAACCGCTTTTAGTTAAAGCAAACCCCACCGTTTACAATCGCTGCTGAAATATTTTATTTTACAATCCTTAATAAAAAAAAAACAACAACAATCCAGGGATGCACTGGAGATGACCGACGAGTTGGATTACTTGAATTGCTTGAATTATATTGCATGTTGTTAAACATGCTAAAAATGTTTAACATCTCTTAGGATTTGTTCTAATTCAACATCGTTTTTATGATACTATAGAATCTTGTTGCCTGAGGCCATTGTTTACTGCAGCCCTGACTGGCTGACTGACTACATTCTACTAACAGCTAAGGCGGACGGACGGACAGACACACTCTTTACCACGATGAGCGCGCACTACGTGTGTAAGTGCGATTCGCTAAATTTGCGCCAGACTTACTTTTGATGGCGTTGATGCTGCTGCTGCTGCTGCTGCTGCTAAAGGAGGAGTAGGTGGACCATCCATTTGGTTACTAACTGCTGTGGCCAAATTGTTTATCAAGTTTATACTAAATTGTAGCCATGGCTGCAGTTGGTCATCAACAGCCGACGCACACCATAAAGCATCACATCTCGCCCCACTGGTTTGGTTTGCACGGCACCGACTGCAACCGGATCGGATCTCGACATAGCCAGCTGTAAATGGTGCGCATGGCCTCGGGCGAAATTTGTCGCACATTGGGTATTTTTAACTCATGAGAAAATCCTTTGGCGCTAATACTCTAAATTTGCTGTGTACATGAATAATTTTGTAGTTGTGTTTGTGTAACTTCATCTTTCAGCTACAGTAGATTGATGCATGTCTTTGTATCAAACTTTTGTGGGTTAGTATTTAACAGAATATACACGAACATTCTGGGTTTTGAAAGTTATTCAAAGATGAATAAAAGAATCAATGAATTAAATTTATAATATAACTATAAAATAAAGTATTATGTAAGAAACACACGTCTTTTTCACTGGCGCCATAATCCAAAAATCAAAAATTGTGTAGGTTTGAATTATATCAAAACTGGTGACATATTTCATATTAAAGCGATATTTTGGAAAAGTCGGAGCAATTTTCTTAGTCTCCTAAAAATTTCAATAGCTTGTCCTAAAGTTTCAGTTGTCTTAAGCAACGACGCTGTTGAAGAAAATAAATTTCATACACATTCATGTATTATTAAGTGTTTGATAGTTTAAGAATAAGTATTTTAAAATATTATATATAGGTAGTCTGTAAGAGTTGAACTCTGTTAGACGAATAAATAAATATTGTGAAGGTCATTCAATTTGTGTTCTGCAAGGTCATGAGTCGAGTAATAATATATTTTTAAATTTAACTGTCTTTTCAAGGTTCCAAAAAACAATAGATTCGGAAATATTCAATTTTATGACAATTGCTGCTGTGCTTGTAGGTGCCTTAAAATTGATTTTAGTTTCTAAAAATGTTAAAATATAATCTTATGAAATCAAAAATAGACAATGCAATTAAAAAAATCAATAAATGAGGCATGAACTATATACATTTAATCATATCAAGTTTTGCAATAGTGCTTCTAAGCTTTTAAGTTTAAATTTTTAGTTAAATCAACCAGGTTTTTAATAGTTAAAAAAAATATGGGAGATTTAAAATCACCTTTCTTGTTGAAAGAACCTATATGTCTGTGGTCATATTGATGAATATAGATATAGATAGAGAATTGAGTTGTTGATGCAGGTATATAGCTCACGTATATATCCATGTTCACACAAAATCTGAATCATTTAGCGTAATTCTACTCAAAGGTTTGACAAAAAAAAAACCGAAGCATTTTGCATAAAGCTTATATGGGGATTAAAAACTTAAAGCGAGATTTCCCGAAACACTGCAATTTAACTTAAGCTACATGGAAGTGTATGAACATATATTCATTTGAAAAGATAGATTTTTAATAAAAGATTTTTATTTTATTTGAGGAATTGTAATTGTATGATAATTCCTCTTTGCAGACAAACCTCAGATAGTAACCAATGCCATGCAAACCTTACAAACATTTAATTACACATTCAACATAATTGATCATAAGAAACTTGTTAAGAGTCCTTCAAGGGCTTAAATGGGAAATTCGTTTTGTTTTAATAATTATGTTTCCAACGTTTTTCAATAATTTCTAATAGAATGTGAAATATTCGTCATAGTCTATATGACTAATGACTAAATACTACAGATGATCAAATTTTCCACAAATATACAATACAAAACACACCACATGAATTCTGAATTAGTATACAAATTATAATAGCTACTAAATGTTTGTAATGTATTCAAAGTTTTCAAAATTTAAAGAAGACAAATTACTTTTTCTCGAGGGAAGGAAAAATATATGATGGTATTTTTCAATTATGCATACACATTATTTATGCGATCTTTCTCATTTGAAAAAACTATTTTTCGGTATTTTGTCTTTTTCATCATCGATTTTGTTTTGTTTTCTGATCGATCTTATATATTAAAACGTGAACATTAAAGTTTGTCGTACGCTTTTTATACCCCCACGCGTACTGCGTAAGGATTATATTAATTTTGTCACGACGTGTGTAACACCCAAAAGGAGACGTGGTAGGTGTAGAAAAGTATATATATTCTTGATCAGCATCACAAGCTGAGTTGATTTAGCCATGTCCGTCTGTCCGTCGACACGATTACAGCCGTCATTTGCGTATCGTAATGAAATTCGAAATTCAAGTTTTTTTAAAAAAAAAAAATAAGATCAAGTTCGAGAATGGGTAAAATCGGATGAAAACCACGCCTACCTCCCATACAACCCCAAAATTGAAAACTCTATAAAGAGACTAAAGACTCTATAAAGAGACTAATTAAAGCTGCAAGACTGAAATTCGGTATTTGTGTATTTTATGTAAAAACTGAGCTGTGTAAGAAAAATGGCCCACCTCCCATACAACCCCAAAATTGAAAAGTTATAAAAAGAATTATATTTAAGGTGTAGGAAAATTATTTGATATGTATGTATTTTAGACACATACAAATAATAAAATTTCTCAAAATCTCATACAAAAGCTCTCCAATTCAAGATTATTTTACCTTTAAGAATCGGCCGTGGGGTATTTTAACTTCGGCCAAGTCGAAGTTTTCGAAGATATACCTTGCTAGTTTAATATAAATAAAAACTCAAAATAAATTAAACTTATATCATTCGAAAGGTTATGTTGCCCAGATGTGCAGAATGTATATATAAATAATATATCTGATAGAGCGGGTTCCCAACCTTCTAAGAGAGAAATTAAATTTTTGAGAAAAAACCCGCTATTTGATTAATATGAAATTTAGTTGAAAGAGAGTTCTTAAGTCGCTCGAATTTGAATTTTTTTTAAAAGTAACAATTTCTTAAAAAAAATGTAGTTTTATCCATTCGTCAATTGTAAAATTTGTAAAAAAATGTGCTTTGAATTCAAAAATTTGACTTTCCATGTCAATATCTTGGTCGGATTTTAATGATTTTTCAATTTTTCTTATTTTTTTTAAAAGTTTGTTAAATTTTCTTTCAAATGTAATAAAAATTACAGCAAAGTTCTAACCAAAAGTATTTTTAATGAATTTTCTTAATATTGTCGTTAGTTATTTAGCGTGTGTTTCAACCAAATGCCAAGAGAGAGAAAAAACATGTCTCAAATTGAATGTTCTAAATTCTGAAGCAAATATCTCCGCCATCTGTGAATAGCTTTTATTTATTTATTTTTTGTATATAAGTCTTATCACTTAACTTAACAAAACTTTTGAAAATAATGCGGTTTTTTGTTTGTTTATATTTAAATTATTCCTTTTAAAAAAGACCATAAAATTTGATTTATTCTTAAAATATGGGGTAAAAATGATTTTTGTTGTAAAAAAACAAAAACTCAAAATTGCATTTTTGATTTTCTTTCAAAGTCTATACCGAATTTTAGGTGAATTTATTTTAAAAATAAAAAAAATCAAGCCTACCCCCTATGATTTTTTTCACAAAATTAAAATTTTTAAAATGTTGTTTTTCTATTTTTGAAAAAAAAATAATACTAAAATTTTAAAAAAAAAACAATTTTTTTGAAAATCAATTTAGAGTTATAGCCTTGAACTTATTTTAATCAGCTCGCATATAATTATAAATAGGCAATTAATAAATTGGTCGAATTTCGACCTCAGGCGATACTAGTATATAATAAATATACAACTACATTTAAGAAGTGCCTTCGTACTTAAAACACGATTTTCCCAAAATACCGTTTTTTAAAACAGTTACAAAAATTCAAGAAACACTAAGTCCAATTGCGCTAAAACTTTTTGCTAAATGAAAATCTATAAGATTACCTAAAATGATCAGCTCTTTATATGAAAAACTCCATTTTTCTTAAAACACTTGAACACTTAAAACACTTATATTGTCGTTAGTTATTTAGCGCGTGTTTCAACCAAATGCCAAGAGAGCGAAAAAAACTGTCTCAAATTGAATGTTCTAAATTCTGAAGCAAATATCTCCGCCATCTGTGAATAAATTTTATTTATTTCTTTTTTGTATTTAAGTCTTATCAGTTAACTTAAAAAAAATTTTGAAAATAATACCGTTTTTTGTTTGTTTATATTTAAATTATTCCTTTTAAAAAAACACAACAAAATTTGATTTATTCTTAAAATATGGGGTAAAAATGATTTTTGTTGTAAAAAAAACAAAAACTAAAAATTGCATTTTTGATTTTCTTTCAAAGTCTTTACCGAATTTTAGGTGAATTTATTTTGTCTTGACTCTAAATTAATAAACCGTCCGTGCCATACAAAAAATCAAGGCTACCCCCTTTGGTTTTTTTTTGACAAAATTTAAATTTTTAAAATGTTGTTTTTCAATTTTTGAAAAAAATAATACAATAAAAAAACAATTTTTTTGAAGAAAATAGCTTTATATCTCCAATCAATTTAGAGTTATAGCCTTGAACTTATTTTAATCAGCTCGCATATAAGGGTTGGGGTCGAAATTGCCCTTATACAAAATTGCATTGACAAAATTGTACTTTACAAAATTGCCCTTTTTTAAAATTGTCCTTTACAAAATTTCCTTTTTACAAAATTTCCCTTTACAAAATTTCCCCTTCAGAAAATTTCCCTTTACAAAATTACCCTTTACAAAATTGTACAAAAAATAAATAAAAAAATAATATGCTGATACTGTGCAAAAGCGCGCGCTTTTTTCATATTTTCTTTTTTCATCTTTTATATGAACAAAAATCTTTAAAAAAATCTTTAATCTATTTCAGAGGTTGAGAATTGTTGTCACTTTTTGGTGTCCAAAAATAAGGTCCTATAAATTTTTCGTGGACTCCAACTTTATATAATTGCCTGAAAAAAAAGAAGATTAACTGAAACCAAAACGATGATAAATAAACACTGGTAACTTAGTACAAACACTAAAATGTAATTAAAATGCGTAACATTTAAAAAAAAAAATGTTTAAATAAAACATAAACTACGATAAAGCTTTAAACTAATCACAGTTTAGACAAAATATTTCCGACTAACGCGATGTGAAATCATATGATATTGATTTTTATAACGAACCATGCACATAGGTGGGCCCTAAAACACTGCAGCTCAACGGGGTAATTGAACAATGCCAATTGATTACATTGATCGATTGCTTTCATCGATTATTGTCCAACCGAAAAACGCAGACGTGCGCAGAAACAGATCAACAACATCTTGCAGTGCCAGCGATAATCAACACACCCACGTTTCGAAGATGCCCAGCATCAATGAGTTGCCGATCTTCGCTCGCATTCTTTTGCTTTACTTTGCTTTCATTTTTCTTTTTTAGAATCTTATTCTTACGTCCGAAGTTAACAAATTATTTTCAATTGATTTCATAAACACAAAAGTTTAAAAACCAACACCATGTTTTTAGCTGTTACTGACTACACAGTTGAACGTATTTAATGTGTAAAAACGATTTGTAGCTACATTGAAAACTCCACTCTAAGATCATTAATCAAACACGTCATGAATGTTTGAGGATTTTGTAAGTTTAGCCGTCACCATTATCTGCAGAAGGTGGAAAAATATATATAAAATAAAAGAAAAAAAAAAATGGAAACAGCTTGCGCAAGGATCTGCTAAAGACAAAGAAGATTGGGACTTGGAAAGGCTTAATACAAACTTGTTTTGATCTGTTAATAAATACGTTATTTTGACCACCACCAAAGCAGACTGAAATACCAACGCCGCTTATGGAAGCCGCAAGCCATATAAAGGCGCTAGGTGCGATCCGTTCTAACTACCTGTCCAATAACAAGTTAATTTCAATTAAGTTCTAAACGTGATTGAAATGTTCGACCTCCAAGGAGTTCTTTGTGTCTACATTGTTGTAATAAAAGTCACCTGATTCTGCGTTGAGATAAAGACAGCAAACGGACAAATACATTTATTTAATAGGCCGTCGTGAATACGATTCAAAACAAAAACCAAAAAATGACAACTCGTGAAATTACCATGAAATGTTATATTTAAAAACCAAAAACAAAACAAGAATGAAAACAAAAAAAAAAAAAAATGGTTTTGTCACAGCTATTGGAAGTGTCAATTAACTAAACCTGTGATCGGTCGAAAGATACGGGTAAGGGGCATTTCGAGACAAGATTTTGTAGACGGGTAATCGAATCGTTCTTTGCTTCTATTGCAGTTGAAATAGAATAATCAAGAAACCAAAGTAAAAGACCAACTTTAAGTGACTTTCGCTGAGGGTCATTAATGACCGTAGGTGTCTCGCCATCAGATTGAACTCAATGTAATGAACCAAATATAACGATTACAAATTTCTACCTTTATGTTTCTACACAGCCATGCAGTACTAAAGATGTTATCAGGCGATTTTAACGCACAGAAGAAGGTGACATATGGAAGGTGACATGGCTGCATGTGAAATGTGGTGTAACACCTTGACTTCACCAGAATTTTATCAATAGTTAAGACCGCCCGTTATTAGTATTAACTCGATTGGTATTGTCGAGCAGATAAAAGTGGTTTTTGTCTCATTGTCTTTCTGCTTTTAATTAGTTGTGGGTTCATTTGACTTATGGCCAAGCCAAAAGATTAAATATTTTTATTTTATTTAAATGCAGCTGATTTTTTCCCAGGCATTATGTTAAACTATTCAGAAACAATTTACCAGGTGATTTCAAGTTTATTATGATCAACTGTGTTGTGTTTCGTGTGTATTGTTACGTGTTCGTACAGAATTCATCCAGATCTGCACTCAGAAAAAAAAGTACATTAAACAACCGTAAAATTAACATTTTTAGTTGACAAAAGTCGTCCGACATTAAAAAATGTTAAAATTGATATTATCCTAATGTACTTTTTACATTACGAAACCTACATTTAAAAATGTATAACTGTCACATAATAATGTTATTTTAACACTTAAAATATCAAAAAATATCAGTAAAATAATGCAGATAAAAAAAAATGTATTGAAAAATAATTTGCCACGAGTGGGATTCGAACCAGGGCTCCGGGCATCCAAAGCCACACTCTTAACCTGTGTGCCACGGTCACCTGTATGTCTTAACGGCTCAGCTCTTAAATAAACATTACATCTGCTTGTTGTTGACATCTACATTTATAATGTTAAATGGATATGAAATACTATCAATCTAATATATAAAAATCTCGTGTCACGGTGTTAGTGTACGAACTCCTCCGAAACGGCTGAACCGATTTCAATGAAATTTTGTTTGTATATTTGGCAGGTATGAGAATAGGTCGTTAGGTATTTTTCAACCTTCTACACGCGAGGGGCGTGGTACTTTTTCAAGAACACAAATTTTCGGCTTAACTTTCGTTTATAAATCACACATCAATGAAACTCGGTACGAACTTACTATTGAGTCTTGGCCTTCGTCAGTAAAATTTTAGCGATTTTTGTAAAGGGTGGCATGCTACCGCCCATAAAATTCAATTTTTTTAAATCGCATAAATTTTTAACTAAATGTCGTATAACATTGAAGTAACTAATTGGCCAGGTCTTTCAATTATAAAACAGACACGGGCATTGGAAAACAGAATGGAATTACTTTTTGGTGGTGTCCTGCTACTGGAACGAACATTGTACAATGGGTGCGGATCCACCCATATAAGACACATTTTTTTTTAAAATTAAATAGCTTTGGAAATAAAAGTCACACAATAAAGAAACTCGGTTTGAAGTATCTATTTGGCGGTATACTTCTACTCGGAGGTACTCGCAAACTAAAACGTGTATTGAACTAGGGGCTTGGCTCTACCCATAAAAGACAATTTTTTATATTGAACAGCTTTGAAAATAATAATCACAGAATATTGAAACTCAGAGTGGAGTAACTATTTGTTGATGGCCTTCTATTGGCAAACTGGGCAGGCATTGGACTAGGACGGCAGTAACGCGCCGGGTATCAGCTAGTTTTACAGTAAAAAATGATGAACTAAAAACATTTTAAATGTTATTTTAACATTAAGAATTGATATTGCAACGTAAAACATTACATTATCAATTTGATATTTTTCTTATCAATTCAACACAATACATGTTAACTTAACATTTTCTAACGTAAAATCCACATTTTCTGATTTACATTGGAAATAACATTAAAAAACGTTAATTTTACATGGCAGCTTTTTTCTGAGTGTGGAACTACATGTTTTATGCCGACTATGAATGGCTTATGTTCATGTTCTCAAGAAGCTTAACATGGAAATGAGTATTTTCTGAGGTTTGGCATTGTCTGCAGAGAGGTGATGATCTATTAGAAAAATTTATGTCTATTGAAAAAACCTTCTGTCAGATGTGAGGATTGAACTCGGGTAACGTTCCGTTGGCTCGCACGGAACACACTTAAAACGCATGACCACGGCAGACATGCTGTTAACACTCTTAATACCATGTAAGAACAATAGAATTCAGCTACTACAGCTTTTCGCACATTCCCAGCATTAATCTATTTGAAGTCACAATCCAGAAAGCATTGAAATATTTTAATGTCATGAATTCTAGCAGCTCAAAACAATTTAATGTGGAAAGAATTTACCCACCATAGAATAGATCGAGCACAGGGCAACACAGGACATAACAACTAACCATGCATACACAAAGACAGATCTTATTATACACTAGTTTTCAATCTACTTTTGAGTTGACCTTTTGACAAACTAACATCAAAAAATGTACAGCTGTTGCATTCTTAACTATTAACTGGTACACCTCAAAAAAATCACACTAACAGTTCATGTGGTCCCAGGAACCACATCAATTTAAAATGAAAAAAAAAAAAAATTTAGTTATAAATTCATGTTTACTAAAGGTTAATCTAAATTTAGATGATATTTCCTGGCGTTTTTTCCTTTTTAGAGCACTTCAAGAGCGAAATAAGTAAAAAAGCTATATCAAGTTCACGTGTCCGTTATTTTTGTAATTTTCGAATATTTATTGATATTATAGGTGCAAGATGATATGTTACAATTAGAATGACATGAACATACTGTGCGGTGCAGTTATTTAGGTACACTGAGAAAAAACACATACCTTTACCTCCGGTAAAAAAATTTCTCTATTTTTGATAACAGCAATTTTCTCTTTTTCAAATAAAATTTTCTTCAATTAGAATAAATTTTCACATTTTCGAAGAATTATTTCTTTACTTCTAGGAAATGGAAATATTTCAATGTCTCTAATAATGATAAGTATTTTTCTCGCACAAAAAATTTCTCATTTATAGAGAAATTTTATTGAAAATGAAAAACTTTTCTTATATTTTGATAAAAAATCCACTATGAGAATTATTTTCTTCAATAAAAACAAATATTTTCTCAAAAATTAAAAGTATTTTTTCTAAAAACGATATATTTTTCTATTTTATGGAAGCTTTTTATCATTTTTAGAGTATTTTTAGTATCGCAATTAGAGAATAGCATTCTCTGGAGCAAAGTCTATACCATTTTTCTCTAAATATAATGCCTTTTTAATCATATTCCGAGACACTTTTTTCTGAGTGTACCTTTTTTTTCAACGTTACATTCTACGGCGTACTATCACTTTCCGTGACACTATAATGCACCAAAACCAAATATTGTACTTCACTTAAACAATCACTAAATAACTGTTAATAGACTTAAGGTGTTCATTAGAGTGGGTCGCATTATATGAGGGAAAAAAGAATATAAAAGGACACTCTCTAGAATGAAAACTTACATCGCAAGTGATTTAGTACTATACAATTTTTTTATTTCCCACTTTTAGTTATAATATATTATTTTTAGTCCGTGATTTTTGTCAGATTTTATCTTTAAATCGAAATTATAGGGTACAAGAGCAAAATAATAAGAATTGCACAATATCTACTTGAAGATGACACTTGACGCCAATCGCACCAAAGAACACAATTTAGTATTCTTTTAGACCTATTATACGATATTTTGCACTCCATGACCTTTATGCAGAAAGTCATCATTATTTTTATATATTGGGGTATTATAACCGGGGTATTATTAGGTGAATGAGAAAGGTTGTCAGGTTCTTTTAATACAATTAAAAGACAAGTGTTTGCAACGAACTTTTTATTTTATAAAAAAACTGTCGTTTTCATAGAAAACTCTTTACCGTTTAACTTCTTAGATTTCTGGGCAAACGTTACCAAGTTTTTTTTCAGTTTCAAAAAAATTGTAGTAGAGGTATAGAAAAAATAATTATAGTCGGACTTCGCACAGTGGATCGAAATAAGGAAAATGCGGAACTAGGGACTAAAGTGTCAATTCTGTTGACAAAATGTCTATGTTTTAAGTATATTGGAGCCACTTAATTTTTAATCTTATTCTTTTTTAATTTAATTTTTTTTTTTAATTTATAAATTCTAATTGTTTAGTAATAATAAATAATTGTTTTTCAACTAAATATGTTGTTATCTGCTAAATTTGCAAAATGTGGCAGATGAAACCTATTAGAACAAAAACTAGAAGAAATAAATGCTCTAAATAAAAAACTATTTATAATTTTAGGTTCCAACGTATTCCACATATTTAAAAGTTAATGTGAAAATCACTTAAACTCACTTAAAATAAATATTAAAACCTTGTTTTTTTTCATTAAAAGCTACACTGAGGGCAATATGTGTTAAAATTAAATAAAATTGTGTAAATATCAAACCGAATTTGTTTTTGAAATAGAGCTTGAAACAATTTCATTTAAGTTAAACGCAAATGTTTTTAAAGTTTAAATTTAAAACAAAAGTTTTTGTTTTTAAAGCAATGCTTTTAAATATAAAAACAAAGTTAGAATAAAAATTTTAATATTTAAAACAACTGTTTAAAAGTATGATTTTTTCGATGCCATTTTTTCCGAATACCAATTCGGGATCTTCCGAACACCAAGTTTTAACTCCACTCGATGAAGTTTGAAATTTAAATATTGACATTATTAGTGATTATTTTATCTTATATTTTATATTTGTAAGACCAATTCAAAAAGTTAAAGTTGCAATTTAAGATCGGGGTAAGGGTTTTAGTTTAAAAAAAACACTTTGTTTTCGAATTTTTTTAAGAGTATGGATGAAGCAAATTTATTAAAACCTTTTGTACATTATTTATTGTACTTTTAGTAATATTATGTAATTTTTTCATAAAGAAATATTGAAAAACAAACCGGTGACAGAGCTTTTTCCAGAACCTCTTAGAAAAAATAGCAATAAGCGGTGTTCACTATATCTCGGTCGGAAATTTTCGGAAATCAAAACCATTAAAATTTAGACAAATTATCATCAAATCCTCTCCCCAGCGTTCTTTGATTATTTTTTTTTTTCATTTCAAAATTTTTGGTGGTTATCATAAGTGTTAACTGCTATTTTCCACGAAAAATTCTGACATTTTGTGGGTGGGAAACCCTCTTAATGTAAAAAAAAATGTATCTAAACGTTGAATTTATATGTAGAAAATGTGTACCAAGTTTAAAATCGGTCAAGTAGTTTTTAAATGGCAGTGAACACGGACTTCAAAACCACAACCACAAAAGTGGGAAAATCGCTTTAAAGTTTTGTAGACGTAGGTTGTTACGTTTGAAGTACACTTACTTAAAAATTCATATCTCCGTTAATTTAACTCGGATCGACTTCACATTTGGACACAATAAACAATTGAGATGTTTTTATATATAAAAAATGGTTGAAAAAAGATTTAAAAAACCTTAACCCGCCCCTTGTTTGTTTGCTATGTGTTTCTACAAATGCGTTAAATTTCTATTTTAAAATTTTTTGTTTAATTTTAAAGTATATTTTTTTTCTCAGTTCATATAAACTAAATTTGTTTTTTATTATTTCACAAATTGAAGTCAAACTCAACAACAAGAAATGTTAAAAACTTTTATTTATAAAATCTCTACTATATGTCACGTTTGTGCATTTCATACATTTTTACTGCTTTTTGTTTGCAAAAAAACCTTGATTACCAATATGTGCTGGCAATTCCTTAAGCAATGCTAATCAACTATTTAATTAAAACTATAAACTTTGGTTAATTATGAATAGAAAAAAATCGTGTTTTACTTCGCGTTTCTAAGCTTTTTTTTCTAGCTTCGCCCTTTCCTTCCAGTCAATCCACTTTACGAGTCGGCTTGGTTCAAACAATTTTTTAAAGATAGCAAATGTTTTTAGAATCTTAATAAATTTTTCAGAAAAGCATTAATCATTACTTTTTCAGATCTTGAACTTACAAGTAGTTCAGTAATTCCTGACAAATCATAAGTGTGATATCAAAAAGCAACTTTACTGATAAATTAAATTTTGTGCCATAAGTAAGCTATTTTCAAACATTTGCTGAAAGCTGCGATTTTAGTATAATTTAAATTAATGTGAATTTTTATCGTGCTCAAATTTAATCTAGCTGAGTTAAAACTAATTCAATGATTTTATATTTATTCCTTAAAAAAAGGCGGGGCGTCATTTTTAACGGGAAAAATCTATTTAGATAAGAATAAAATGAAAATTCTACAGCTATTTATAACCTATAAGTTATTAATTAAATATTAAAGACAGAAAATAAAATCTCAGCGTTGCTAATTAGAAATCCGAAGCCCTATTCCAGACTTTCCAAGTATCTAATGTGGCAGATGAGGCAAGAAAGAAATATTGTTTACTATTTCTGATAATTTGTTATTATATTTAATTTAACAAATATTTATTTGTTATTTGTTATTTGTTATTATAATTTATATTATATATATATATATATCTCTGCGAATTATTATTTAACAACAATAAAGTACATTATCAAATAGTTATTGCTCCTGTGAATATGCTATGTGTCCTGTGTAGTAAATTGTGAGTTAACATTTAGCTGTGTCAAGAAATTTTTTTTGTCTTTTAATTTAGCTTAATATGGGCTGGAATCCAATAATATTGTTGCAACAGTTATAGTTTTTGACTTAGTTTAAATATTTTAAAAAACAAATACTATTAAAAATGAAAACCACATGCTTTATAATTAAAACCGAGTTATTCAAGTTCATTGCGACTATATATTTATTTTTTTTTTTTTTTTTTTGTTGCTCGTACAAACAGTTGTGATAACGTGACCAGTTAATCAATGTTTTCCATGTAATTCCATTAAGTTTGTTTACTTTGTTGTTTTAATACAGTAAATTTTAAGAATATGGTATTAATTTGAAGTTGGCTAACAAGCATTGACAACTTTACCCAAGTAGTGCGCAAGTTGTTTGTGCGGTGATTTATTTCAACAATTGCTGAGTAACGTTATCTCGTCATACTTATTTCATGCTTAACAAGCAACTTCAACGAGCACTCTTGACTATTTGGTATCTCCATTAGTGTAACACTTTTATTTGAAAAACTACTGTTTACCAGATCGTCAAACAAATTCCAGTGCAGCCACACCTCGTTGACATTGTTGTTGAAGTGCGGAAACGATACCGTCACAACTTGTAACTAATTGAATAGCTCATTTACAGTAACACGAGTACAAAAACATCAATACCAATTTGCTCCGCACCCCAAAACCACGTAGATTCAATTAAAAGAACCTATGTATGATGTTATCAACCACCCTGCCATCAACATTATTACCAGCACCAAGCACCAAGCACCAAGCACCAACAAGATGTACTCGAATCAAATCGGTTAAAATGCCAGCCGACAGAAATTGCCTACCGCACACATAAACGCAAGCTTAAAAACAACAAAAACATAAAAACAACAGCTTGTTGTTGGAATACATGCACACATGAACCCAAACCAAGCCCATCTTTTCTGAAAAAAAACAAACAATGGCCTTATGCAGCCGATAAGTTATGGCGGCAAGCTGTTAAAACACAGCGATCGAAATAATTTAATTACTGTTAAATTAATTCATTGTGTTGTTGTGTTGTTCCGAGTCGAGCACTGATTTCAACATCTTTCAACTGTTGGCAATGGCAACAAACGACATTGAGGCCAATCAGCATCTTGGCCATTAAGACTAAATAAGACACAAAATTTGCAAGCGACTCTGGTTAAATGTTCCAATGTTTGGCAGCATGTGCGAGCCCTCATGCGTGCGGCTGCCTTGGAATATTTGTGTTGTCAGTCATTGTTGTGTCCTTGTTCTTTTGTATTTGGGCAATGCATTTAATACAGGCTTTGCTCAGAGCCACAAGATGGCTCACTTCCAGCAGTTATAAGTATGTGTCCTGATGAGTGAACAGATTGTGATAGAAAACAGTACCGTACATGCCACCCTAGTTGCGAAAAAGGTTTACCTAATTGTAGGTTAAAGGGACATCAATCTGATCACTGTTAGCTCCTGCTGCGACTTTCACAAAATATTATGGTCAATTTCGATATCCAGGACTATGTGGCTTGCTGCATTTGTTTTGTGTATACTATGTGCGTGTCTAATTTTTTGTTTGCACACACTAGTTCATGTCCTGTCTATCGATTATTTTGGATTCATGTCGTGTCCTAAGCCAGTTGTATATGATAAATATTTTGTTTTAAAGTTGTTCGGTTGACCAGCCGTAATACAAGTAACCATGAGCCTGTCCAATAGTTAACAGCTTTTGGATAGGATTTATTCAAACGATGAGCATTTTGCTCTTACCTTTCAGCAAGATTAAAATATCATGTTCAATTTTACTGGCAGTTACCTTTGTAACAAGAAATGGTTTCATTTTAATGGCCTGTGAGGTTGCACAGTGGGATACATTCATCAATTTTAGATATATCTTAACTGTTTCAATATATCTTATATATTGAAGCAGAATCTAACACACTGTGCTATATATATACGATTTTGTAATAGATATAAAGAATTTTTGGGTTAAGCTATGGTATATCTGGGAGTCAGTTACGATTGGGAAGTGTACTATTAACTGAGACTTTAACGCAGATCTTAAAATGTATTTCATTTAAATTAACATGTTGTGTTGAAAACGTCCCACGTTATACTTATTAACTGCTTCAAAGTAAGCCAAATAATAGCTCAAAAGTATATATTAAAAAATTAATAAATGTTTAGCGGAATGTTTATTCCGAATTCAAATAAAATATTGCTTAGAAATATTGCATACAAACATTTGTTCCATTTTTCGAGAATAGTTTTCAATTTTAATGGGTTTAACTTTAAAACTAAGTACAGTTTGCTGAAATATTTTTAGTTCAAATGGCACCAAAGACTATTGTCGGTATTGCAATTAAATTTGTCATTAAATTCATTTATTTAACAATGAGTAAATAAAAAAAAAAAAATAAAAGAATTAAAAAAGGCCGTTTTTGGTTTCAGTTGTTACAACTATTCAGTCAAGTTAATTGGGGAAAAAATGATATTAAGTGAAAGAAATGTAGGATTTGAATGTGAGAATTTGAATCTGATGCAAGCTGTATGCCTTTATCTCAGTCAATTCAAGTAATAATCAATCGAACTTTTCTACAACCAAGTATTGAGCTGTAAATATTGATTAAATTTTAATTCCAGTTGATAAATAAAGATAATCCATCTAAATGAAATATATTTTTAAAAAATCTTCACCGGTTTTAGAATCCATCAAGAAAAATAAATATTGAAATCATTAGAAATTAAAGTTCGTTAGAAATAAGAACTTATATTTGGTCGGCCGTTGCAATACGTGCTAAGTGTGGGGCGTGCGAGCTAAAGAATCTCGAAAGACCCGGGTTCAAATTACCATCCGACACAGAAAGTTTTTAAAGTAAACAATGTCATATAAAGCTCTTTGTGAACATGGGCTTTAGTCGTTTGAGTCAGCATAAATCATGTAGGTCTAGTTTTCGGTCAATTGCGTACAATTAATAACATACTTACTTACTTAGGTGGCCATTACAACCCGACTTACATTAATAACGGCCGACTTACATTAATAACATACGTAACAAAATTCATCATAAGAAGTTCGGTCAAAGCCCTTTCAAGGACTGTAATGACCAATTTTTTTTTTGTTTGTTTATTTAATTTTAAGTATAAACTTTTGATTTCGGAATGTTATCAGCCATTTTTAATAAACAAGAAGGTTATGAAGATTTCAAAAGTGAGTTTTTGCGAAGAATGGTTAATTCTTCTAAAAAAATTTATGGAAATTCGAAAAAGAGTTTCGAAAAATGAGAGGAATAACTTTTTTAGTACACACCTATTACTCTATATGCTAGCCTTCGGTCTAACTTTCTTAAAGATCGGCTTACTTTTGTATGTATCTCCTAGAGAAGAAATACATACTTTTGTCTGTATTTTCTGGAAGACACATACATACTTTTGTATGTACCTCCTGGAAGTGAAGTACTCGTCCTAGGGTCTTACCAATTTTGATCAATTTTAGTCCAAATCTATTATTCTATTTGTTTAGCTTTCTGGTTGGAATTCTGACTGTGTTTATTATCAAAAATTTTGAAAATTAATATTAACAAAATTGCTATTATTTTTGCCACTTAGCCATAAAAAATTAATTTTAAATATGAATTTTTTTAGAACTTCTTAAAAAAATGCGTCTTTATATTTTTTTTGTATTTAATTTTTTTACATATATTTTTCAATACCCGACTTTGATTTTAAAAATAATAATATTTTAGGCAAATGTTTTTTTGTTTCATCAAGTCATTTATCACAGAATTTTCGTCTCGCCTTCTGTTCAATGTTAAGTGGAATCTTAACAGACACTAACATTCTGGAAAGCTATCCATCAAATTTTTTGACAATCAACACAAAATATTTTAGTTCAACATCATCTGAAACGATGTTATCAGAAAGTCAAAACTGGTCAAAGCTTATTTCATGTCACTCGTAAAAACGCGGTACAAATTTGTCTGGCTATTTCTTAAAAAAAAACCTTACTTTTGCCTCCTAACTTCACAGATGGAGACTCTTAATCCAATGAAAATTGTATAGTTCAATTTTTAAAGTTTGCTATAAGTAACTTATATACAGTCACACAGATAAGTATACGTACTCTCCTCAAAATGTCGTTTCTGGCCAAAGCTCAAGCTCTCTTTATGAGAAAAATTGTAAGGGAAAGTTTTTTATTTAAATAAAATTAAAACTATTATGTTAAATCGTTCGTAACGAACGGCTTATTTGAAAAAAAATAGATTTTTATATTTGAAAACAGAGAAAAGTATACGAACCTTTTACATGTTGAATTAAAGTAAAAATAAATAAAAATTTAATATTTTTTTAGTTCACCATTGAACTTTTAAACAGCGCCCAATAAGTATTTCATCGAAAACACCAATTTTGTTGTTGTTTCAGTTGAGATTTTTGTCCATTTTTCAATAAGAGCCTTTTTTAGATCTTGGCGGTCCAACTCGTTTAAAAATTTTCAATAGAGTTGGCGTCTTTTGGCTGGGGAGGTCAATAAAGCTGTTTTGGTACATTGTACAGTTACCACACCCTTAAAATAATCGCCGTGTGCTTGGGTTTTTGTCTTGTTGAAAGTACCATTTTCCCGTAAGACCTATTTTTTGCATCGATTCCATCAAATGTTATTAGAGTAACTTCTAATATATGAAGCGATCTATGTTCGTGTCCAAAACCACGTGTCTTCCTAGTCGCCGACATGCAGCCCCATACCATTACCGATCTTACTTCATGTTTTACGGTCGGAATTTCAATTTTGGGAAGAAGCGCCTCGCTATTTTTGGGCCACATCTTTTGCTTGTCATCAAAAACAAACAATTTAACTCTCTCTCTCTCTCTTTAAACAACAGTTATATTAAACTCTCCGTACGTATACTTTTCTGTGTTGCAAGTATAGATCTTGATTAATTTCAATATGAAATGACTTACAGACAAGGATTTTGATTTTTTTTTTCCAAAAAATATTCCTAAGCTTGCATTTTGATCAAAAACGACATTTTTAGAGAGGGGTGCATATATTTTTCTGTGTGATTGTATATGAATTGCACGGATATTTTTTCCAAATATATGTATGTAGTATTAAATATGAATATTGAAGACACCGAGTTGGAAAATATAAAATAAGTATGCAACAGGGGCTGATTAGCGGACAATACGAAGTATATTCTTACAATAAAATTGATATCGCGTCTTAACATTCAATCATATATTTATACACTCCAGATAATAGAAGTACAGTAAAGCCTTTGATGTATTATCAAAATATTTTACTTCTGGAGACAAAATTGGCTTTAATTCATTTTTTGAAAGCGTTTGAAGAATTTAACTAAACAATTCTAAAATTTGCTTGATTTGCTTTAAATTTGGTTTACATACGGAAGACCTATTCAGAATGTTCTAGAAAAATATTTGTCTGCTTTTTTAATAAAAGATCCTTTGAAAATCAATATAGTTTTCTGTTCTTTCCAGACCTATTGTCAATCTTTTCGTAGTTCTCCTCTTTGGATAAAACGAGAGCAACACTTTACATCCCAATTACGCCCAGTCTTACGCTTATCAACAGTAAAGAAGAACAAAACCACATAATTTTAGCATGAATTTTTATTATATTTATTTATGTAGTCGTTATTTTGCAGTATTTTTTTTTATTACTCACAGAGATCTTATATTTTAATTTTAATTTTATTTATCTACAGTAAATAAAAAATTGATGAAATTGCAGCTAAGAAACTTAATATTAATTATATAATTTATGAAATCAGTCTTGGGTAGATTTCCCAATGCTTGTCTTGCTTATTTCTATTAGGTACTCTAAAGAAACTCTCTATTCTATTTAGGAATAAAAAACATAGTTGGAACAAAACTTAAATAGGTGGCAATACTAGCCGAGAGTAATGCTTAAAATCTTGTTTCTGAATATAATACTTTTTGGTTGCTTTGGCATTTAAGTTTGTTTGCTTGTTTGTGTGTGTGAGTGAGTGAGTTTTTGTGTGAAACGATATCGATAACACAAAGTAATCGACAACACTAGGTGTCTACATGGTGCACATGTTCATCGATGGATTGATTTTCAAACGTTTCCTTCGTTTCCATCAGTCGTCGAAGATCCATCGTTAAGGAGGTGCAGTCGTACATCTCCAGCTGTGATCACCAGCACCAACAATCGCGCCCTAGTCTGAGCGGCATAAATCGAAATCCAGACAATCGCGCTTAAGGCTATCTATCTGCTCATTATTTCGTCGATGGTGAATCCAAGACAGCGCCTTGGTTTCTCACGTTTCTCACTCGAAGAAGAGAGATCAAGCACTGGCGAAGAAGGCAGCTTCTCGCTGCCACAGTCTGTTGAAGTTTTGAGTGGAAGCAACATTTCAGGTTGACTCTTTATCAATTCCTGTGTTGCTTCTGGCTCCGACATAGAACCACGTTCTACATGGCCGTCGGAGTGACTCTGCAGGTGGCTCTTTAGGTTTGCTCTTTGGTTGAAGGTTCGTTGGCAAATCGGACATTTATGTGGTGCTTCCTCCAGATGGGTTACCTTATGTACGGCTAGAGTGCGGGACTGACAGAAACCTTTGCCGCAATCGGTGCATTTGAATGGTTTCTCTTTGGAGTGAATGTAGCGATGATCACGAAGATGATCTTGGCGACGGAATGCTTTGCCGCAAATGTCACATGAGTATGGTCGTTCGTCGGTGTGGGTGCGTTCGTGGATAAGCAGATTGTACGATTTGGTAAAATGTCGGTTGCAGTATTTACAGATGAACTGTTTCTTTGGTCTAGCTCCGTTTGAGCTTCCTGGTAGCTTCATTGGTGGCATTCCACAGGCACCTAAACGTGCGGCCGGATGAAGGCCTTGAATGCCGGGATAGGGACGCACGTGGAGACTGTGCTGATTGCGTTGGTATAACGCTGTGTTGCGAATCCACTGATTCATAAGCAGTGCTTGATGCTGTGCCGCGGCTGCATCTGCGGGCATGGCCACTGGCAGAAATGGCACTGTTCCTGCGGATGGAGTGTAGGGTAGAGCATATGTTGGTACTACTGCAGCAGCTGCTGTCGCATGTTGTTGCTGGTTGTGATGTTGCTGCATTTGCAGCCAGAGACGATGTTGGTGTTGTTGCTGCTGCTGCTGCTGTTGTTGGTGATGGTGGTGATGATGATGGTGATGTTGTTGTTGTTGTTGTTGTTGTTGTTGTTGTTGTTGTTGGTGGAAATGCGGTTGCATGTGCCTTTCTATGAATTGATGAAAATGCTGATGTTGCTGCGAGTGGTGCAACTGCTGCTGTTGTTGTTGTTGAGCGCGGAGTTGTTCCATTTCATAGGACGGGCTGTTTTGCAAACGGCGACTGCGTTCCTCCGTCGGCGTATGTGGAGGAGTTAGCATTGGCGAGATACTGCTTTCACGTTCTTCTTTGATAACAATAAATTCTGGGCCAAAATCTGGAAAAATAAAAAAAGTTGGTTTAGAATTAAGTACATTTTCTTCAAATACAAAGTGTTGTATTGAGACAGACAATTCTGAGCAATTGCCGACGCTTGCTTACCTTGTTCTCTGATATGAAGTTCGTCGTCCACGGTTATGTTGCTGACAGGCGATGCTGACGTTGTTGACATATTTGAGTTGTTGCAAGAATTTCAAGTATTTAGTTTTTAGTATTTTGCACTGATTGGAGTTAATCACGACTCAAATTTTTTTATTCGATTTTTTTCTCTTTTTTTTTTGCTTTGGTACAACTTTTTTTTTTAAACAAGTGATGAGCGATGACGTTTTACCGACAACGGCTCAATGCAGACTAAATGCCGGCCTGTGGAAATATTTTCGAGTTAAATCAACGAGCAGCTCTCTATACAACGTTGTGTGTTGTTGAGTAGGGTTTCGTGTTACTGTTGCTAGTGGTGGTTATGGTAATGGTGTTGGTGGTAGTTCTCTTTTTCCGATTTTTTCTTGTTTTGACTTAGATAAGGGCTTGGTGTGCACTGGTGCTGGTGCTGGTTTGGCGTGTGTTCTCTGCTGTGTATTACTCCGTAATAACTGCATTTGCTCCGCTGCAGACTGGTTTTGAAGAGAAATTCAGCGACCAACGGCAGCTGAGTTGTTGTTGTGTTGTATGCCATCCGGGTAAACTGTAATCAATCGTCGATGGAAACACGCCCACCTCCATCAATTGCGGCTTAGGATTGGCTATTGCTGTACCTCTATCTCGGTCTGTGCCGGATGGTGTCTTCTGAATGGCAGCTCGAGCAGTAAACAAGCGGAAACTGTTAGGCTGACGGTCGGCTGCTGCCGTTGTTGCCACTAATGCTGACGATTGTGCTGTGAGCATCACTGTGTTGAGTGGATTTAAAGGCAATGTTTATTGGTTCTATTGTTTTTGTTGATGTTCAGGTTGTTGTTGTTGTTACTTTACATTTTTTTTTTCCTTGTTATAGCTGTTGCTTATCACTGATACACCAGGACAGTTGCCAGTTTTGGCAGGTTTCTCGACATATTGTGAATTCTTTGAAGTTTATGTTTTTTTTTTTTTCTTTGACTTACCTACCCATTATTTGTAACAGAACCAATGGATGGATGAGAGCATTTTTGCCACGTGTTCTTTTCTCAACGCAATTTTTACAACAAATACTGCAAAGAACTTGATGACTCGATGTTTGCACCAGCAGTTGAATTATTATTCAACAATTAGTTTAATCCAATGAACGAGAATTTAATTCAGTTGAAATTGTTTTTGAAAACATGATTTTGTTGCAGGTTATAATTTCAACAAGCAATACTGTAAAAGTGGACTTTTGTTATAGAACATGTAATCTCAAAAGAATGAACAACATGCCAGAACACTTAAAGAGCATTTATTTCGTTATAAAGTTAAATGAATTCATGGGAACAGAAGTGGTCGAAAGAGCGTTATGAAATTTTATATTATTCGGAAATTTATTTTCTTTATGTGAAATTTAAATATTGTACTTAAGTTAAATTCCTATCTTAAGATTATCTTCTAAATAGACCACTTGATAAATTTAGAATAACTTTCTATGACGCCTGGGATGAATGGTTGTTAAGCAAATTTGTTTTTGAGGTGTTTTTAAATCAGGTAGGGACTTTGATACCAATTGTAAGCGTATTTGACTACCAAAGGAGAGCTTCCGGGTTCGAATTCTGTCGCCAGGCTATGTTTCTTCGCTTTGACCTTCTTTAATTTTTCCTTGCATTTCCAATCAACTGAAAATGCAAATTTATCAAAATTTACAACTGTAAAAGTTGAGCAGTTTGTGGATAGGATGCTTTAATAACTTGAATTAAAGTAACGCCATAACACCTTTATCAGATTCAAAATCTCAAGATAATATAGTTTCCACCATGCACACAACATTCTACATTTGTTTCCAATCTACATTGTTCCATCAAATGGAACTATTTTTGTTAAGAAACTGAAACATGAAAACTTCATGTCAGGTAATTATAAATAAATTTTGAAGGATCTTGTTTATTGAATAAAGGATTTTATGCTTTTTTTCTAAACGTTTTAAATTTTATAACATATTTTTAGGCATTTTCCGTTTTTGATTTATTGAATTTTCAAAATCAAATTATATTTCTTTTAATTTTGAAATTTTCAGTTTTTAAAAAATTTTAGACATATTTCGACTTACTTCGAAATACTTACTATATTTTCCGTTTTTTCTTTTAGGTATTTTATACATATTTGGAACTAAAAACTGTTATTTTAATAACTTAAAATCGAATATGGGACTGATGTGATATCACTGATTTCAATTCATTCTTTTCTTGAGTGGTCTAAACTGGTATTTTTGTCCAAGTCAGCTTGATCAAATTTATACATATAGTAAAATATAGTAAATGTTTTCAAAGTCTAAATTAGTTTTAAAAATTTGATGTAACCCGACTGAATAACAGATACCGCGATGCATTTTTTAATAATCTAAGGTGTGAACTGTCTCATTTATCGTTAACATGAGTTTTAATATGATTTTAGAAAAGCATTCATAATTACCACCAGAAATAATGATCTTCGGAGCCAACATTGAGTCTGTCTTTTGACACAAATTCAAATAAAATTAAATTGTATGATGATAAAAACTATTTTTAAGCATTTAAAGAAAACTGTAAGATTTAAGCATAATTTATATAAATTTTTATTATAACTGTGTCCAAATTTATTCTAATTGAGCTTAAATAAAATCAAGACTTCATGTTTTTTCATTAATTAAAACCGGGCCCGTAATTTTTGATGGGAAAGAACTAGTAATGATAATATATTTATAATTACCAGACGAAGATTAACTGAGAATACAAAAGAATAAAGCAGGCTATTTCTTTAACAAAAAGTATTTTTGAGGCCTATTTATAAAACAAATTTATATAAATCAAAACTCTTTGTAAAATTTCAGGTTATGGAACAAATACATTTTATCGAATTAGGCCCAAAGTTCATCAGTGGCCGTTTTTTATAATTATGTGGAGAAAATCTTACATAAACTTAAGACTATCAACAATGAATATAATTATGTCTGAATTAATCATCTACTTTTTGTAGGGACTTCATTTTTCAAACCAAGATTTAAATTTTTCCAGGTTTTCAAGATTCTATGGTTGCAAAACTTTCCCAATTTAAAAATAATATTTGGCGATCGTTTTTAAAATTGTTTGCGTATGAAACAAACAAACAAGCAAACATCCGGAATTCACTGACACTTATATCAAAGCGCACGACATCCAAAGAGCTCGAGATTTGTTGATCTTAGCGAAGATGTTGTTTGCGACGCGGCTAAGCGGCATCATGCTTCGTCTTCTTTCGCAATTGACTTGTCACATGACTTTAAGCCAAACAAACACCATGCGTGCGACTGACTACCTTAAAAGGTGGTTATTTCAGTATGAAACACATGCTTAAAGGATTAAATTTTCCTTAGGAGTTGCCCAAGGACACCATATGCTTTGTCAGACTTTTTATGATTATTTTTAAACAAACATACATGCTGTCTACATAAAAGATGAGAAGCTAAGATATTTTTTTTTATATTAAAAATCATCGCATTGCAAATGTCTCGTCATAAACATCATAAAATTATAAGTTATTGTTCTGTGCAGAATTTGTTGCTGCTTAAAATTTATGTAAGTAAATAAATAGTTCACAAAAATAGAACATCAAGACCAAACCAAACAAAAGGACAATAAAAAATGCATAAAACGGAAGGACATTTTTTTACTACAATCTGTGCTGAAGACTGTTGTCGACTTTTCTACTGCGTGACAATTTTTTAAATTAAACGCACATTTTACGCACAAAGAACTTCCTGGTATAGCGAAATATCATAAATATATATAGTTTTTTTATTATAATATGACACTTTAAACCTCATAAATACCGTGCATGCATGTCAATGAAAAAAGGTACCAACAAACATAGTTCAACTAAGAAGAAGCCGAACTTCTCTTAAATTGATCTATAAAATTTTAAATTTTATGCGCATTCGTAGGTATGCAATTCTAAGAAGCATAAAACTAAATTGAATAAGGTTTTCAAAAATTATACTGTCAAGGTTGTTGAAAAGTTAATCCGATCAGTGTTTCGAATACAGTGGCATTGCATATTATTTAGTAGCGAAACTGAGTTTACTTTCTTGCAAATCTGCAAACTACATAAAAAGGCCGCGCCTACTATATCTACAACTATTGTTATAGAGTCTTTTATGACTTTTCATAAACCTGCCACGTTAAACCAAAATATTGACATTTCTCTGCAGAAAGGGGTGTTCTCTTTACCCTTGTAATTAATGGTTGCTACAGGTAACACGATTGCTACGGTAAAGATGCGAATACTGACATCGTACAATTTGGGTATTATAAAGAATTTTGAGACATACTTACACATATAAGTATTTAGAGAACGGTGTACTTTTCTATTTGCCAGTATTTAATTTTCTTACAGTTTATGTAAATAGTTTTTCTGATAATTTCAAATAAACAATTCACTTAAACTGTTTTCAAAATCATGACGTTATTAACACTCTTGTTCCAATTTACTTATGGCAAAATTTTACGCCCCTCCTACGATGACTGCTTACACACACTCAACGTTCTTTTGTGATAGGCTCGATCACATTCAACTGTTATAGCTTCGAGCTTATCTTTTTAATGGGTTCACTTAAATTGGAACAAAATCTGAATAGAATAAAAATTTCCAAAATTATTGATAACTTTAGAAGCTGATAGCAAATTTTATTGCAAATTATTGTTATTGAGGTTATTTATTTTTGTTTTTTTTTTATTTTTGAGAATACAATTTTCTTTAATATTATTTCGACCATAAAGATTATCAATTAAGTAAAGCAAGTGAATAGCTGTCATTCGTGTGTCGGACAGTTTCTTTGAAATTGGTAAAAATTTGTTTCGCTTGCTTGGGAACAATTTGAAATCACATTTTTTATATCAAAGTTGTCTGACATGGTTTCAATTCATAATTATTTTTCATTAAAATAGGAAAAGTTGTATGGCATGCAAGCTGGGACATCACATTATTTGGCGAAAAAAAGAAAAAAAAAAAACAACGCAACGAATTAACCACCTTTTTATTGTCATCTTAACTCGAGGTTGTTAATTTATTTTCGGAAAAAGACAATATCTTTATTTCATACGTTTTAAACCTTTTGGTTTAAACTATACAAAAAATATTTAAAACAACAGAAAAAGCGGGATATCTCGAAAACGCACAAGCTAGCTGGACAATTTTTTTTTTTGATTATTTGCATTCTTTAGGTCAAAACAACAAAAAACTTGTATGGGAAATTACCAGGCCGCAAATTACCCGCTTTCCCGATACGGGTTAATTTATGTAAAAAAAGAAGTTGCACCGTGCTTGCTGCTATAACTTCGAAAGTACTGAAGCTAAAAGCTATATTATATTATTTATTATTTATTATTTATTACTACACAGAGAAAACAAAACTAGCTGCACGGTGCATGTAGAAATATAATCTTACACGGCACGTGCAGAAAAAGAATTTTTCTTTGCAAATTTCAACAAGCACATGTTGAAATATGAAAGCTAAACGAATTTGTAGCAAAACTACTGAATCGTCTAGAGAGTAAGAAGTCGCATGCAGTGTCGAAATTCATACTTGATTTTCATATCCCGCGTGTTGAAATTCCTAATCTAAATGAAAATGGAGGTTTTCCGCTCGAAATTTTAGAAAATCATAAGCTACATGCCCGTATAGAAAAGTTGCATGAAATATGCAGCTTTCACCTAGTGTAAAAATCAGTATGACCTTCAAATCTCGCATTCTGAAATGTCAAAACTAAACGAAATTTTAGGTTTTCTGTACGAAATTTGAGAAAATCATAAGCTACACGCCCGTATAGAAAAATTGCACGAAACGAGCATCTCTCTATTGGTGTAATGCAGCTTGTTTTCAGCTAGCAACAAGAATGTGAAACAATGTTTGTATTCAAGAAAAAAAGAACACCAGATATCGATATCAGCATGAGAGGACATGATTTGCCTACGCCGCGCTTGACATCCCCTCTCATGTAGCACGCTTACCATGCAGTCGCAAATGGCTAATTTTGTCCATCACTACTTGTATGCGTAAAATAGTTAAATTGCACATATGTTAGAGGGTGAGAGAAGACATACGCAAGAATATATGTTTTTCCCAGCAATACATATTTTACGAATACGATACGAGTTTTATTACTTGCTTGACGACTGCTTTAAGTTGTTGACACTTTGCAACACATAGGCACCTTCTTTTTTTAGGTACATAAAAAAATTCTTTGTGCTTGGGAATTTTTATAATACAAATTTTTAAGTATGAAATGCAATTTTTATGTAGGTGCTAATGTTTATGACAGTACATATTTATTATGAAAGCACAGTCTGCCTTGCAGCTTTCTTGTTTTATTCCACCATGATTAAATCCATATTTGGATCAGAGTTGACGCAACGCAATGTTTGGTTTACTGGGTAACAGAATGGACGGTTTTAATAACTGTAAATTGGAACGCCAACTGATGCGAAAAAAAATTGCAGCAGCATCTTGTCATTGTTTTTAACTTTCAGTTGTCTTTAAGCTGTGAAGGAGTTCGTTTCGTTTTGTGGTGTGTTATACATAAGTGTTTGTTTTGTGAAAATATGCAGCCTGCAGCAGAAGTAGACAGATTATTGGAGTTCCTTAAAGGGATAGATTTGGAAAATACGTTCACAGCCTTTAAAGGTAAGTTGTTGTTGTTTTTTATGTGTCTGTAAACATAATTCAAAATAAATAAATCGCGGCATAGTCTTAGAAGGAAAAATTGAAGTTCATAAAATGAAGAAATTAAATTCAAGTTCATAAAATTAAATTCAAGTTCATAAAATTAAATTTAAGTCTTCTACAAATTGATCAAAGCTATGCAAAACATTAAATTTTTGGATTTTCTTCACCCTGTTTTTACAATTTAGAGTGCAATTGAAATTGAAACTTTTTAATTTATTTCTTGTTTTGGAGCTCTTTTATAGGATTATAATCAATTTTCTGATTTGCATATATTACAAATTTGCATATATTTTTTGAGGTATTTATTGTAAATACTTCAACTTAAGCACCTTGTATCTATAGAAGAAGCACATTTTAAAAATCTAAATTTTTATGTTTTTTGTTTCATGCATTTGCAATACACTGACAAAATTTATGCAGACAAACCCTGTTAAAGATCTCCAAGCCAAGAATTAAAGAAGCATTTACAAATCAAAATTGTAGAAACATTGTGGTGAAAATCAAAAAATTTAATGTTTTGCATAACTTTGCTGAATTTGTTGATGACTTGAACTTCATTTTATGAACATGAATGTCACATAAAAGTATAATTTCTTATCTGTAAAACTGTTTTTAAATTAAGTTAATATCTATTTCACAAACGAAGTTACCAAGGAAACTATTAACCATTAACATGGCTTTGCGACCGACCCTCAATTGCCTTTAGCTGCACCACAGGCTAACTAAGTCTTTTTTCTAAGATGGTGCGGTAACTTTTTTTGACGAAATCTTATGGAGCCACATGGTTCAATAAAAATAAAAAATTTTTTTAATCTTTAACAAGATAGACACAAAAAATGCAAAATGCCTACAATAAGCAAACTTAGGAAGTCAAACAGAAAACTTTAATTTTAATATATGTTTTTCAGCGACCGTAAATAAGTGCAACAATTTATTAAAAAATCATATTCAAACAAAAGTTTAGTAATGAAATTACCGTTCCAAAATAGTTATGATTATCATAAAAGTCCGAAATAATTGTTATTTTCTGTTTTTAAAATAAAATTCACTTCTGAAGATTTTCACTTAAATTTTTTTCTCTTCTGTTCAAAAATAACAATTTAAATAGGCATTTTTTAGAATATGTCAAAAAAGTAAATTTGAAATAATTTTTTTAGATATCCTTTATAGCAATTATGGTCCCTGATATTTTTTACATTTCTTAAACCCTAAAGCTGAGCAGGTCAGGTTTTTAAAAAAATTAAAAATAAAACTCTGCGTGGGTTTTTTGTCGCTGGGTGTACATATGTGAGCTTAATTTTAAAATCTTTTCAATAAACTTTTTTCAGAATGTGGTTTAAATTTCGAAAGAATGCGGTACGTAACAAAAAGTGACTTGGACTCAATTTTCCCTGGTAGGGAAAACACCGGGCTAAGGATTGAGATTAGAGAAAAGCTTTTCAAGTGGAAATGCAATGAAGTATTATTTATATAACCAAATAACTTCCTTGTTTTCAAATCTTGTACAAAGTTTCCAGATGATAAATTATCCACATTAAGTAGAGATTCATTTGTTGAAACTTGGCTAGATTCGCAGTCACCAAATTCCTCTCGGACCAACATCTCTGAAAGAAATGATGTAAATAAAATGGTAAGAGATTTTAAGTTATCTAACATGTGGTCTCTACTGGCAATAAATTGTTTGATTTTTATTTCATTAGATTGTTGAATTTTAAAACCTAAAATGCCTACTAAAAATCGAAACATATATTTCAAATTGAAAGTCATTGCATTATTTTTTGTGGAATCCTTAGTTGTTCCAACATTCCTATTCTCGCGCATCGTTCTCACAGACGATATAGTATTCCGAAAATGTTAAATTTTTATAAGAATATTGACATTTTTTCAACTATAATACAACTTTGGGATTATATGCAAAATGAAAAAAGGTTTTTAAAAAGTATTAAAGAAATGTCCTCAGTTTACCAAGTTTGCTGTAAGTAGTTCGGTAGTCTATATTTGGTCATTAAATTCGCGGTCTAAAGTTTCCAGTACACTATGGCATAGCTCCGAAAAGTTACATATGGATACACCGCTTAGAATTCTAATGAACCAAGGTTACAAAAGTAACTGGTAGACAAACGATAGCGCTTAACTGATAACCAAAAGACATTAAAAATGCATATTAAAAACAATAGCTATTCCCAACTTTTCACCAAAATTGCTTTACAATTTTGATCAAAAACGAAATTCCATACAGACTTCACCTTACAGTAATACATAAATTAAACATACAATTTTATTCTTGTAGCTGAAATTTATTACAGCCTAATGTATTACTAAAATTTTTCAGTCACTCAATAAGTTGTTGTCCGAAAGCGATGCTGGCAAGAATATAACATCCTATTATTTGGAAAATGGTAGACTTTCTGAAGCCAAACGTCTTAAACTTATACAAATAATTTTGGAAAGCCTATTTGAAAATGAAGCAAAGCCAAACCCCAACGACTTTAATTCAATTTTATCGCAGATAATACAATTATTTCCTGCTGAAAAGAAAGTTTCGGTAAATAATTGATTAATTGCTACCAAGTACTTACTAATATTGAATACTCTTATTTTGGTGATTTCAGGACTTCTACTACATACCTAGAAGGCTAGGAAAGGCTCCTTCTGGGAAACTCTATACAAAATATCAAAGCTTTGCGGCTAAGCGCAGAAAATTGAATTACTTGCCAGAAAGTGTGGAAAACGGTTCAGAGAGGAAAGACTCTGTCGAAATTGATGATTCTCTATACAAACTAAAGGAAGAATTGAATTGGCCACTTTCACATTGGACTGACCAATGCGACAGATGGGCACGCACGTACGCCTTGAGGCAAAAAGACCTTAAACAGCTGGACAACTTTGCTTTCCTTAATGAGTGGCCTCTATTAAAAGATGTGAGGGCGACTGATTTGGTAAAAATTACTGTTTACTTCTACGTCGCTATGCTTTGTTTTATGCTTGCAAATTTTTTTAGATAAACATAGATTTCAACATTTTACACCCAAACAAAGGAGAAAAGCTTATGGAAAAGTGGCAACATTTCCAGATTACCATAAAAGACTTTTACTCGACTAAATCATTGAGCACCTACAACAAGTTCTTGTTGAAGGAAGCACTTGATTCGGCAAATACTGGTAGGTTAAAATGTTTTCTCTCTTGTTAAAAAATCTTTGTAATGTCTTTTCTTTTTTTTGCAGACGTCATTAACGAAACGTTGGTGAAACTGCTGACGTCAGTGGTTCCCTCTAAAGGAATTGGAGGAAAGCAGCACTCAATTATTGATGCGCAGGATTTTTTCGTTGTTGATATTGTTTGTATAAACAATATAAATCTAAAATTGGAAGAGCTTCAGCAGAAATGCTGTGCACTGAAGACAACCCTTCAACCGTTTCTTATTGCAGAAGGTACTATTAAGAAAAATTATTATGTGTACCTAGATAAGGTTCTTTTTAAGTTTCCTTCATTTCTTGAGGCTTTTGATTTAACATTTAAAATTTATCAAGTATTGAATTTGAAATATGCAAGCCCTTGCTTACTAGCGTGGACATTTGTTCAAAAATATTTATATGAAATAGATACACCTCTTGATGCGAGATCGGCTGCATTAACTGCAATCCTTAATAATTTCAATCAGTAGTCATTATCATTCATTTTAAATTACTTATTTATTATATTAAAGTAACAATATTTGATAAATTTTAAATGTAGAGCCTTATCTAGGTACACATAATGACATATTTAGTCGTTCATAAGATGGAAGATTTCGTTTTTTTTGTTTAGAAATAAATATGATTTGTCTTTGATGAGATTATTTCCTGCAAGATGAATACATGTTATATATGTTCCAACACTTTTACAAGTACAAACTTGTACTTGAATCACTTAAAATATACTCACCTTTTACAAGAATCTGACACAAAAAAATGTGTCGAAGGCAATTGCAATATGCTGTTCTCAAATTTTTATTCCCTAAAACGTCACTTATTAAGCCACAATGCTCAATTTGAACCACTTAGCAAAAGACAAAATACACTTTGCTCAAAAGATTCTATTAATAATTTTAATTTCCCAATATGTACAAATAATCAATCAGTACAGTACCCCCAAAGAGAAATGTTAACTGAAAATAAAAATTTGATGGATGAATTAAAAAAAATTACTTTCCAATTTTCCTCCAGTTTATATGCAAAAAATTCAATTTCAAGAAAGGATGCTAATTATGTATTAAAAAACGTTGCTGAGGTTCTAAGGAGTATTTCAAAATATTTAAAAAATGCAGGTTCCTTAACACCTGAAATAAACAAACTTTCCAGTTTTTGTGAAACACTATTTGAAAACTATACCACCGAATATCAATATAAAAAAATGATGGAAACAGAGGACTTGCTTCAACCCTCAGCATCGATTCCAATAAATAATGAGTTAACAGAACATGTGGTAAATGGTTGTCCTATAATAGGACCCAAGATGAAAACAATTGAAGTAATGCCTATTAAATTTCAATTCAAAACTTTTTTTGAGCTTCCAGGCGTTTTGGAAGCAACAGAAAATCGTGTGAAATCTCTTTCTGAAAGCAAAACTATAAGCAATTTTATAAATGCCGAAACCTTTAAAAACTTAAAAAACAAGAACTCTTCTGACATTTTAATTCCATACAATTTGTTTTGCGATGATCTACAGGTAAACAATCCCTTAGGTTCACACACACATTCAATATGCGCATTCTATTATAGTTTCCCGAGTCTTCCGTTTCATATTCATTCTAAATTAGACTTCATATTTCCTGCTGCATTCATTCCTACCAATTATTTAAAACGTTATGGTAATAAAATTTGCTTACAAAAAATTTGTGATGAACTTAAAGATTTAGAGGATGGTATTTTTATTAATTCAAAAAGAGTACGATTTGTTTTGGGCTTAGTAATAGGAGACAACCTTGGCCTTAATTCTATTTTAGGTTTTACTAAATCCTTCAATTCAAGAAGTTTTTGTAGGTGTTGTAAAGAATGTAAAGCCGATACTAAAATAGGTAGCACTGAGATTAACACTCGAACAATTGAAAATTATTTGAAAGATGTAAATGAGGATAACGAATTGAACGGTGTAGAAACAGAATGCATTTTTCATTCGTTAGATTCTTTCCATTTAGTGGAAAATATTTCATTTGATATAATGCATGACATTTTTGAAGGTGTGTGTACCTATGATATATCACAAGTTCTGCACTCATTAATAAGGGACAAAATTTTAAGTTTGAAGACTCTCAATGATAGAAAGCGCTTATTTCCTTACGGAGAAATAGAAAGTTGCAATACATCACCAAATATTGGTATCCATAATTTAAAAAAATGTAATATAAAAATGAGTGCAAGTGAAATGATTTGTTTTGCTATGTATTTACCTTTGATAATCGGCGACTTAATTCCAGTTAATAATAAATTTTGGGAGCTTATCATTTTGCTTTCACAATTAATTGATATGATTATGAAAAATGAATTCAACGAAAAAGATATTGAAAAGTTAAGAGGTTTAATATTGAGGCATCATGAAGTTTACAAAAATTTATATGGGCATCTAAAGCCGAAGCACCATTTTATGGTACACTATCCCACAGCGATTCAAAAATGTGGTCCATTAAAGCTAATGTGGGCTATGAGGTACGAGGCTAAGCATAAAGAGATAAAAACGTACACAAATTGTATTACATCCCGTCTTAACATTGAAAAATCTGTTGCGACCAAGAGTTCTTTTAAATTTTCTAATATTTTATTAAAATATTCTACCGGTTTTCCAAAACCTTTTCTCGAATCTCAATTTTCTACTCAAAATATTGAAATATTGAACGAACCTAGTTATATACACTGGAAAAATATGTTGACAGCGTCTACTGTGCTTTATAACAACATTAAGTATAAAAAAGGCTATTATCTTGCAGTCATCAAAGACAATTCAGTAAGAATTTTTAAAATATCTTTTTTTGTTTTGCGAAATATTGAAATTTTTGTAGCTTGTTGTGAATTAGAATGTAGGGGATTTTCTGAACACTTCGCATCTTATGAAGTAGAATATTGTACAAAGGAACCAATGTCCTTTTTGAATATAAATGAATTCACATCTAGACCGATGAATATATATGTTATAAATAACGGAAAAAGTTATATCAGATACAAAAATTTATAAATTTGTAACAAATAATTTAATTTACTTTTATAATTTCACTCTAACTCTTCATTCTTATGAAGTAGAATATAGTACAAAAAATTAATGTCCTTTTTAAATAGAAATGAATTTACATCTGGAATGATAAATTTATATGTTATAGATAACGGGAAAGCTATATCAGATACAAAAATTTATAAATCGTAACAAATAATTTAATTAGATTTAATCATTTCACTATCTGTATTATATCTAATACAAAAATTTTACATCTTTTAACAAATAATTGAATTTACTCTTCTCATTTCATTTATTATATCAGATACAAAATTTATAATTCTCTAACAAATAACACTAGTCTACAAATTTAGAAAAAACGAAGATAGATATGTAAGACAAGCTATCAAAGTTCGTGTGGCATGACCAGTGTTGACCAATTGAAATTTACTTTTACATTTTATATAATTACATCTGATACAAACATTATAATTAAAATATATTATTATTAAAATTATAAAATACAAAATTATAGTTTTGTAACAAATATTTTCACTAACTCTTATCATTATAAATAAAAAAATTAAATTCTTTATCGAAACCATAGCAGTTTTGAAATTTCTATACTTGGGCGGAAAAATAATAATTCATTCGAACTTTTTCAGAACAACGATTAGAACAACGTAAATGCAGAAAAGTTGAACGTAGATGTAGAAACCATAAAGCTACATCAGCGTCTAAGAAACCTGCACGCTTCGTCTAGATTTAAGCTTTCTAAACGTACATGCAGAAAAGTTGAACGTAGATGTAGAAACCCTAAAGCTACATCAGCGTCTAAGAAACCTGCACGCTTCGTCTAGATTTAAACTTTCTAAACGTACATGCAGAAAAGTTAAACGTAGATGTAGAAATCCTAAAGCTACATCAGCGTCTAAGAAACCTGCACGCTTCGTCTAGATTTAAACTTTCTAAACGTACATGCAGAAAAGTTGAACGTAGATGTAGAAACCCTAAAGCTACATCAGCGTCTAAGAAACCTGCACGCTTCGTCTAGATTTAAACTTTCTAAACGTAAATGCAGAAAAATTGAACGTAGATCGAGAAACCTTAAAGATACATCAGCGTCTAAGAAACCTGGATGCCGCATCTAGATCTATATTTTCTAAACGTAAGTCCAGAAAAGCTGCACAAACGTGATGGGTGCAAAATCCCGGTCAAAACGTGCAGAAAAACTGCATAAACGTGCAGTTTTTGCTGATTTTGTTTTCTCTGTGTATAACATAATTCCGTAAAATGTGAGTGCGGAACGCTTGATTTTTTTTTTTAAATTTCACAGCATATTTTTAGGCATTTTCTGTTTTGTGATTTATTGAAACTTCAAAAACTTTTTAAATTTTTTTTTTTTTCATTTTGAAAGTTTCAGTTTTATTAAAAATTTTTAAACATATTTCGTCGTTCCTACAATGGTTTTCGTTTTTACTTTGAGGCATTTTATAAACATTTGGAACAAAAATTTACCTGTTATTTGAATAATTTAATATCGAATATGTAGAAACGGGCCCGTCATTTTTGACGGGAAAGAACTATATATAATTTGGAAAGGAAATTTCAAGAAAAAATTTCAATTTTAAAATTTATAATTTTTTGGATTCGGAGAAAAATTTATTTATGAAGAAATCTGAAGTGTTAGAATTTATAGGAAGAAAATATAAAAAATTTCAAAATTTTTCTGAAATTTCTGATGAAACACGTTATTTCATCATATATGTACTTCACAAGTGAATTTGCATATCAATTTTCAGGATTACAGTATTTTTATTCAAAAACCTATCCCTAGACTTTCCACAAGCATACCATAATTCTGTAAATTTTTTGAATTTGCTACTGATTTTATTTTATTTTTCTTACAAATTTATCTGAAATATCAGATAATTCTTATATTATTTTTAAATTAGAAAGGACTTTCCATATCTCCCTGCTTAAGCCATTCTTAAAAAACTCAACTTTTTGCAGAAGGTACGTGTACTTTAAAAAAAAATATATATAAATAATTGAACAGTGTTGAACCGCGTAATATTTCTAGTAAAATTAAGTAGACAAAAACAGCTTACATAAAGCAAAAATTTAATTCGGATACAAGAGGTACACGAAAGTTGCTCACTACACAATATCAAAAATAATGTTTTTTATCATGTCAAATTTACATGATTTTTAAATAACCAAATAAAAAATACCACATAAATTTGCTTTAAATTTTTGCTTAAACTAAAAAGTTCTGACCTTCAGCTGTGTATTTCCTTTTCACATTTTGTATAAAATATGCGTTTTGATAAAAATTATCAGCTCACTTAACACGTGCTACCAACGAGTGTCAAATGCAATCAGCAGCCACAAACAAGTTTCTAATTCTGTGCTTAATTCCACAAAAGTGACGCGTCATTTTGAATTAATTATTTTTGCATTGCGGATCATTTGTTGACAAAATTGCATACCTATTTTACCTCTACCTCTAAATACTATCTCTTTTTAGTATTTGGTAAAATCACTTTTGTCCAGCAAGCTTATTCTAGAACAGTAATTTTTAATCACTGTATCTATTGTAAATTCTAAAGTGTGATATTTTAAACTAAAAAAATATGTGTGTGGAAGCCACGCACGGTATAAGTGAAACTTAAACCCAAAAAGTAGAGTTTAAAGTGGTTAATTGTGATTAACTCTGTAATGTAGTATAAAAAGTAGATCAAATCGGTTTTAATACAATTTCGAAAAGTTCAAAGGTTTTCTACCATCAATTAACCATACTAGATCCATCATACTATACCACTAGTTTTTATTTATTGTAAAAACCTTTATCCAAAATTTGTATATAGAAAAAGGGAAATTGGTGGTGATAAAAGGGGAAAATACTGAAGACACACTAATTTGCTATTGATCATTTAAAAAAAAAGACAAATGGCAGTTTCCTGTTTAAGTGGTGTTCGGCAAGTATAGCTTTCTTGTTATGAAATGATGTAAAATTGATTTCACTAAGACGAGACAATTTAGAACCTGATTTAAAACAGATTCAATGCAATTAGCTGTAATACAATGCAATCACTATTCTAAAGTGCTTTATACTTGGCAATAGAAGCACGAACTCCGAGGTTTTAAACATTTTAGTTCGGTTTTACAACCCGTTTCAATTCGTCATATTGCTCTGTAAGCTGCTAATGTAGTTTCAATTCAAAAAATTACGGACTCAAACTTTGTTGATTAGGTGTTTTTCTTCGTTAGGTCTGTAGTTTCGTTTGTTTGAACTAACCATTTCACCATGGCTTATGGTGAGTTATTTAATTGCATGAATTCGCTGCGTTTCATTAGTGTTTCATCGGTTTTACTACACGTTTAGTTCGCCGTATGTTGTATACGCTGCTCAAGAAGTTTCACTTCAAAAATATCAATATTGTTAAATGTAGTAGACGATATGAGAATAGCATTGTAATTTTTACGACCAAATATACAACAAATTATCAGAAAGCTCAAACATACTAACAAAATATCTGAAGGATTATCTCATTTTTTTTTGTTATAGCCTGCTGAAGTCGGCATTTTTGGAGCGCAAATTTTTTATTTTAATTTTAACCAGAATCAAAAATACTACGAAAAACTCAAAAGCAATTTTTACATATTTTTGAATTTGTTTCATTAATTTATTAGAAAAATTAAAATACAAAATTTTTATTTTTATATCAACTTTAGAAGGCTATGATGAAAAATAAGCGCAAGCTTATACTATAAAATCTTCCGAGGGTGCTATTATAACGGCCCTCTTTCATTTCGCGGTTGAATCATTGGGGCATCTTTTTCGTTTTGCACAGTGTAATTTTTAAACTTATCTTTTTCTTTGTGTGCCGCTTAATTTTGAAATCGTTAAGTGTTTTGAAATCGTTAAAAAAGGTTGAGAACAGTTCTAGACAAAACACTGTGATTTTTTACAAATTATGCTTAATTGTCACTTAAGAAATCTTCCACTTTATTAACATGCTTTTTGATTTGTTCTTTTTTCAGACTTACCAACCCTGAGATGGAGTGTACGCGATGGGACAACGATTTTTTTGACTTGACTTCATAATTAATTTTTTTTTGTATCAGGAAAATATTATATAATTTGTTAAGAAACTTGCATGTTACATAGGAGCTGAGAAAAAAACTTATTAGAATTTAAACCGTTAAGTTAAATAGTACTTTAAAATGATTTTAATTTATTATAGGAGCATTAAAGAAATAATACTTCCGCATGATTAAAATTAATATTAATATGGTCCTAAACCTATATTTTATGCTGAACACAGCGTTCAAAAATTTAGTTCGCTTATTTATGAATGCGTATATATAAATTTATGTATATAAATTTATGCACAGACGACAAAAAATAAAATTTACATTAATTAATTAAATGAATTTTTATTAAGTATTAACTATCAAGATTATCCATGTGATAAAAGTAAAGCGATGTCTTTAGCCTTTGTTTATGTGGAATTGATATCTACTTTTTATTTAAACTGCGCCAAATTGACTTGAAATGAAAATATGTGGATAGATAAAATAATAAATGTATGGTATTGGTTAAGAGGTGTACAGAACACTCCTGTGCAAAGTAAATAATTTTCACTTATAATAAAACAAGATTACATTTTTATAACTTCAGTGTTGTTTTACAGTTTTAAGCAGCAACAAAATTTTAGCCAAAGCTCTACTTTCACTACCACTCTTGTGTTTTGATATATATGACAACATCAGCACGTTGATTTACTTTGAAATTCAAAAAATCAAAAAAGTTGATATTATATTTATGTTTTAGAGATAATTTAGGATCAGCGTAAAAATATATAGATATAGATCTGCACATACATACATACTAAGCATGACTTTCATGCGTTTCCACATTTATCTTAACATCTTTTCATTCATAAAGAGCATTCATGATAAATGATATGTATTAATTTTTGTAACCATGATTATAAACAATGCTAGACCGAATATCTCTAGTGATATTTTGATGATCTTCATTTCAAAAATAAATTGGAATATTATTAATGATGGCTTGCTTGGTTTGAAGTATTTTTGCGATCATACTCAAATCATATTCAACCGCTGCAAATCAAACTGTTTGCTTATGATGTTTTGTAATTGATTTCAGAGAGTTCACGGGGATCCTACTACATACCACATACCACGTGAAAACAAGCAGACTAACGCACTTGGAACTTGATCAATTTCTATGATTAATCGCTACATCGCGGAGGTGCCTTTTGTTGCCAAGTCTTTTGAAAAATCTTTAAAAAAATTCATTAAACACAGCTAATTGATTTTGTGTTTGCGGAGATGTAGTGTTGAAAGTCACAAGCTATCAATTGCTTAAGTAGCTCCGTGGGTTTCTGAGGTGAGATCTTTAGAAGATATGTCGAGAAGTGCGTTAAAGCAATCAACGTACATTCTCTCTCTCTCACTTATATGCACATGATTAATTATCAGTTTCAAAATAATTTTGTTAACTTGTAGATAATGCAACTGTTTCTGGTTTCAATTTGAAAATTTTTTACTCAGAACTTCCTCATATTTCCTACAAAAGCAACTTGACCAAAGTGTGAAAAATGCGTGTGGATAACATGATGGCACACCCACAAATCAAATAATTTATCACCGAAAACATATGCAGCCCACAAAACCTAAACGCACAAACATACTTTGTCAAGCGAAAAATGAGACTATTTAAAAGTTGACATTATTTAAAAAATTCGAAAAAGATACATTTGAATGCTATTCAGCGCCAGTGTGTAGCGACACAACTTCTCAAAATATCACACATTCACAAGTGTAATTTAAGGAGTTCAGTAACAAAAATGAGCCTCTGGTTATGGATCGTATACAATGAAATCGTCCCATGTTTACAGTAACACGAACACATAAATTACGTAATTGGAGTGCACTGGTAGAGTGAAGTGCAGTGGACGTGACATTAGGAATTACTAATGTGGATAAGGGTCCTTCACATGTGCTTAAATTGGTTTTCTTAAAAATACTTATTTTGTTTACATCTGGGTCAACTAATTACAGTTCAAATGAGCTGAGCATAACTACAACTTTCAGTTACTGCTGTAAACATGAGAGACAAACAGGCGCACTTCAAATCCATTTGTGACTGTTGACAGACAAGGAGGCAGATTGAAATCTACTCCGTTTAAAATCATGGCTACTCATATAAGAGCTGTACTCAAAACTCAAACACTTGAATTTTCTGAGAAATAATTTTTATCTCTACGTGTATAATTTATTGAATAACGCCACCAATTTAAAGGCACCTTATTGGGTATCAGTTGTTGTCCCTGAAAGACCACACAGTATTTAGAAAGCATTAATTCTATTCCATTTTTTGTTGATGCACAAGCAACCTTTATTTACCGCATCTTAATTTGTCCTGCAAATCAAATGAATTGAATAGCGATAACAATTTGTCCTTTTGTTAACCATGTTTGTTATGAAAATTGTAGAGCACTTTTCTACAACAGTTACAGAATTGAGTTTCAGATTAACACATGAAACAATAAAGGAATTAAGATGACTTTAAATTTAATATTTTATATCTGGTTTGAAACAATAGAAATAACATTTTATATTTGACTTATTCAGGACAAGAATAAGAATTTATCAAATTATTAATAGCGGAAAACATAGTTTTACAAAATCTTTAAAAGCTCTGTATCCATAAAAAAATAGTTTTTATTAATTAAAATTTTCTTTAAAGATTCTTAATGAATCTCGTAGTTTTTGTCGGAAATGCGTCATTATAATAGTGAAAACACAAATTCAATATTTGAGTTTCCGATGAAACTATCAAAATTGCACGAATTCATGCCGTGTGACATTAGTTCTGAGGCCAAATTTGAGTCTTTGAACTGTGAGCAAATCCAACGAGCGTAACTAAGTGTTCGGTTCTGAGTTGGGCCAAACATGCTGTTGGCAAAGCAATTCCTTCATGCCTAGTTATGACTAATGTTGTAATTAGCATCTGCGTTGACAAAAACAGCAGGAGCTGCAAACGAAGATACGCTGCAGTGCCAAGTTTCAAGTTGTTCGCCTTGGACGATGGGCCCGTTACTTCACAGTAACTCTACCCCCCACCTGAGATGAATAATTATTTCAGATCTTTATCCTCACGCAGCTCCTACTGGGACAGTTAATGCCCGCACATTTTGCGCGCTGTACTTTTAACTGTGAGTTACCTGCATAGCTTTCCGTTGAACCATTGCAATTGAAGGTGATACGCGCTTGTTTTATTTACGCATTCACGCGCATTCCGCTGAATCGCGCCGCGCTAATGGCCGTCATAAAGGACCAGCGGACGAACGAGCACACAAAGCTATGGTGTCATCCATATTAGTCACCTTGGCCGAAGGAACACTCGTACACATCGAATAGCCGCTATTAAGTTGCGCTCACATTCGGCAGGCCTCGACCAGTTAGTGACAGTGGCCTCCGCCTGTGTTATTAATGACGGAAATTTGAAAATACAGAAGGTTCAATAATTGCCGATCTATTGTATTTGAAGCGTAAACATTTCTCCTTCTCGGGATCAGCGTCCAAAATTTTGTGACTTTGTCAAAATGACAACAAAATAGCTGCTCATTTTGGCACACTTGTGATGTAAATGTGCCTTAACATGCACATGAGAGTATCACGCGGTGGCTCTGGCGCAGACATAGTTTTTAGCGATCCTTGCTTCCTGTTTGCCGTTTGCTGACTATAAACTATTGACTGTTTTATTGAGCGCAATGAAATAATTAAACGAAGAGTTTTAAAACCTTTGGAAATTTTATGATATGAGTAAACAATGATTGAAGGACTAAAGCAAGGAAGGACAGCATGAACGGCAGCTCAATGCGTAGCTATTCTATGATATGTTATGATAAGTCGCGTGGAAGGCTAGTTTTTGACTTGTCAATTTTGCTATTGCTATTGTTTTTGTTTAGCTTGTTTTTACTTTTCGGAGTACACAAGAGTTCAAAATGTTCTAAGAAACTGTCATAAAATAATGCTATATATTTAAGAACTTGAAAATTTTATGTACAGCACGCACGCGACAGTGAATCAGAAGTCAACAAACACAAGGATAACAAAAATAGACCAAAAATTGACAATGTTTCCGAATCGTGGATGAGCTCAAGTCACTTTGAAAATCAACGGATTTAAAAAGATCTATAAAAATATCAAAATTATGATAAAAACGACTTAAAGATGGTTGAGTTCTTTTTAAGAATGCTTATTAAGTACGACCCACTCAAATGATTTCATCTCAATTCCAAAGAAATGTCCTAATATTTTTATTTGGAGCACGAATATTTTTTTTAAATTTGTATTAAATGTTTTGGCTAAGATGGTCTAAACATTCTTCTTTATTTTTTATTTAAATTTTTTTAAAGGCGAAGAAAAATGTTAGATTTCATTTTCGTCCTTCGATTTTTTGTATATCTGTGAAATCTTCCAAATTTGAGAACGATAAGCGAAAGAAGGATAATGTCCGATTTAAACCAATTTTTTGCAAGATCGTATTGACGAGTGGAAACTTTTTTGCACCGAAGTAATGATGTTTTTATTCGATAGAATTTTACAAGTCGTTTGGGTCGTGACCAGCTTACCAAGTAAAGGGTGTTTTTTTAGAGGCATAGAACTTTAAGTTGGCAAGACTGTTTTAACTGGCGGCCATGTTATCAGCTGGCAAGTGATTTGTGTTTACTTTTAGTTTGGCACTTCAACATGAATAGACTGACGCCTGAACAACTCTTCCAAATTGTGCTAATTTACAATAGTTCTGTTCGAAATTTTCATAAGTGATTGGAAATTGGACCTCCAGATTAGATTACGTTCGAGCCAGCCTAGGCAGTCATATACCACAAATCATATTTAAATTATAATGCCAAAAGATATCTTGTGAATAAAGGCGATTTTATGTAAATTTAAAAAATTCATACTTGTTTTATTCCATTTCAAAGTTCTGTCTTTTAAAAAAAAAAACTACTTTTAAAAGCAACATTTTTGTTTAAATTTGTTTGGATAGCCAATACACAAACCTTTATAGATTATTTTGATCTGATGCAACATAGCTTAAGGTAATACTAAATAAGGGGATTCAAGTCATTGCGTAAGGGCTGCGTAACTGCTCAACTCGTAACTTTTTACGAAATATAATTTTTTTTATATGAACTTTAACAAGCGATTTGCGTAAAACTTTACGCAAAAAATTTGGATTGCGTAAAGAGCTACCCCGTCAAAAAATCGTTTGTTAACTATTCTTTCACAGGATCTAACATGTCCTCCAACTATGTCAGATGTGACTTATTTTTAAACTAAGAACAATCAGGGAAATATAAGTGACAAAAGTTCCAGAATCTTTCAGAATACGCAGTTCATTTTACGTAAAATTTGGTGATGGTGCGTTGATGTCAATTCAATATAAGCAAAGTACGCAATACGTAAATCTACGCAGTGACTTGAATCCTTTTAATACTGAATCAACAATTCTTCGTAACAAATTGTAACAAGGGTTTATGAATTGATAGTGTATAAAACTATCGATCGATGGGTTACGAGTTCGATACCCGAAGTGAGCGAAGGATTTTTTTCATATTTGCTTGTTGTAATAGCTGCAAGAAAAAACTGTAACAATTCTTAGGAAAAGGTTTTGGAAAAAGTGTCGGTTTTTGAGATTTCACTCAAGCAAACCACAACACGAGGAGCAAAACGCTGTTCTTCAAAAAAATTATTTCATAAAAAAAATTTCGCCAAAGTTATTGAGAACAGGTGTAAGATATTGAGAAAAAATGTGTTTGCTGGATAAATACACCTAGATTTTCCAAGACTACTTAAATTTAATATTTATCATTCGAAAGAAATAAGTTTTTTGTAAGAATGCAGTGAGAAACTCGATCGATAGTCAAGTTATAGCCTATAAGTGCGCGAAGGTACGCAAAACCGGTTTACGTAAGTAAAATTTAGGGGATGTTTGGCAAATTTCGCACACAGGTTCTTGTCTTACTCAAAAAGATCTAAAAAAAATATACTTTCAGGTATTTCTAGTTCATTCTTATTTGTATTACTGTGTTTAAAACTCAATGTTTTTGACAAAGTTGAAAAATTGTTGGTGTCATAAAAACCATATTATATCAAATGAGGTCATTGGAGGGCTGAGAGATGGAAATCAGAATTGTAAAAAAAAACACCGAACAAAATAGAGCAACAAAACGAGCGTTGAAATAATTTTTATTGGTTTTGACAGTTCTGACTCTGAGAGAGAGGGATTTGTAAGCTCTGCTGTTACCGTTTTTTAGTTTACCATGATAAAAACTAAATTTTTATAAAAATACAGTAGTCGCACGGTTAAATGGATACTCAAAAAAATGCACATCCAAAAATATGCACAAAATATCAAAATCTATTGGCTTCTCTTATTTCATCAAATATTGATAATTCTGGAGCACTGATGAAAAAATTATCAAAGATGTTGATATCAATTTTCAAACGGCTTGGGATAAGATCAATCTTAAAATTGACCAAGAAATGCTGCTCAAATATGTTGAGTACGAACTAATGTTATGATCTTGAAGATGACATAATGAAATGTCATATAAAGCATATAAAGAAATGAATTTAAAAAGGACTCTGAAGCGTCTGCAGTTGTATTATTGTTAAAAACCATCATTTTACTTAAATGTATATCTGATAAAATATTAGTCAAGCTCCAATTTATGAACAATTCACTAAAATGAACAGGGCCTGTTTGAATTAGTTCCCATAATCGAGCTACTACTGTAAGATTAATATTTATGACATATATTTATGAAAAATATAAAATTAAATAATACAAGCAACACAGCAATTCTTAATAAGAGACTATAAAAATCTCACTACTTAAAAAGTTGCATGCATATAAACACGAAAAGTAAATGACGTCTCCGAGTGTAAATTAAGTAGCGTGATTTTGAATACTCATTTATACTTAATTGTTTACGCTGAAGCGGATGATATCGAAAGATTTTTTTAGATTTTTAAACATTCTCAAAAGCACACTTTGAATGCTTATTTTACTCTTGGTATATTATTGTCAAAATTAGATGTGTGGCGAATATGTAGCTTGCCGTTAATTTTTTTAGATTAATTTTCAATGATGTAGAACTTGAAACACTTTTTCATAGCTTTTATATCATTAAAACACGGAAAAGAGCAATTTTGTACAATTTTTATTTTAAGAAACAAGACAGATTTAACCATTTTACTTCATTTTCAAATTGAAAATTCTTGCTTTCTTAAGTCTTTCTCATAACTTTGAGATTGTATATGAGTTGTCAACTTCGTTTTGACATTTGTGGCAGAACGCTCTCATTTAGCGAGTTTTAGTTGTTGTATCATGATTTTACTAATGCATTAAAAAATCTCAAAATTAGCTGACAAATTTTTTGAACTTATTGGAAAAGCCGAACTCTTGAAGTAGATTTTTAGCTCTTTGAAAAGTTTTCTTGCTCAATTATTATCTAAGGTACGTTAATAATTTCCGTTAACTAAGGAACGTGCAATTCTAATCTATCCACAAAATTGTTATCGGCTTCATTTGAAGTAGCAAGCGAAGCACATGTTGTTATCGTGCAACCGAATTGCAACGATTTATCTACTTGGTAACTTCAGAGGCTTCAAAGATACTTCAAATTTGAACAAAGTCAGCGTTGCTAATTCCTCATAATCTACCAATTGCACGGAAAACACTTCACTGCTACATGCTCATCGCATTTCAATTGGATTCAAAACATTGGATCATTTAGGCCACTTGTTTGTATCACATGGCATGCGCTCTGAACGCTACATTCGTCCATAACGACTTCAATTAAAATCTGTTTGTTTGGATTTGCTTGATTTATGGAGTGCGACACCCGCTTGTTTATGTCTTTAATTAAGTCCTTGGAATCATCTGTTTGTCATACTGACGTACCATACCGTTCAACCAATGAGCCTAATAAAGTATGCGAATTGTTTTCCCCACGCCGCTACTCACTTCGCAAAAACACATAAACCATTTAGGTACCCTCTCTTGCCAACTAATCCTGAGAACGAATGGCAGCCAATGTAATCGATTTGTTGCAACACAAACAGAAACACGTCGACAAACTGTGTTAAATTGGATCGCCAAACATTGAAATCTGTGCAAACATGAAATTAATTAAGTTTTAGATCACCAACGACCGACCCGACAGAAGACAGTTCGTTTGGTCAGACGGATATTGATTTGTACTTAACTATGTTTGATGTGTAGATGTGTCTGCACTTAAGTAAATCTGCTGCTTCATTGCCAAATGTTATGCTTTGTTTATGAGGCAGCATTAAAGTAAAACTGATATGTATGACATAACAGACGCCTGCATCATATTCATTAATTGAATTAATTAATAAAATCAAAAGCAATTTGAACATGGCCAGAAAGCATCAATTTCGCTTGAAGATTAATAGGAAGCTATAAAATTAAGAGAATCAGCATGAACAGAAGGTTGAAATAGTTACAAATTTTCTCATGACATAATCCACACTTAGGACGACAACTCAGACTTGAAACAATAAAGTCTGACCTCTGCATTTTATTATTATTCAGAATTTTTTTTAACACTTGATGAGAAATCAAGTCTAGCTGATCATTAAAACGAACCAACAAACAAAGAGTTGTGCATGAAACAATCACCAGGCTATCATGGATGCATAAGCACAGATATTTATTTTCGTTCAATCATAATTAATTGTGGCGCAGCTCTATTTCGACACGAAACTCAATTCCATTGATGTCAAAAAGTAACGCAGTTGTAAGCAAAGTGGTGACGGGAGCTATACAACTAAAGCTGATAAGAAATATTCCCATGAGCTATTTATCTTCAATTGTAATTGAAATTTTATCGAAACACTACAGATTCACTTATAATTATCGCTCATGTACACAAGTGTCAAATGGAGCCACAAGAACAAAATCGAACAGAAAGTGTATTCTGTGTGTCCAATACTCGCATTTATTGTGGGCGTTTTTTGTGTTTGTAATTGTGGGTAGGGACAGTAGTTTACAAGATGCACAGACACTTTCACTTTGTCGTCCAGTAATTACTGTAAAGTGCTACAACACACAAACTAAGTAATTAGTTGAGCTGTAATAATTAGTAACTACTGGTACTTGTATTATCTATACACTGGCTAACGTTCGTGTACAAACATACATAGGAATTAATTAAATTTATTAAATTTATATACACTAAAATAGAAGTGTATATAAAAAAAAATAAACCGAAACGTTAAATTTAGGTACACCAAAATAATTGGGCATATTGTATAATTTAAAAAATTAAGTTTTGAAGCGAAGTTTTTTATGTCTCGCCTCTGATATGGTGAACGAACAAGGTTGCTGCAGGGCTATCAATCCTTTCTTTTTCAGAGTCAGAATTGTTGTACTATCTGCAAATCTGTGATTTGCTTGAGTAAAATCTCTAAAACTGACACTTTTTCCGACACCTTTTTTTATAATTTCTTCGTCCGTGTATGGTTGTCATCGTCGTTTCCTTGTTTATGGAAATCTGCAATTGTAACGCCGGTAGCAGAAAAAAAAAACAGGAGCTTGTGAGCCAAAAGATTTCAGGCCTATAAGTATATTGTCTTCCATGTCGAAATTCTGTGAATCTCTTATGGCTAATCAAATATCGTCATTCCTAAGTCAAAATAGTCTTTTGTCTCCATTCCAATCACGATTTCGTGCTGGTCATAGTTGCTCTACTGCAACGCTTAAAGTATTTGAAGACATAAGGTCTCCATATGATGATGGTCGTTTAACTCTACTGTGCCTTCTTGATTTTTCGAAAGCATTTGACACTGTTTGTCATCAACTTCTCTGTCAAAAATTTAAGAATATATATGGGTTTAGTGCATATGCCACTCGTCTCATAAGTAGCTATTTGATAGATAGGGTAAAGAAAGATTGGTAATAATTTTTCTATTTACAAAGCTGTTTGTTGCGGTGTGCCGCTGGGATCGGTTCTTGGTCCACTTTTGTTCTCGATATTTGTGAATGACATTTTTCGTTGTTGCACCTATTCATCAATGCACGCTTATGCTGATGATGTTCAGATTTACTTGTCTGGCAAAACAAATCTTATGGAAGATCTTGTTTATGAACTAAACGAAGATCTTCTCAGTATAAGCATATGGGCTATGAATAATAATCTCCATCTTAATGTTCTTAAGTCCTATGTGTTGCTTATTTCTTAAATAAAAATAGACCCTAGCTCCATCCCAGACGTATTAATGGATAATAAGAAAATAAAAATTGTAAATAGTGTTGTTAGCCTTGGTTTTCATGTTAATTCTTACCTCACATGCACAGATCACATCAACAGTGTAGTCCGCAAAGTATATTATATTTGGCGAAATCTTCGGATGCCAGCTCAGATCACTTCTATTGATATAAGACGTAAGCTTGTAATTCAGCTCATTGTTCCTGTCATAACATATGCCAAGCTTGTGTATAGTAAGTTAGATTCACAGTCCCAACATAAACATCAAATCGCTTTTAATCATGCTACACGTTATGATTATGGCTTACGTAGGTTTGATCATTTATCTGAATTAAGAAATTGTATACTTGGATGCGATATAATAAGTTACTCTAATATAAGAAATTGCATATTTCTGCATAAACTTATACAGTTGAAAACTCCTTTTTACTTGTTTGAAAAATTACAATTTAGTAGGTCAAACTCTTATTCTACCAAGTTTTAACTACCTTAACTCCACACGACTATTTTTTATTAATGCTGTTCGATTATGGAATTCATTACCGAGTCAATTCAAATCAATACAGTTTTCTAAAGAACGCTTTTCAAACTTGCTATTCAAAGACATTTTTCTTCACCTAATTCTTAGCAAATTGCCAGTTCTCTTTCAGCTCTTTCTTGCGCTCTACCTTCATCTCTCTCTTGATCTTACCTTTCACAAAACTCATTCTTTCTTCATAAATGAAGGTCATCTAATTCTTATCTATATAATTATTGTTACTTAGCTTAGCTTGAGTTATAATTCTAAATTAATAATTGTATTCAACATTACTTGTCAATAAGCTTTGTACTTTAAAAGAACTTAGTTCTTAGGGTACTAATGTAATAAAATCACATAATAATAATAATAATAATAATAATAATAAAAGTGGCGTGCACTACCTAACTAATAAGGGTTTCAGTCCCGGTTACGGAAATCATAGGATCCAGAGTCTTGTTACTCACTTAACTATTTGAGTGAAATTTTTCTTTTAGCTTCTTTTTTTCTTTTTCAGTTTAACATCTTTTTAAAGCACTTAAACTGCGCATTGTACAGCGAAGAAAGTCGTTCTCTTCGATTATTATTTTTATACCCACACGCGTACTGCGTAAGGAGTATATTAATTTTGTCACGACGTGTGTAACGCCCATAAGGAGGCGTGGTAGGTATAGAAAAGTATATATATTCTTGATCAGCATCACCACCTGAGTTGATTTAGCCATGTCCGTCTGTTGTCCGTTTGTCTGTCCGTCAGTCTGTCTGTCGATACGATTACAGCCGTAATTTTCAAGTTATCGTAATGAAATTCGATATTTAAGCTTCTTTTTAAAAAGCAAAGAAAACCACGCCTACCTCCCATACAACCCCAAAATTGAAAACTCTATAAAGAGACTAATATTTAAGGTACTATTACAGTGTGTAAAAAATTAAAAATAATTTTTTGTTTTTTTTTAGAATCCGGTTTCTTAAGGTCTTAAGAATGCGTATACGAAATTTTAGAAAAAAATATCAAATAAAAAAAAAGATATAGCATACATTACATTCGTATGTCGCTCATTTTTTCATATATTATCGTTCATAGAAGAAAATCTAATCGCGTTTTTCTCGAAACAAGTTTTTTCAAATTGGTTTCTAAGATATCTCGAGTTGAGCTTGATCGATTTCGATGAATCTTGATTTATTGTGATCGTCATAAACTCGGTTAAGCACTCTACCTATAAAAAGCAGAGAAACTTTTTTATTTTGTTTTTTACGGCTAAGAATTTCTGCCAAAAAGAGGGGTTTTTTGTAAATTTGTTTTTCAATGCATGCCATTTTTTTTGTTTTGTATTTTTTTTTATTTGCGTAGGTAGAGTGCTCAACTACAACCCTTAACTGAAGAATGCATTTTGATTTTTTACTTTCCGACGCCTTGAAAATGCTGGAGACGAGAAACCAACTTACAACCTTTTTTTAAACACGCCAACTTCAACGACCTCTAGAAAAGAAACCACAAATACAAAAACAAAAAAAAACATTTTTTTTAATATCTTCAACTTTAGCTGTACATAATGTTAATACATTTTAATTAAATAATTTAACAATACTATGTAAAAAAAATTAATAAAAAAGGTCTTGTTTTTAATAGCTTCACACTGTAATAGTACCTTAAGTTACAAAACTGAAATTTGGTGTTTGTGTATTCTATGACAAAACTGAGATGAGTTAGAAAAATGGGTGTCATCCACCCACTAACACGCCCACCTCCCATATAACCCCAAAATTGAAAAAGCTTCTGACGAAGCTACAAAAATAAAATTACTATAAAACTAAGACGTGTAAGAAAAATGGGCGTCATCCATCCATAAACACAACCACCTCCCATACAACTTCAAAATTGAAAACTCTATAAATAGGCTTCTCTTTAAGCTACAGACAAAAAATTTGATACGTTTGTATTTTATATCAAAACTAAATCATGGAAGAAAAGTGGTTGTCATCCGCCTAAGGCCACACCCACTTCCCATACAACCCACTATAGCGAAAACTCTTTTAATAAGCTAATATTTACAGCGTTAAAATTTAATTTTTTTTATTTTTACGAATCGGCCGTTGGGGTATTTTAACTTCGGCCAAGTCGAAGATATACCTTACCAGTTTTACATTTTGTTGAGTATTTTGTCGACTTGCGCACAATGGTTGAAAAGTGGAAATAAATACAAAAATTCATAAACTCTTAATGATTTTTTTTTTCCCTTTAGATTGTTTAAGAATTGTCTAACTAGCATACAGTGGTGCTCCAATTTAACGAACACCGATTTAACGAACATCCAATACAACGAACTCTTTTTTAATATAACATTTGAAATGTTATCTATCTGCTATCTGCTTCTATTTAACGAACATTAGTTTTTCTAAACGTGCTTCGATTGTTTTTGAATTTGTTATGACATTAATATCTACTTATATAATTCTCAAATAGTTCCATCAGGTTAATATAGACATTGTCAGACATTTAAGAACATAATAGGTATGTATTTTGAAATAACATAATTTTGGTTTTATAATTTGTAGTGTGGACAGCTTTTAACCACCTGCTTTCAAAACATTTTATACTAATAATTTATAATGCCTAAAACAGGTGAGCCTTTCAATTTCATCGAGAAATTCAAATTTATTGGTGTGCCTAAAAAAGACACACAATTTACATATATTTTATATTTAAAAAATTCGAAAAAAGTGTTGCCGATTTAATGAACTTTTTGATTTACCGAACGGCCTTGGACATTATATCTTTCGTTAAATTGGAGCACCACTGTAATTCCAAAATATTTCACAGAAATATTAACAGGTGTTTTGTGCAGACACACATTGGATCGAAATAAGGAATATGCTGAACTAGGAAGTTAAGTATCTCTATTCTATTAACTAAGTGTTAATGTTTAAAGTATATTTAAGCCACTTTAGGAGGGACATAACATTCGCGGCAGAGGAAACAGACCCTTTTTTAAAACTTCATTACTCAGTCAAAAACAAACATTTTTCCAACATTTTTTTTTATTATTGTAGAGAATTGAACAAATTATAAAAACAAAATTCAAAAAAATATAATTTTCACTCCAACATGGTTTTATAGAGCTCCAAACTGGCGGCAGAGAAAAAAAACGAGGCCTCGTGGTTGCAGCGATGGGAGTCGCAAAAATTGTCCGATCTGGAAAAAAAATGACTTTTTTAAATCATAACAAAATTGGTAATCGTATGACAGGAGCGTTTGAATTTGGTTATCGTATGAATTTTAAAATTTTTTTTCAATTTTTCTTTTTCGAAAAAATATTTACTTTAAAAATTCATAAAAAATCGAAAAAAAACTCGTGTCATACGATAGCGAATCAAGTTTAAAAAAATAAAAAAAAAATTTCGTCGAAAAATGAACCCGCTAGTATTAAAAACAGTATTAAAAACATGGTTTCAAGATAAACGCGTTCAAAGTTTGTGAACAAAGAAAAATGCAAAAAAAAAAAATGCGCTCTCACTAATCCTGCTGTAACTTGTGAACCCGTAGGAAGTATTCCATGAAATTTTTTCTAAGAATCTTAAGAATATTTACTAAAAAACAAAATTATAAAAAAAAATAGATAAAAAACGGCCAATGTCATGTCCCCCCTTAATTTATAACAAAATTCTTATTTTAAATAAATTTTTTTTTTTATTTTTTATATAATTCTTATAAATAAAAATACACATATAATTGTTTCTTCCCATTAGTACCCCTTCAGCACTGTGTAAAACAAATAATTGATAATTTAATATGGAAATTGCATGGAACTTTCACCCGATTTTCCGCTAAATATGCAAAATGTTGCAGCTGAATTCTATTAGAATAAAAACTTGAGCTATTTTTTCATACAAAACTATTTACAATTTCAGGTTCTAACACAGTCCAAATATTTAAAAGTTTATGTGAAAATCACTTAAATTTACTAAAAATGAATGCTCAAACTTAGTTTTGTTTTGCTTTGAATCTACATAACCTAATTTTTTTTTATTATATGACAAATTTAAGACAAATACAACAACAAGAAATATTAAAAGTTTAATTTAAAAAATCTCTTTATTAGTTTTTTTTAACGTTTGTGCGTTAAATATATTTTTACTGCTTTTTGTTTGCAAAAAACCCTTGATTTAATTACAAAAGCAACACGGCTATTTTATTAAAAATATAATCTTTGGTTAATTATGAAAAGAAAAAGTCTTATTTTACTTTGAGTTTCTAAGTTTGATTTTTTGAAGGGGACGTGACGCCTTCAAAATTTTTAATATTTTAATGTTTTAAAATGCGTATAAGTTGAATAAAAAATAAGATATCATTTTGAAAAATTACAAATATATTTTAAATAAAAAATTAATTCATTTGAGTGAATGACTTGGATAAGATGCCAAATGTATTTAAAAAATTAGCAATACTCTTTTAACATTTTTGAGATGCCAACATAAAAGTCAAATTTTAACTTTTATTTTTGACCGAAACAATAAAAGTCAAATTTTAAGTGTTATTTTTGACTCAAAAAAAAAATTCAAATTTTAATTTTATTCTTTTCTGACCGCAAAAATAGAAGTCATATTTTAACTTTTATTTTTGACTGAAAAAATAAAGGTTAAATTTTAACTTATATTTTTGAACGAAAAAAAAATCGGTCAAAAAATAACTATTATTTTAGAATTTTTTTATAAGAGTCAAGCAAATAAAAAACTTTTAAGATTACGATTCCTTAGCTAACAAGCATCGCACTGCTATATTCAAGTATCGAATAAACAAATTCTTTCTGTCTGACTTTTTGAATTGAAATTTCGATAATTACTGTTATTTTCTATTCCTGCATATGTATGTTACTACTGTAATTTTTTTACTGCAAAAAATCAAAAAAAAAAAAAAATCATGGCGGGCGTGATAAAACAAAAACTACTCGACCGATCGTACTGAAATTTTTATATGTTGTTTTACACTTGTCAATACATATTATAAACTACGAACTATGATATAAATACTCCAAGGTAGTATTGACGTATCTGTTGGAAACGGACTTTTGTCAAAAATATAACAAGAAAGAGAGCGCTCACAATCCGTCATAGCATACAATTAATTTTCACTGGTCACATTCAGCGTACCCACCAGGTGCCAACTGCTAAGTCAAAACTTGATGCACATAAATATGAAGTTGCGCATTAAAATGCATTTAAAAATAGAAAAATTTTTATTTGTCTGTAAAATTTCCATTCGTATTTGATACAAAGCTTGATATTTCATAAACTTGAAATTTTTCTGAAACTTCAATACCGATAATAGCGCTCCCCGATGTGTTGCTGTCACAACAGTTGACACAACTGAATGTGGCGAACGAATATAACAACGAAAAGCTGTTTTTGACAAGAATTCGTTTACTTGTAGCTGAGAGAATCAACATTTGTCAACACTACCTGGTAAAATTATTCTATCATGGCTACGGATAGAAAACCCGGTTTTATAGTTTTTTAGTTTTTGGCAGATTTTGTCCAAAAAACTTGACAATTTTCGAAAAAACGACGCCATTTTGATTATTTTTCTACCAAAATTATTTCTTCTAGTTCATTCCATGGCGGTTTTGATGCTGATAAAAACCAGCCTTTGTTTTTTTTTCCGATGTCCCAGTGAGTCGTAATCACGCCGCTATTGTGTTTTGATGTTTTTTTTTAAATAATTCCAGTAGAAATTAAATAAATTTATTTTTGTGTAATTGTTTTACTAAAAAATATATATTTAATTTTTTAAAATGATATCTTGTTTTTTATTGAACTTAAAACCATTTTAAAACATTAAAATAAATTTTTTTGAAGGCGTCACATCTCCTTAAAGTAAAAACGTTATAAAAATTTTGAAAAAAAATTATATTTTACAAGAGTCATTATAGACAAACGAAAAAAATATTGAAGTCTGGTTTTTATTATCTACTCAAGGGATTATTGGAAAACATTTTTGAGTACTTACAAATTATTTTGTATTTTGTTTTTTTTTTCTTTTAGCTTACTTTAACGGCTCAAAAAATAAAACAGAGCACAAAGAGCAGAACCGAGCAAAACTTAGAAAAAACTAAATGTGTTTCGGATAGTTCTTCAGTCTTAAAGCTTAGTTCGTTAACAATTATCTTAAGTATTCTTTAGCATGCTTTTAGGCATAAAATCATATCATGTAATGTATGCAAGTCATGCATGCTAGACGCCCTGTGCTTATTTTACCACAATTCCAAAAAGTATGCTATTGAATTTTTCAACTGTTGATTGTATCATATTTACAGCCACCACCAATTTCTTGTAAAATAAATGAGGTTCATTAAATTTTTTTAATGACTACGAAACGGTAACCTCTATTTTGTGAATTTTTTTTTACTGTTTTCATAAAAAGTTAGGCACGAGGCTTAACGGTTTAAGGGTAGTCAGCATTTTTAAGAAATCAATTTTTGTATTTTTCTTAATGTACAATATTTGTAAAATATTCTCTGAAAGTTTCAAGTGAATCCGACAAATACTTTTCGAGTTATTTGACTAGATTGTCTACTAATGCAACTTATTTTTTTGTTTGTCCGATTGATTTTAGATGAATCTCCAAGGATTTGCGATGGTCACCGCAAGTAACTTCTGTTGGAACTAGATTAAAAATTTCAGCCATAACTTTAAAAATTATTAATTATTATTTCAAATTTTCGTGAAGTCAAGTCGAAACATTATGAAAATGCACAGGAGCCAAAAACACTGTTTTTCAGCTCATAGACACGTTTATATATAGAAATAACTATACTACACTAGCTAAAAATTCTTTTAATGGACATTTTGAAACAACCTACATTGCTATTCTAACACACAGTACGAGTATTAATATTTTTTGATATATCCTCAACGCACTGCTGTTGAAATTAGAAATATTAGCACAAATTCGTCTAAAGAAATACAAGAATTTTCGATTAATGTGTACTGAATAATGTAAAAATTAGAAGGTTCTAAGATTAGCTACATTAACTAAATTCCATCGATTTTGGTGTAGAAACAATCTTCATACATCTAACAGCTGACACCGTGATAGCGCCATTTAAGAAAGCATTTTAGTTCGATGCGCTTTATTTCACACATTTCTGTAGGTTGAGTCTGGTGATATCTAGCAGTGACTACATAAAAGTTGGTTTCTGAAATGGCTAACAAAGTAGTGGAAGTGGGTAAAATAACCGCTAACTCTGGTTTCGTACGAGTTGGTGCTTGTCTGGGATAACCGCAATGGTGGTGTTCAGGTTACAAACATGCATGTGCTTGTACACAAAATCAAAATTAACCCATCTCAATAAACAAAACTAACGTACTGCAAAATAACTTATACCACTCAAATTGTTCATTCTTGCTATTACAGTGCTTTTAATAGACAAAAACTGTAAGCCTGAAAGTATGCACTCAAAATTTATTTGGTATTTTCAGTAACTACACATCGTCGACGACTGCAACATTACGACATTCGAGGCTAGTGAAAAATTGTCATATTGTCCGTGACTTTATTTTTATGAAAACCACGGGCTTTTATTTTATTTTAGAAATAATGTTTACGTACAAGACGTAGTCTTATTAATCTATAAGAATAATGGAAAAAGCCCAATTTGTATATAACGACCGAACTTTTATACTAGTTACATGAAAATCTGAATCAAAAATTCAAGAGTTGATCGCAATTTGTTGTAATAATTTTGAAGCAAAAGAACATAAACTTCGGGTGTAAATAATGCATAAAGTTGTACTTATAATGGTTTTAGCGGCAAAATTTTACGATTAAAACAGCGTGGGACATGAAATAAAATGGTTATGTATTGAATAAAATGGATGTAGATCCTCATCGAAATCTGTTATCAATTGTGATATTTTCTCTTTTTCTTTCAATAGCAAATCGTCTAATTTGTTTGCTAACTTAAAGGTAAAAAAAAAAACATATTTCATTGTTAACTGGGCTTCATTTTCAATTGACAGGATCCTTAATATATTTTCGACATTTTTGGTACTCAAGGACTTATTACTTATACAAGGAATTACTCGTTTATTTTAACATTTCAATATGAGCCTACCTGTAATTGAACCACGAAATTATGTCTGACCATCAGTCTCCGGGCATTATTTTTGAAGCAAGCTTTCTTAGAGTTGAACAAACTTTATAATTTTTTGTTTATTGTCAAGATATGAGAAATCGTGTCTTCCATTGTGTGAAGTGCATCTGGAAAACTTCAAACATGATGTTGCAGCATTCTCAATGTTGTGCAAGCCTGCAACAGATACCGCTAAAACTATGAACAATGGCATCATTATCATATCGGCTCACCTTGCAGCAAGCTACTTCTGTGAATCTGTTTTAACATTTTGACTGTCTTGTTATTGCATTTTTGAATCTGTTGAATCTGTATGCAGACTATCATGTAGGAATAACCAAATTTTTGTTATTCACATGGCGTTTACCCACCTGCATATTATAATATTCAAATTTTTCTCTCCCTAGCATTCATCCGAATCAAACTCAATGTTATATAGAATCTGTTGGATCTTAAGTCGAGCCAAGCCATTTTTGCGATGTGTTAATCGCCGTAAGATCGGTGCACAACTCATAAGAAACTTTTCATCACTATCCAAGCACATTGCTACCGATGACGATGATGGTGGATCTTCAGGAGGCAATCTTCTAGGAGCTTCTTTGAATTCTGTTTCAGGTACTGTTGGATTATTTGGAACTCGCGGTGGCGTAATCGCTGTATTATGTAGAATACTCGCAATAAACTGATTTTCATCGTTTATGATAGTCGTATTTTGGGATTGACTGGCAACATTTATTTTTTCATCAACTTCTATGTGATGTAGTATTCCATCGTCAACCGTATCTATTTCAGCCAAGCGACAGTTCTCGGTACCTTCCTGTAAAACCATTGTCTGATCATCGTCTGAATTATCTGGAAAATCTTCTAGCAGGGTATCTTCGATCTCACAGCTTCGTTAATGTAACAATAAAAAGAAAAGTACTTAATATTATGTGATTTCGGTTTTACATCCTACTGTCTTACTATGCATTGTCCAAATAGTGTGCCATGAAGCTCATCTGGTCATAGAAAACCCATTTTTTGCGTTTGTTTAATGCAGCATCTTCCGAACGGTTCAAGTATTTATAGTGTTTCGAAAAAGCATCCCTAAGCGAACGCCATCTGCGTCGACACTCCTCAACTGGGTAACATGGGCGGGAAGTTTTGTTGTTAGCGCTTATAAGATATTATATTTGACTAGAACAAATACTACGTACCTGTAGCACCTACTATTTCCCCCACTTCTTTCCAAAATTGACAACGCAGCGCCGATTTGCGGTATCCTTTTAACGACTTATCGTAGAGAATTGGTCTTAACTCCACTTGACGGATGAGTTCCTCTTCATTCAGAACGACGAGTTTTCCTGCTTCACGTTTACTGCGCTTATTTCTTGCTGTCATCACCTTTTTGATTTAAAAATCACGGATTTTGTTTTAGTGCAAATGCTTAATGTTAGGTATCTTTTATATTTTGGTAAACTTTTAAAACTTTCTTTGTTATTTTTGTTCGAATTGGGTCTGTTCACTCAGTTGCAGCATAAATATTTTGACAAGTACGGCAGCATAAACTTTTGTATTGTTTTGACGTCTTGAACATTTTAAGGAGCAGTCAGTCGCAACAGCTTGTTGTCAATCTTAATATTATGTCAAATAAAAATATTTTTTGTATTGAATTGAGGGTTTTAACTAGTGTCCGACCGAAACCAAAATTTTGGCCGAAACCGAAACCGAAACCGAATTTCGGCCATTTTTATAGTATTCGGCCGAAACCGAAACCGAAACTGAATGTCTACTTGAAAATTGTTTTAAAAAACAAATTATTTTTGTTAATTTTTTAGTTAAAAGCTTTCAAAAACATAACAATTGAAACAGAATATAATAACGTATATATTCGATAAATATTATTTTGCCTTTATTCATAAAAATTTACGAACCTCTTATAAAGCCTTTAACAAAAAATAAATGTTTGTTAAAGGCTTTATAAACGAGTATCCATAAACGTCCAATAACGACAAAAATCTCTTATAAAGGCTTCTTAAATGAGTAACCTTCAATAAACCCTTGATAAAGCCTTTTTAAAATTTTAACTCTAATGTGAGCACAAATATTGTCAAAAATACTTCAAACTGTTTCAAAAAATATGAAAACATGGCAAAACATTTCAAAATATTGAAAAAAAAAATTATAAGTGACAATTTTTTCACAAAAGAACATAGATTAAACAATTTTTTGACTGTTTGCATGTCAAAGTATTGATAAAATTGTGACAAATAAACTAAAAAGTATTGAATTCATCAAATTCACGAACCATTCTTGACACTGTTCCCATTTCAAATTGAGAGTGTTCCTATTTTAACAAATAAGCTGAGACAATAGCTGCGTTTTTTCCAACATCCAAATCCGATTTAGATTTGGTTTGCAACTCTGTAAGCTTATCACAGCTAGATGGCATTGGAAAACAACGTAAGATATGTCAACAACATTGTCATAAATTATTTATAAACAAAGGAAAAATTCAACAAATTATCAAAACAAAAAAAAAAATAAGAGCTGCAATTCGCACAAGCAACAGAAGCAAAGGTATTTATATATTACTAGCAGTTATTAATTTTATAACTGAGGTTTTACTTTTAATGGCACCATATTTTATATTTTGCATTTTCAGGTACATCTGCTTTTATGGTCATGATGCAATTATGAAAACCAGAAGCCACGAATAATTTCTCAACCCCGAGCGACAGTCACAACAACAACAAACAACAACAAACAACAACAGTAGCAACAGAACAGACGTTGACAAAAATAGCCAGGACAAATGGCACAGTGGCCAGGACAAATGGCCAAGTGGCCAGGACAAATGGCGAAATAGCCAAAAACACCAGCAACGAGAGCCAAGCTTGCAACAAAAACAAAAGTACAAAAGCTAAGCTAAGCAACACCACCAACAATAACAGCAGCGGCAGTAAATCTTTAGTTTTAATTTATTATTTTTAAGCTTAGTTTAAGTGTTTTAGTTTAGTTTATCAACTTAGACAACTCACCTCCTGTTTGATTTTTTAAATAAATGTTATTTAAATTTAGTACCATTCTTTAATTTTCTCTTCAATAAAAACATGCATACAACGTTGCATTAAAAATAGTAAAACACATTTTGAATTCGTCGCTGATTCCTTCAGAACGTGAGCCATTGTGCCTTCTTCTTCATGGCATGTTGAAAGAAATCTGCCTGTTTTAGCATCCTGCCAGATTCGATTGGTCTAAATATGTATATAAATGAGTTTGTTTTATTTATTAGACAAAACAACAGTCTACAAGATGCTCATCATACCTGTACTTGTCTATGGCGCTGAGACATGGGTGGTATCGCAAACAGATGCAGCCACTCTTGGCGCGTTCGAGAGAAAAGCTCTTCTCAAAATCTTTAAGCCTGTGCGAGTTGGCGACGACTTTCACATTCCAATGAACCACGAGCTGCATGAGATCTACGACAAAATTGACTTTGTTCAACGTACTACAATTCAGTGACTGGGTCATGTCTATCGTATGAATAAAGAAGCTCCAGCGAAGAAGGTGTTTGAAGCGAAAGCCGAAAAACCATATCTCCGATGGATTGACCAGGCCAAGAAAGCCTTAACCGCACTTGGTGAAATTGGAGAAGGCGTGCGAGAAGCAGAGGCGCCTGGCGATAGCCGATGAAGTCGGCCGTAACCCGACCACGTGTTGTTAAGGGCACCTGAATACAAAAATTATTTATTTAACATTAAAATATTTCAAACAAAATTAAAGATTTTTCACTTACTTACACGTTGTCTCCATATTTTTAAGTCAGCTGTCATTTGCTTACGTCTGTTGTTTTTTTTTTGTTCCGTTTTACGTTCACTTATGCGATTTTGCGCCACCTGGCCGTGATACAAGTAAACGTAATCTGAATCGTACGCAAGATTTTGTTTGTATGGAAATCGGATTTGGATGTTGGAAAAAACGCAGCTAATATTTGTATGAATAACAAAATTTTAAAAAACATTTTATCTCTAAAAAGCTTCTTGACTATTGAGCACTTTAAATCTATTTCAAGATATTTTTATGAATATGACCGTTTGAATATTAATGTTCAACTTTAAAATAATAAATATTGAGATCATTTTAATACCACTTTAAGGAACTTTTAAGTATTTAAAGTTAAATAACTTAATATTAGAATCTAAAAAAACTACATTTATCGTTTTGTGCTGGACTCAACCCACACGGTCAATCAAATGACTGAATTTCACGTTTTTGTTCTACTTAACACCATTAAAAATTTTGATGAAAGCGAACTCACATCTACCATTGAAATATATGTAAAAACCGAATTAGTAGTGTCCGATCAAATATTCGGTTTCGGTTTCGGTTTCGGCCATATTGATGCCGAATAGCCGAAACTGATTAAAGGGGCCGAAACTGGCCGGAACCGAAACCGAAACTGAATATTCGGTCGGACACTAGTTTTAACGTACCACGCATGCTGTCAAATCACATTAAGAGGTTAGCAAATCTAAGACTTTCAGCAAATTTCATTTGTTTTTTTGCATATATTATTGCACTCTGTAGCACGTTTCTGCAATTTTTGCGACAAATAGTTACTTTTTCTGTCATCACACTATTTCGTTCCAAAATCACTTTTACGAAAGCTAGTGTTTCTGCATTAATAAGTGAGAATATGTTGCTCTGTGATAAGAAAGATGCACAGTGATAGGGAATATATAAAATTGAAACAATTGACATTAGGAGTATTCACGATTCAGTGCACTTGGCAGTGTAGTTGAGGACTTGAGGACTTGTGTAGTTGTGCAGTAAAAATTTCGTGAACACACCACACTTTTAAAGGAGAATTTTATTGAAGTATGTGTTATATGTCATGATCAGCTGTTACCAAATATAAGCATACCGAAAAGTGTCAAAAAAATTAGAAATTTTTATATTAATAATGCAATTGACAAAATATATTGGAATTGGATTCAATGTAAGCACACAATGTAAAATATCAAGTTTTATTGTATACAAATAATCAAATTTTAGATCCTGAATGTGATGATGCTGTTGACGAAATTTTTGATGAACTTAACGAGGACTTAATGGTTGTACTGGCGAATCGGCGAGGAGCTGAAATGAGTATTCTAAAGTCATTCACTGGCATTCTTCGTCAGTCCACTTTTTCTGCGGTTTGTCACGGGAGCGCTTGCTTTTATTTTTATTTTCCATCATGCAGAATAAATAGTTTGACACTTAGTGATGTGCAATATATTTTGTGTAAAGTACCTAGTACCCAATTATATATTTGGCGCACATAATAAATTATAATTTCTATGCATAAATACAGAATAATTTGTCCGCTCTAAACGAAATTTTTATAAACTTTTATTATTAAGTACAGTAAATTGTCAAATTGAACATTTTTCGAAATGTTGCTAAATATATTTATCAAGTAATTGGTACAAGAACTCTGAAATATTGCAACACTATTTCTAAACTGTCAAATTTTTCAAAGTACACAACTACACAACTGCTCAAGTCCTCAAGTCCTCAAGTCCTTAAGTTTAAGGCTATAGTAGAAATGTAGATGTGGAGATTTTTGACGTACGTGTATATTGTTTTTGTAAAGTGCACAAGTCCTCAACTACACTGGCAAGTGCACTGAATCGTGAATACCCCTATTTTGTTTTTTTTTTATTTGTTCAAATTTAAAACAATTTTTTTATTTTTTGACACTTAGTGATGTTGATATTTATAAAACAAACCCTATCCATGCGTTGAAATCCGAGTATTCTTTTTATGCGGTTGCTTAATGTAGTGATAAAAATTTTATCAGGGAATAAATCTCATTAATAAAATATTTTAGTTTATTTATTCAATAATTTATACATTGTAATACTCATAATTTTGAGCATATTATATATTTATAGTCAAGATGGAAAAATTAAAGTTAATACTTTGTACGGGGTAGAAGTATTAGTAACCACTTCATTGAAATCGAAAGTTGCACTATCAACCAAAAATTGTTATCACCTAATGAGAACATAGTGACAACTTCAGCCAACTCGAGTCGCATATTTTAGTTTACATAAACACTTTGGCTTTTGAATTCGTCATTATGGCGTCAAAGTGAGAAAATACTGTGAGAACTGCGGTGACAAAAGTTGCAGGAACGAGCTACTGGGCTTACGTATTTTTCGAAAGTTCAAACAAAGCCTCTCGCTCATGTCGTGCAAGACTGTCATAAGTCAAAATTTAGAATCATAAAGACAATCATGAAGAAATGTTGTTTTTGAGAATCACCGTTATAAAATCAAATCTTAAAACTATATTATTACATAATGGACCCGACCCATTATTTACTTTCACAGCACAATTTTTCTTGAATTATTTGAAAATCCGATTTGAACTGTGATAGTCTTACTTCAAATGAGTGATATGTCAACTCATATTTTCTAAAATATCAAACAATTTTTTTCCTTCAAACAATTTTACATTTCAAAGATACACATTTGAAAAGTATTTTTAAATTTTCATTGTAAGTTCTGAAAATTCAAATTGAATCAGTTTTCTGATAAGAAGTCAAAAGTCACGGTGTTATGTCGTATCCTTGGTCTCCTAGTAAGATAGCAACCAAAAATTTGTATCCTTTATGTCTTGCAAGAGAGAATACCTCCAGATTCTTGAATCACGAAACGAATGCACCCATATTTCGAAAGTCAACATTTGACGCTAGTTCACTTGCATGTAAGGCTGTCAATCCCGAACGGATTTAGCAATCCCGGGACTGTCGGGATTGAAAGCGCCGATCCCGATATAAAATCGAATTTTTGAAACATTTACCCTACACATCCTCGAGCGTTTTAAGACAATTGTAATATATTGAAGTTTTCGCAACTATGTAGTTATGATTGCACTTATCATTTTATATATGCAACAACAAATATATGCAAAAACAAAAACACAATTAAATTTGTATTTACAGATTGTTCTTTAATAAATCCAATTTTTTTTTATTTTCTTTAACAAGTTCTTGTTGTTATAAAATCGAATCGAAAATTTTTACAACAATGATGGCTTCGGACTCCAAAATTCAGTCTATGCTTTCTTTATTTAGTCTGCAAGAGATACAAAAAATTATTTTCAAAATATAACAATAATAATAATACGTTCACACCTAAGCTAATTTACTCATATCGGACATATATCACAAATGAGATGCGTAATAAGCTAATTTCACATACAAATTCTCATTTGAAGATCCAGCACATTTTGCAGAAATAAGTACCAAATGAGATAAAATTAGCAATTCATGCTAAACACAGCTCTAAAAAATTAAAATGCTTTATGAACATACCCTGCAAAGCAAAATGCCAATAAAAACAAAAATAAAATAATAATAAACAAAATAAGATCAAATAAGTGTGAACACTTTTTAATCAGATATTCAAATTTGCTAATTTGGCTTATTAGGTGTGAACGTAGTATAAGTGTAGAACAACAGATAATTGCTCTATTTAAGCACCAATCCGAACTTTGTGAGAAACATTTAGCGATTTATAACGGAACATTTTGTTTGAAAACGATCACTCCTTAACTTGTAGAAGCTTTACTATTGAAGTTCAAATTGTTACCAAGTATGTACATCCCTTTAATTGTATATAGCGAAAATTTTCTTCGACTTACTTTGTATAAAGTAGGTTCCCTGATCCTTTGGCTTTTTGTTTTTATTAATCAGCAGGCTCTGGTACGGTAACTATTGTCGACATGGAGTCAACAGTTGAATCGGGTGAACCTGCCTTTGACGCATGACCACTTCCGCTTACGCTAACGCTGTCACCGACTTGGGTAACGCTAAGTGGATCGTCGCTCTTTTTTGCATGCAACATGTCAATTTCTGTCAGAGCCACGTTAGGTTCCTGTTAGAAAAATAGGGAATATTTATCGATCGGCTGCTTAAAATAATAAGAAATTACTTTTTCTAGAGCAGCATCCGAAACTTCCAAATGATATCCTTCTTTACATAATTCTCTTATTAGTTTAATTCCTTTTGCTCGATTGTGTCCATATTTATGCTCCCATGCGTCTAAGAGACGATTATAATATCGGGGATTGTCAATAAATTTCAAATAAATATGGGTATCTGGCGTAGGAAAGACACGTTCTAGTGGAGTGCAACGTGATAGTTCGTCTTCGGCGATAATCAGACACCGCACATCATCTGGCAACAGATTTTCAAGGATAGCATCAATATACTCTTCACGTAGCTCAATTGAACGATTGGTAAATTGATTATGCTTTCGCACTTCCTCGGCAGTCAGACATGTTGTAAAAATACGTTTGTCATGACAAAGCGGTCCTTTCAGGTCTAGTTCTTCTAGTATTTCTCTTTGCTGCTTTTCATTCAATTTTGGAGGGACCTGTAAGATGTGTTTGTTGATTAAAATTTAACTTAACAATTAACTTACCTGGTAAAGAGCTGTATTCAGTACAGCTTGTATTAAGGGTCCTTTGACATGCAAATCCAACGGCAGCTCCGAATGAAGTGATGGCGATATGTTGATTTCTAGTAGCCAGGGTATAATATTTTCGTCAAGTAACACATCAAAGCCAAATAATTCAAAGCAGTTATAACGAAAATTAACATTTTGGCGATATGTTCGATTCAGTCCAGATTCGCCACTAATAATAGCCTTAATGACCAAGTTACGCAAGGTAGCCCAAAGATGGTTGGTATTCACTCCACGACCCTCTAAACAAGACCACAGTGATTGCAGGGTCCACTTGTGTCCTTGGCAAGCATTGAAGTCTTCATTTTTTGAGTAGTTTTGAGAAAATTTGTTGATGCTATAATTTGTCAGATGCATACACCGGTCATCAAGGCTGTTTAGTTCGGAGCTATATTTGACTTAAGAAAGCACCAGAAAATTAGTCTTATCAATAAATCAAAACATTTTCCTTGAAGCATTGCTTCACTGAGCAAGTAAATTAACCTACCTGATGCAAATCGAGCCAATCCATCTTTGTACATATATATTCGTAGAGGATTCACAGATGTTACAACAACATATATCCTTAAATCGAATTTATTTTCATTTATTAACAGCGGTCGTTCGATGTACCTAGAATAACCAACGATATAAGTCAGATATTTTTTTAGGATTATATAAATTTCTTACTTTTGCACTACAAGCGGACGATCTTTAGGAAACTGACTCCATTTGTTAACAATTCGAATTCCAGTTCCACGCGCACTTGCGGGTGGCTTGACGATCCATTTTGTAAGTTTTGAGGCATTTTTCGGCCAAACCTGTCGCAGACTCTCCAAATCCTCAGGCATAACGTATGACCTGTAAAATAAATTAAAACATTTAATTAAAAACTGTTTGTTCCAATTAAGCAGACCAACTTTTGCATAAAACCGAATTCCTTATTTCCAAACTTCTTCATGTTGTTGTGCAAACTTTTCCACATACTATCTTTTCTGCCAATACGAAAAGAACCCGGCATATGGTTATATTTTTGATGAGAACGAATCGTTCTAAAACCTGGACTTTTCATATGCTTTTCCCAGATAGCCATCCAATCAGTAGTATCTGTGATGAAAAGTTTCTTATCGGTATTTGCAACATGTTATCTCAAAAGTAATACTTTTTATTATTCTAAAACCTGAGTTGAGCACAACACGTTTAACGATTTTTGGCATCACTGGACTCAACTTCCATTTAAGAACTTTGTGCAGTGCTTGTGGCATTGAAGGACCTTTGACGGCATGCGATGAGAAGTTCAAGTAAGGCGGGACATTCGGGAAAATACTTGGTGAAAGAATAGACTTCGGTTGATAGTATTCAGGGTGATCGCTTTCACTTTCCTCTGAAGGAACGCGCTCCTGTGGGTGTCGAATATTACGACTCTGATATGTTACTGTAGAGTCCTCCATAAGAAAAAACGGCTGTCCAGTGTACTCTTCATCCGTATCGCTATCGGTGTATTCATTAACATCGTCAATGGCTGTTGGAAATATAAAATCAGTACTCTTGGACATTTTAGCAAATTATTAAACTATTTACCTGCACATGGATCGTCTCCAGCTCCTCCATGTAAATCTTTCAGTTTATCGCCATCCCCACATTTTGCTAAAGAGACCCCAATGTAATTAGATTGTTCACCATTAAGTTGTTTTGCTCCATTACAGAAGCTAAGACCTGTTTTGTTGTCTTGCGGCAAGTAATTTGAGGCATACAAGCTTGTTTCGTAGGCCGTCGCCGCCGATTTAGTTAAGCCGTTAAGTGTTAGTATTTTAGCTTTTTCCTCGTGCTGGTGGGAGCTAAGCAAGCTGCTGGCATGAAATTGATTGACAATTATTTTGGCAGGTTTTGTTGTAATGTTAACACTGCAAACGCCAGATGGAGGATTTGCGGAGGCGTTACTATTCTTTGTTGGAGTATTTGCCTGGGTTTTCGCATGGGATTGGCGTTTTGAATGACCAGTATTCGTTTTGCTTAAGTTGGCATCATCTCGAGGTCGCTTTAAAATCAACTTTTGCGTTTAGGGAAGCACGCATGCACAATAAATAAAAACAAAACAACTTCCAGATGTTAGTGATGGCGAAGGATTTCTAATAAATGCGATCGGTTCAAAACCAACCAAAGGATGCATCCAACTGCTGCACCTTTTGTACTTTGCATCAGACATAATATTGGGCGCTCAAAACAAAAGTAAGCAAATAAAAAAGCTTGAAAACTAGGCTATAACTATTACATTAAGGATTTCTAAATTATTAAAATGAAAATTATCCTTTGGATAAAATACTTTCTGAAGTAAGTTTTTTTAAGTCTTTATACTAAAGTATAGAGTAAAATAAATTAAACTAATTTTTTAAAATTTTTCTACATTTGAAATATTACTGTAATAAGGCTGTTTACTTTAATCTGTTAGTCAACAAATTTTAAAATAATTTTACAGGCTGGCAAAGTACTTTTTTAAACATTCGGCTTTGGTATAAAATGGCTGAAGCATGGACAGCAAAGCTACAATCGAACTCATCAAATTAACTTTATGACGGATAGTTTTAAATTTATTTTTTTCGAAAACCTTAAAATTTGTGTTCTTGGTTTTGAATTAAATATAAAATTAAATGTTAAGTTTGCAATCGGTAAGAGTGTAGGCTCGGTGGATGAAATCAATAAATAATTAAAAACAGAACAAAAAAGATATCGGAAGATTAATTAGTAGTTCTACACACAACGATACAATCTTGGCATGCATTTTTTTGTTAAACATACACTACAATGTGAGTCAAATACTTGGTCACATCAACTTACCACCTGAACGTTGCCGTTTTGTTTAACATCAATCGAGGGGGATGTGTTAGCAGTCGTGGCAGCGACGTCTGCAGCGCCAATAGCGGTATTGCGAATAGTTATGCGCGCTTTGTGGTTTGTTTGTTCAGCAACTCGTTGCTTCGATGTTGTTTCGATATTATTGGCAGAATTTTTTACGGTCTTGATATTGCTGTTGTTGTTATTGTTAATGTTGTTTACATTATGGGGCTCAAATTGACAGCCTTGAGGCGTATGAACATGGTTATGCGACCCAAGTAGATGCTGATGTTTGTGCTTCTGTACGAATAGCTTGTCCTTGTATAACTCCATTTCTTCTAGCCAGGATTCATGGAAGTCGAGTATCTCTAGGCCTCTTTTGCTATGTCTATTGCTAGCATTTTCTTTCGCATGAGAATGCGAGTGGTTGTTGTTGTCCTTGAGATGAGGTTGTTGCTGTGATCTTTTTTCGCTTATTGGTGCCATCGTTACTTTGAATTTGGATTTCTGAATGGGTAGAGAAAACAAAAGAAAGTGAGATCATTAATTGAATTAGTTGTACAATTATAATATGAACGCTAGCACATGCTACCACCAATGAAAGCGTGCATGCCACAGGCGACACTGGTTGTTGGCTATAGAGATGTAGTTTAGCATACAAAATACCAGTTCACAGAGGATCGATGTGACTAAGATAAGTGCACGAAAATAACTGAAGCTATTTTGAATATGGCACTGTGTCAAACCCAACGACAGACAGACTCGTAGACGAGCGGACTATGCTACGATTGAATTTTCAATAAATTGTTGGCCATGCAATCTTGCAGCATAGAAATAAAACTCAAGAACATTCAACTCGAAGCAATAGGAATTATATCGATCAAGTGCAACGTCGCATGAGCAAGCGTGTTTAGGAGTCAATTTGAAGAGTTATTCGGGACACCAAGGTCACTTTCCCATCAATGTCCTATTTAAATTTCACTTTGGTACCGCTTTGAATTTCTTTTAATAGGAAAAGCTTTTCATGTCAATTTCTGCGGAAAAATGTGATTAATTCAAAATTGTGATGAGTTTAAATGTGATTAATAAAAAACCTTCCTTAATGAAGTTCAAAAGTCCTTTTCTTTCAACCTGGATGAAATTAATTTAAATTACAGCCAGCCAGCATTGATTCGGAACATTGAAGTTCATTGAATGATTGTTTGAATAAATTATTTTTAGCATGGGTGGCTTTCATTACTGAATGACAACAAATGTGACCATTAGTTTGGCTTTCGCCGTGTTAAGTGAGCTAAAGTTAACAATAGATTCAGCAGTTGTGGGCAACAGCCATAGGGCGTGGCAATTGAAGCTCTTTTTTTTTGTTTTGTTGTTTACAGCAATCCAACTTTGCTTATTTTTGCCACAATGAACGTCGATACAAATATTTTAGAGGACGGATGAACAGCAACAGTCCATGTTGATTCGTCCTACCACAACTTACCTTTCACACATTAATACACACAGGAAATTTTGTGGAATCGATCGTAAGGTTTATATTGCAATTTTTGACATTGACATGAAAAAACCTTTTTATGAATGAAAGATTTCGACTGGCTCACTGCTCGACTGGCTACAAACAAAACAGAAGAGACAAAGCCGACAAATTAAGAGAACTTGACAAGGAATGAGCGTGCGAAAGATAATTCGTAAAATATTTGACATTTTGTCATGCCGGTTGCGGCGAAATATAAATACGGCCACGTGGTGCTGCCACATGAAATTAATACAAACAATTTGTATAACAGATAATAATAAAATACAAAATCGATGGGAACAAGTGAAGAATAATGGAAATGGTCTTTTTTCTTTTTTTTTTTTTTAAAAATGCGTGTTTTGAGCTAAGTAATTGAATGGTGAAAAAATTAAGCGTCGCTCTCAAGTGGTTTAGAAGTTATAGTGGTCAACGTTTATGAAAATGGGCTTAAAAACCTGTGTTTTTTTGTTGTTGTTTTCGAACATAAGTAAACGTAATGGATATCAAAAGAAAGGTTATGCTAAAACCTTTTTAATGAGCATTCAATCATAAAAATCTATGCATTATTTTGGATGATATAACTGTTTTTGTACTCAAAGAATTTGAGGTGTGCTAATTTTGGTTGTCCTTTTGAAGTGTTTGTCTTTGAGACTAGAAATATAAATGTTTTCATAGAAGTATGTTATTTATTGTTATTTCGTTAAAGGGTGAACAGTCAAGTGTGCACAATATATTAAATTTTATATTTTAACAATTAATGCAAGTACTTTTCAAGTTTGTTGTACACTTACATATAGTATATTGAGACGAAAAAAAGCGCCGCAGTCGAAAAATTGTTATAAAAAATCGCGCGATTTTTTATAACAATTTTTCATTTTTGGATAGTTAGCAATAAATGGATTTTTTATAATTAATACCTAACTGAATAGGTCATGGTATGACCTCTTGCTACCCATATTGCTTAAATTTTATTAAAAAGAAATAAAAAAAAACAGGCAAATGTGTAGTAATTTTTCAATTTTTGATCCCTATAACTTCTAAACCACTTGAGAGCGACTCTTAATTTTTTCAGAATCGAACTTAGGAGCCCCAAATCCATGTAATTACATGTAAAAAAACACAAATTTTGCATTTCCATTATTCTTCAATTATGCCAATCGATGTAATAAGCATACGTTACGTTGAAAAAACCATGTGCCAAAAACTTCAAATTAAATTCCTCTCCACATCAAAAACAAAAATAGTGGGTTATTAAAATAAGAACGCAATGAATATATTTGTGTGATATTATTAGTGTCTGACCGAAACCAAAATTTTGGACGAAACCGAAACCGAACTTCGGCCATTTTTGCAATGGAACACGTCAACATTTTTCTATGAAAAAAAAAATATTTTTTTTAGCGGGAAAAAATGTTTGAATTTGAAGTTTTAAATTTTTTTTTATCTTGAATTCTTTGAAGTTTTTCAAAAAGGGTGCCAACTCGAAAACATAAAAAATTTTTCTTTTTTTGTGATCTATTCTCAGCCAAAAAGAGGTCAGAATTCTGTGAGTTCAGGTCAAAATGGAAAAAATTCTTCATCTCCAGAGGGCAGAATTTTTCGTTGAGAAAAGAAAACGCTATTAAAGTTCAACTTTAAAATAAAATATAAAGAGATCATTTTTAATACCACTTTAAGAAACTTTTTAGTGTTTAGAGTTATTCGGTTTCGGTTACGGCCATATTGATGCCGAATAGCCGAAACTGATTAAAAGGGCCGAAACTGGCCGAAACCGAAACCGAATATTCGGTCGGACACTAGATATTATGCATGTTTTCATTTCATGTTAACTTTACAGGCCATCTATACTTACAATATTTGATTGAATGAAATATTTAATGAAATCGATATTGCAAGTGTAGACTGCTGATATCATAAAATTTCAGATAACATGAACTTTATCTGTTAAAATATTTCATGAGATAAGCTGTAATTTGTTGACACTTTTCAGTAAAATATGTAAACGCATGAATTGTTTACAATAGTCAAAGTGGAGGAAACTACAAAAACTGTAACAAGTTAAAAAAATGTCGAATATATCGATGGTTAAGCGTACTAAAGTGATAAAAGAATAATTTAAAATGTTTAGAAACGTCGATTTGGGTTTTTGCTTTCAATACATCTCAGTGCAAAACACTTATTTTTACTCTTATTTAACCAGCATTCAGTGGTTATGCATTTCGAAAAAATTGACAGAAGGTAGAAATTATATTTATGGCTTGGAAAATGCAGTAAACCTATTTTGGTCAATATTTTACTTATCTCTTTAGTGAGCTTAACCATCGATATAGTTAATAAAACTTATTTTTGAACTATATTTTTATTTTTTAATTTATTTAACTTAATTTTCAAAATGAAATTTCAAAATCTAAAAAAAAGCATGAGATCTGAATGTCATGAAATTCAATTTGATAGTTAGTATGCAATCAAATATTGTAAGTGTAGACGGCCAGTCATTTCTCTTACTTGTTACTCTTCTTGTTATATAAATTACTTTGACAGACTTTTATATATCACTTTTGTTATATAAATTACTTTTGTCAGTTTCAAGGTAAACATTTTCAAGTAGAGATAAAATATTATTTTTGTGTAAGTTTCAAATAATTTTGAATTTATATAAAGATATTTAAGATGTATATCCGGCCTAAATTAATTGTTCGATTGGATTCTGGATAGTTTTAAAAACCATTTGAAGAAAATAGATTTATTTTTCATTAACGACAGATCTAACGGAACTGAACTCATTTAAAGTTTAAAAAACTTTTGAGAAAATAACTAACACTGGCCAAAAATTTGAAAACAAACATATAAAAATGGTTCCTTAATATTGTAGTATTACAATAAAAGGAGAGAAAATTATTCATATTTTATGATTGAAACAATTCAATTTATCGTGCAAAGATATTTTGAATCTGAAAATCTATAAACACACATCGTACGTAAATTGTAGTCTGTCGAATTAGAAATATATTTAATTTACTTAAAACGAGACAATGTATCTGGCCGCAGATACTCGGGCATCCAGTCTGACAGATCGCCGTTTATCGTGTATTATGCCAAATTACTATACCGGCATCTCTAGTAAAAATTTAATCTCTGTTTTGGCACAAAATAAAATTTTTTGTATTGAACGAATGCAGTGTAGGTGGAGCTGCAATTGGGTTCTAGGGGATTGTTTATTTAAAATTGTTTTTATATTTTTCTTCGGAGCTTAAAAGAACATCTGATGTGAAATTTTTTGGGTCCGCTAAAAATTTCAAAATTATTTTAGTACAATATATCAACATTTTACATATATATATACATATAAAGTGTAAACATTTTCATAAAATGTGACTGAACGATGAAATATTTATGTAGATTTTTTTCAACGATTAAACAAAAATGTTAGAGCTTTGAATAGAGCATTAAAATTCGCAAAAAAGTGTATTTTTAAGAACCCGTGAAATCCGTAAAAAACATAATTTGGCAAATAACCCCAAATCAAAAGAATACAAAAGAATCATTTTATTGATAACTTCAAATGAGAATATTTAAATTATAAAAAATTATGCTGATGAAAAATTAAACATCACTCTGGAATTTTTTGCAAATTCAAGTAGTTTTTGACTCAAATTAGAGTTTTATGTTGTAAAAATAACTTGGAAAACTTTCATATACGGGAAAGATCTGTGAGAGTCCGAATTTTGATTACAACACGGTCCATTACTATATAAATACTTGAAATGTTTACCACGTTTTTCTTCAATATCTCTACTTTCTACTATGACTACTTTCGACACTTTTAAGGATTTATTTTTATATTGCATAGTTAAATTCTTATTAACGATTTTACTGCAATTTTTTGAGATCTCGAATACATATTTATGTATCACAATTACTAAATGTTGTTTTCGTATTTATTGTCAATTATATTGCAATAACTAATACAATTTTTAATTTAATTAAAATTTAAATATTTTGTGCAATTTATATATAGCCTGTTCACAGTTGGAATACGCAGGTCGGTTATATGTACGATTTGTTATTTTAACGCCAACTTACGAATGCGTATTTTGCTTCATTTTTGTTTGCATGCAAATACGTAGACACGCGTAAAAAAAACTAGCCCTTGGACGTGTTTTTCGAGCCTCGTATTTTTAAGCCCTGTCTACTGTTGCCAACTTCGTATTTAGTGTTCTGTCAGTTAGAAAATAAGATAGTGGTGTCACTGCATTTGAGCAAATTATGCAAAATTCACTTATTTTGTTTTACATTTAAAAATAGTTTTTTATTATTTGAATGGTGGGGTGGTTTTAAGGTAGGACCTCAACTTTGCATAAAATTTATTAAGAAATAGAAGTAATATATATCCTAAACTTAATGTTTTGCATGTCAACAGGTAATAAAAATTCTCCTGCAAAGAGTTTTTAACGATGTGGCAACACTAACGACAAACGTCACAGCGTTGTATAGTTATTGAATACTAAGGTGCTCACAGTTTCAGAAATAACAAATACTATAAATACGCTTTGTTAATATACGCTTAAACTGTGAATAGCCTAATAGTTTTGTTTATCAGCTGTTCACACATATTGAATACACAATTTGGTGTACTCTTTGTGGGATTGTTTTTTAACCCTTTTGCATTATGTCTCTCTCTTCAGCAATTCGAAAAAAGGCTATATTGTTTTTTTAGATGCTGTAGAATTTTACAGTTAAAAATTTACCAGGGGAATTTTTTGTGGTAGTCTAAAATTAACTTTTGGGAAAAAGGTAATTTTTGTGGTAATTTCGGTTGGCAACGAAGCATCTGGCAGCACTCTGAATCAGGGTTGTTTTTATGAAAATGATTATCAGCTTCTGTCAAATGATTCAACATGTTAGTTCAAGATAGCATGTTGGACGACATGTCCGACAAGTGAAAAGAAAAAGGTTAGTCGGTCCAACATGGTTGCAAAGCAGTCCTTGAATGCATGGCTGTATCATCTGAACTCACCTATTAGTCAATTAATCATCAAATAATTTGAAAAACTATTTGACTAGCGGGGAATTTATATGGATTTGACATATGCGAACACTCATCAAACAGTTTGTCAAATCGTTTCCGCAAATAATTAGAAGCAATAAAAAAAACTAATCCAACTACTCTAAATTTATACTATCTGAATTCTTTAAAAATTTCAGCCTAAATTACGTTGCATTCAATATCCTCACAGTTCGAATTTATTTTCTTTTGCCGGCATAGTAAACAGTTAAATACGCTACTTTTTGAAAAATTTCATTTATTTTTAATTTTTGGTGCTTTTGGCTTATCTTCAAGGTTCAGTCATTTGTAGTCAGCATTTTTAAAAGTAATAATTTTTAATCGTTATCATTTGATTATTGAGCCAAATAGAAAATGAATGTGCTTAATCAACTATTTAATTTTATTAATTGAATTATTGCAAATATAATCTAATTGCTAATGAATACGATTAGTTATCATTATTAATAAGCAATTTGGTCACGACCTAATTGTGTATTTTTATACGAAATTATATTAATTATGAAGTTTAAGTTTATTTGATTTCATCGGCTTACTTCACAAACATTATTAATTAGTCGAATATTTTAATGTTTAATTAGTAAAAGAAGATCCCAGATGCTAAAATCCTTCTTAACAAAGTTTTGTCAACTTTGACTATCTTTGAAATCAGTTAGGCATAGAAAACAATAACTGTTGTTGCAACACTCAGAAAAAAACACATATCTTTCTCCGGTGAAAAATTTCTCTATTTTCGATAATAGGAATTTTCTCTTTTTCAAATAAAATTTTCTTCAATTAGAATAAATTTTCACATTTTTGAAGAAATATTTCATCACTTCTAGGAAATGGAAATATTTCAATGTCTCTAATAATGATAAATATTTTTCTCGCACATAAAAATTCTCATTTATAGAGAAAAATTTATTGAAAATGAAAAATTTTTCTTATATTTTGTTAAAAAATTTGATATGCGAAGTATTTTCTTCAATAAAACAAATGTTTTCTCAAAAATAAAAAGTCTTGTTCTCTAAAAACGATATATTTATACCCCCATGCGTACTGCGTAAGGGGCATATTAATTTTGTCACGACGTGTGTAACGCCCATAAGGAGGCGTGGTAGGTATATAAAAGTATATATATTCTTGCTCAGCATCATCGTCTGTCGACAAGATATATTCTTGTCCGTCTGTCTGTCTGTCTGTGGACACGATTACAGCCGTAATTTTGAATCTATCGTGCTGAAATTCGATATTTAAGCTTTCTTTTTAAAAACTAAGATCAAGTTCGAGAATGGGCTAAATCGGATGAACACCATGCCTACCTCCCATACAATCCCAATGATAAAATTTCCATAAAGAAGCGAATATTTAAGCTACAAAACTTAAATTCGGTATTTGTATAGTCTATGACAAAACTCAAATGTATTAGAAAAATGGGCGTCATCGACCCACTAACACACCCACCTCCCATACAACCTTAATATTAAAACATATGTGTAGAGGCTTGTGTCGAAGCTATAAAAGTAAAATTAAATATTTATTATTTTTATATAAAAATTAAGCCTTGAGAAAAAAAAGGGCGTTATCCACCCTCGAACACGCCCACCTCCCATACAACCCCAAAATTGAAAACAGTATAAATAGGTTTCTGTCTAAAGTAATATACAAAAGTAATATTAGATATTTATTCTTTTTGTAATAAAAGTAAGATGTGTTAGAAAAATGGGCGTCATCCACCGATGAACACGCCCACCTCCAATACAACCCATAATATTGGAAACTCTATTTATAGGCTAATATTTAAGCTACAGACCTGAAATTGGGTATTTGTGTATATTATATCAAAATTAAGGCATGCTAGAAAAATTGGCATCAACTACTCAAGAACACTCCCACCTCCCATACAACCCCTAATTGAAAACTTTATAAAAAGGCTTGGCTTTACTTTGCAGGAAAACAATTTGATATGAATGTAGTTTAGAATGTAATTTTTTGAAATCCATATAAAAAGAGCTGCAATTTAAGATTTTGTACCTTTGCGAATCGCCCGTGGGGGTATTTTAACTTCGGCCAAGTCGAAGATATGCCTTACTAGTTTTATATGATTCTCTTTTTCATAGAAGCTTTTTACAATCTTTAGAGAATTTTTAGGATCGCATTTAGAGAAAGACATTCTCTGGAGCAAAGTCTATACCATTTTTCTCTAAATATGATGCCTTTTTTATCATATTCCGAGAAACTTTTTTCTGAGTGCAGTGTAAGTGATGCTATCAGAAGTTAATTGAATTGTTTACTCGCTAACTGTTCTTAACGTATATACTATGACGTATTTCAGTAGGACTCTCAAGACATGAACAGCCAATGGCGTAGCGATTTTAAAAATTCTGTCTATGCCCTCGTGTTCGCATCTATTGACATGAATAAACGTCAGTTTTTCTGGTTTTATCTCAATCTTAATGTAGGTCTTGTTTTGACTGCCGACGGTAAAACGCCTCAAGTGAATGTGCGTGCAGAAGAGGCGACAGGAGCTTCTGATTAAAACGATAGCATGTCATCATGTTCGATGCTGTGCCTCTTGAATGTGTACAAAGATTATACAAGCACATTGGTTGTGCATTGTGTGGTCCTTAAAAGATCGGCAACACAAAATAAATGATTTCTGATAATAATCATTAATGGTCCTTAATGGGCGGACAGGAAACATTTTCATATGACTTAATTGTCGGCAAGTGATTCTTTGACTTACATAATATATTATGTTATAGATGTACATGTACTGTCTGTCAAATGCAAGACTTGACTAAAGGTGCACAAATTGTATTACATAGTATGCAATAATAAAAAAAGAGTTCGGCCTATGCTTGTTTTTCGCACTTTCTCAAAAAATTGAATGTTATGGATACCAGTTAATATCAAAATAAGTGTGGAGAAAATTTACCAACCAAAGTTTAGATTGGGATCATGGGCAACATAGGACGTAACTAGTGGCAAAACACAAATTTAAATACAAATGGTAAATAAATTAACTCCTTAGCGTTTCTACTGCTAGAATTACAATTTATAAGAAAAAGAAGTTCTGAGCATGAAAGAAAGAATGCGAGATTAAGACATCCGCATGTTTCATCATAGTTGTGGACAATCATATATTTAATAAGTTGGCACAACCAAACAAAATATATACGCGGACTTTTACACAAAATTATTTTTTAACACAATTAATAATTTAAACATTGTCTTTAATTCATAATCATAGTAGTATAGTTCGGATTATGAAAAAATGTTCAGCCGAAGATAATTAAACACAAATCTTCGGTAAAGTTTAATTTTGACAGGTTACATTTTTTTTTGTGGTTATGGCTTGATATGTCTTGCGAAAACATATGATTTCATGTGTAACGTCAATTGATTTGTGTACATTTTATTTGTTGTAAATAAAATTTAATACAATTTTGAAAAAATTAAAAAGTTGCTCCATCTACAAAGACGATTATTTATGTCTACTTTTTGAGGTCCTTTTTCTGTTGCTAATTTTCCATTAGCTTCATTTGTGGTAGATGCATTTTGAGTGAATGCACTATATCGGATTTCATTATTACAATCCTTTCAGCGCAAGAGTAGAGTTGCAGGCGTGATTCAAGTAATTTTCCGCCAAACAAAAGTACGTTACATGAATCTGTCTAATTTAAAAAAGGATTTCACTATTGATTCGATTAATGATTTACCGCCACATTGTTCAGTTAATAGAGTGCAGAGTAGAGTGTGCAAGATTGGTATCTGCACTCGTTATGAAATCCATTCACTACAATTCGGCACCTCTTTGGTAAACATGAGATTTTCGATACGATCAACTTACTTATGAAAGGTGTACGGAATATAGGATCTGGCTACAATAAAACATCTTAGGCGGGTAGTGAGCATATTGAGTGAGTAGCAGCGGCCAAAACAGATCCTTCTTTCAATAGTACAATAAATTGGCACAGCTTGAGCTGAAAAATCCTCTTAATATTTTTTTATGGCAAAAAAAGAATTGTGGCAAACGTTTTTTTTTTCGCGCCAATCTTAAAATTAAATTAATTAACATTCAAAACATGCCAAATGGAGATTCTGATAATCTTGGCCATTATTTTTATTTGTTTTGTTTTGTTTTGTTTTTCTTTTTCTTTGGGCAACTACAACAATACAGATAACGAACCGCATGTGATATTAAATTTAATATTTATGATTATGAAGCAACTGGTTGAAGCCTTTAAACACCGAACACTCAACGGTGCGAAATAGGATTCTAGTAGAATTTTAATTTGTAGCTCGACGTTAATAATTAAACAAACATTTAAATATTTTGACAGAAGCTGCTGATGAGTTATAGATCCGCAATAATAACAGCTTCGTTGCTCTGATTTAAGCGCAGCTGATTGGTGTTTGTTTCTGTAGTGATTTGAGTCCTATTAAAGGCTATTATAAAATGACGAATTCATCTATGCCGTAAAGCAACAATAACAAATAAAATTGAAGACAGCATCAGGTGCGTACGGGTTTTTGTACTGAATATGCACTGTTGAATTTTTAATGAGCCCAATTTAAAGTGATTTGAAAGCACTCGCGCCCAAAAAAAAAACACCCAACTGTGTATCCAACAAATTATACAACCGAACACGATACATACAAATAAATATTCCCCTCCAGTCACTCAGCTCTGTCCGTCAAAGGTTACGAGGCAATCACCGCCGGTGCGAACTGTCCCAGGTGTAGATACTTTTAAAACTTTCGAACAGGTTAAAATTGAAGACGCGACATACGAGAACAAGGCGTTCATGCATGTCCTGGACGACGTTAGTAGCTGTTTTGATTGACTAACAATGACTGCGGAACGAGTACGTGGCTGGGGTGGGTGCTTCATCGTTTTCCTCACAAACTGCATATTACAAAAATTTTTACATGACGGTTGAACACTTTAAATTATGTGTCCTTCTTCACTTTGCCTTCTGGGGGGTGAGGTTTTCCTGCAATTTGCTTAATTTCCAATGTGGTAAGTGAATTATTCAGTTAAGGAAGGAGTCTCATCCGCTCACGCATAGCTACATATGTATGTATCTACTTCTGAACTTGCAATGAGGCGCTTTACTGTTATTTGAATAATTATAACCTGCTTTTTAATGAAGTGTATCGGATAATGTTTGTGGGCTGTTTTATTGATTGTTGTGAAGTTCTGAAATGAAAAATATTTTATATGAAATGTTTTTATTATCTAAGCAAATAAAGAACACAGAAGTGAGTCAATACTAAGATAACATTGATGACAATGGGCATATTTTTAAGGAGCAGCTCTACAAATTGGAATATTAGAATTGCTACAATATTGTTCCGCGATATTGAAAATTGAATATTTTTCCATTGGAAATGTGATGCCATTGGCAAATACCATTGCTGTTGAAGCAATCTGTAACAAGGAATAACAGCTCAAGTAATTTTTCAGGTTACAGGAGAACATACTAAAGATTAAAATCGCAACCTTAAAAAATGGAACTTAGCTGCTTAGTTTTGATGGCCTCAAACACTTAGGCCCGGTTTCACAATTCATTCTTAAGATGTTCTTAAGTAAAAACTCTGGTTTTGTTTTTAATCAATCGTACTTAAGTATAGAAATTAAGCAACTAAAGTTCGACTTAAGTTTTTGAATGCAAACAGCTGAAAGCAAATTTTTTTAAGTTAATAAAATTTTTCAAATCAAAAAATATAAAAACAACTATAATAATTTGCGTAAAGTAATACCTAATTTTGTCGTAACTCGATTTAAGCGGTTATTCCTTGTCGACACAGAACTCTTAGCAAATACGTTTTTAGAATTATAAAATAAATAGTAAGTAAAATTAAAATTCTCACAAAACTATAACTCATTATAACTCAAGAATATCCGATATTACACCTGTTTAGTCAAGTCTGCCTTCTGGTTCTCAACAAAAAGATTATACATAATTGGGAAAGAAAGGCAAACATTTAAGGTGGGACATAACATTCGCGGCAGAGAAAACAGACCTTTTTTAAAAATTCATTACTCAGTCAAAAACAAAAATTTTTCCAACATTTTTTTATTATTGTAGAGAATTGAACAAATTACAAGATATATATATATATTTATTTTATAAATTTTATACAAGAAATATATTTTTCACTCCAGCATGGTTTTATAGAGCTCCAAACTGGCGGCAGAGAAAAAAAACGGGGCCTCGTGGTTGGAGCGCTGGGAGTCGTAATAATTGTCCGATCTGGAAAAAAATGACTTTTTTAAATCTTAACAAAATTGGCTATCGTATATTTGGTGATGTTCCAAATTTGAAAGTGTGTTTTTTCGAAAAAAATATTGACTTTAAAAATTCATAAAAAATCGAAAAAAATTTAAAAAAGCTCGTGTCATACGATAGCGAATCAAGTTGAAAAAAAATACAAAAAAAAAATTTCGTCAAAGAATGAACCCGCTAGTGCCGCAACCAGTACGAAAAACATGGTTTCGAGATAAACGCGTTCAAAGTTTGTGAACAAAGAAAAATAAAAATGCGCTCTCACTAATCCGGCAGTAACTTTTGAGCCCGTAAGAAGCTTTCCATGAAATTTTTTTCTTAGAATCTTAAAAATATTTACTTAAATACCAAATTTTTAAAAAAAAAATTTCGCTTTAAAAAAACGGCCAATGTCATGTCCCCCTTTACGAGAGTTTGAGTCTGAGGTAAATGTTAAACCTTAACAGTAGCGTAGCAAGGGGGGGCCGGGGGGCGGTCCGCCCCGGGTACACGCCAAAATGGGGTGCAAAATTTGGCAAAAGAACTTTTTACCACATAATTTTTGATTTTTTTAAATAAAAAGAAAACACCTCAATAACTTCGGTTTTATATTTGAATATCAAGAAGGTGCAAAAGTGAATGAAAATAGTTTTAACCATCACCAGGACTTCCTTTTTTGTTGAAACAAGCTTTAACTTTATATTAAATTTTGTTCAATATTAACGCTCACACTAAAACCCAAGTCAATTTCATATGTAATTTTTCATTGGTTAGGGGTGCAATTTCCAAACGAATTATATTAAAATTATTATATTAAGATGGAGTACAAAAGTAAAAATGTAAAAACATTTTTTTATATTCCATTAAGTTTTATAAAAAAGCACTTTTTTGCATCTTATATTTATGGTGGTATTTATGGTGATATTTATAAAGCAGTCAAATATTACAGACCTCAATCTTGTCTTTAAAAGTCCAAGCGGAGATTAATATAGATACACTTAGAAAAAAACATACTTTAAAACTAAACAAAAAATATTAAAAAAGAAATTTAACGCCATTGCGTTTCTACATGACAATATTTAAAACAAGTGTGTTTAATTTTCACCTACATATAAACTTTTTTCTTTTTTATTTTCTCTCATTATTTCTTTGAAAAAAACAAACAAAAATTTGAATTCAATGACAATTTTTGAAATTTTTGAATTGGTTTGACAAATATCGAACATATGATATAATAAAAACTAATTAATTAAATATTAAAATATTTCAAATGAAAAAAAAAAATTGAATGGAGTTAACATTTGGTATTCGGAAGGTCCCGGGGGTAGCTGGTTGTGAATCTGGTGCTTAAACTCGGAAAAGTTAAAAAAATGGCATCGCAAAAATATGCTTTAAAACATTTGTTTTGAATTTTGAAATTTTTGTTTTAAATTTGGTTTTCATAGCAAAAACATTGTTTTAAAAACAAAAACTTTTGTTTTGAATTTAACTTTAAAAACAGCTCTGTTTAATTTTAATGAATTTGTTTCAAGCTCTATTTCAAAAACAAATTCGTTAGATATGAACACTATTTCATTTAATTTTAACACATTTTTTCCTGAGTGTACTATAAAGAAATTGATATATATTATGGACAAATTATGAAAAATGTTTATAAATGAAGTTTAATATTTTATATTAATATTTCATTTAAATTTTATGTAGAAAATGGGGGTTGATTTCGAAAAAATATTTATATTAATAGTTATTCAGGATCACTAGGGAAAATTTGTCAACGTTTTGCTTCCAGACCCTATTTTTTTTCAATTCTGCAAAATTTTTCGTAAATTTTTCAATGTTTTCTAAATTAAACTAACTTAAGTTTTTATATTAAAACTGATATTGTGTGCTTTGCTAATAGTAAATTTTTCTCTCACAACTTATAAGCCCTGTAGACAATAATATTGGAACAATTCAGAGAAAATTCTTTAAGTTTCTGAAAATTTCTAAAGGGGTGCACAATTTAGTTTTCGCCCCGGGTGCGACCAACCCTAGCTACGCCACTGAACCTTAACCTCAGTTAATACGTGTTTTTAAGCAATACTCTTCTATCATCAACTTTAATTTTTGAAATTGTTAATATTAATGACGAAAGAAATTAAAAAAGTTTAAAGTTTAGTACCATAACTTTAATATCCTCCAAAAGCCGTTAGTATCGCGATGTCTGTCAGTAAGATACTGTCAAAGTTGGCATGTGGCCGAAATCGTTCATCGACGACGTCGCACAGTATGAAATTATCGCATTCTAGCGGAAATTAATTCCAATCTTACTGATCTGCATCTACTGTAGCCTTATTTGACAGGAAATAGTCTTTTTTGTAATAGCAATGCACATTTTGATTTTTTCTATTCTTATTAACCCTCGAGGACTATCGTCTATTTCACTTACGTCAGTATTATCGTTGGGTGTAATTCACCCACACTCAGTTAGTATCTGCGTTTATCATCTGTCAAATGAAACTATAAAAATAATCAATTTGTTTTTTAGAATGAATACCCAACTACTGAAAAACAATAATATTTTATATGTAATTCATTTTATTTTTTTTTTATATTGGTTTACTTAGGAATATAGCAATTAGAGAAAAAAATAAAAAAATAAAAAATGCATTCTGCAAAATCAGTTGTAACTTTTTAGTTTTCATGCCATGGGCCTTTGGTAAACTGATTTGGAAAGCTGAAAATATAAATAAAAAAAGTTATTTAATAATTGTTTTCTGCACAAAGTAAAATTTTTGTTCAAAAGTGAGCTAAATACTTACAAATTTTAGTTACTCATTACAGCTACTAAACATATCATCATATATTAGTTCGTATCTGACAAAGTTGATTCATAGCAGTACGTAGAGATAGGGTAGGTGTGACTTTTGCAAATATTACTGGTTTCTTTTGATTTCATATTAGCAATCATCTAAAATATTTCATTACTGATTACTATCGTGGGTGAAAAACACCCACAATTTTGATACGCCATTACTATCGAGGGTGTAAACCACCCAAGCCTTTTAACAAACTGGCTTTATGTAAATATCACCTTAGTTTAAATGAGTAAATAAAACATTTCTTTGCAAAAAATGACTCTAAAAAGAGTGTTTTTATGCATGTTTTATGATGACTCATTAGAAGGACTCATGAAAGAGTCTTTAATATGATTGTACAGAAATAAGACTCATAAAAGACACTCATTAAAGAGTCATAAATATGACGGTAATATGATTGTTCAAAAAGAAAGACTCATAAAAAGATCATATATTGATTGATATATATGCATAAGCATGAAGAAGACTTATAAAAGAGTCTTATATACGAGTGTTTTATGAGAGAATAGGCTCGGATTATTGTAAAAGCACCATATCTAATAAATGAATAAAAACTTAATCGAGCATTTTTTTTTTTTATTATATAAAACTTTGTAACTGACCGTTATGGGCACATGCTATCCTAGAGTCCCTTTTCGGGGTATTATTTGTTTGTGGCGATATACATGCATTGAAATTGAACTACAACAAATGTTCGTTGCAAAAAGACTTCTTATATTAGTCTTAAAAGAGTATTAAATATTATTATTAAAGGAGTACTAAACATGAGTCTAAAAATAGCACTTAATATGAGTCATAAAAGAGTGTTAAATACGAGTCTTAAAATCATCATTACTATGAGTCCAAAAATACTCCTGAAACAGTCATTATTATGAATCATATTTTCATAAAAAGAGTCTTTTTTGAGCACATTATTACGATAAAACCTCATTTATATGAGTCTTGAAAGAGTATTTTAAGAGTATTAATATTTGCTGGGTCTATCGAAAGAGCAAGCTTGCTAATATTCTTTTGTTGTTTTTAACCTGAGAAGGAAACAAGCAAAACAATATAAAAAATTAAAAAAAATAAAATCTATTTAATAACGCGTAAAGTGTAAATATTATAGATCTCAAATATTTGTAACCTTTTTTCACAATCGCAAAGGATTAGAAACAAGAATATTCAATAAATTGTTACAAGAAATAAAAAAAATGTATTTGATTTTTTTAACAGTAAACCTTGACTTAGATAGCTTGTGGCACAATATATATTGCAAATATATCGAGCCATAACCGCGAAAAAGATGTAACCATCAAAACTAAAATTTTAATGGAGCAGATTTCTTTTAATTATTTTCGACTTAAGATATTTAGTAACGACAATTTTTTTACACAATCTTAACAAATAAATAATTAAATTATTATAATAACTTTTATTTTCTAATAATAAATTGTTGATAATGAAATAAATTGTTAGTTTTGATAAGAAAACAAATTTTTGTAAATTGCTGGTTACATCTTTTTCGCGGTTATGGCTCGATATAGCAGTATTACACAAAAACAACAACGGTTTGCATTATTAGGAGCGGAGAACAAAAATTACCAACATACTTTTTATAATAAAGTTTCGCTAGAATTCGAATATTTGACCTTGTGATTCGGTGTAATTTTTTTCATTTTTTAAAGTGAGTGATGATTCTGAGTCTGATTCTTCTGACCCGAAGCTGAGGCTTTTTACATAATTTTCAGATTGCCAAATAATTATACATTTTGGAACGCAGTCAAATCTGGGTAAGTGTTTTCGAAAGTCATATAAATGAAGTAAATTCCTATAATATTTCTTCTTAATACCAATGTGGGCCCAAGATATAAATTTTTAAATTTTTAGCCCCAAAATACTCGTTTTTCGGTGTTCTTGTATTGCTGGCGAGTCGCTGTTTAAATATTTTTGAACAAAACCTTCAAGAATATTTTGTTGAATAGCATCATCAAATATACAAAAAAAATTTAGATCGGCGAATACTTTTAGGGTAGTAAAAAAAAAAAGACAAAAGTAGTCAAAATGTCAAAGACGGCGAAAGGTTAATATATAAAAATCACGAGTCACTATGTTAAGATACGCTAATCTCCGAAATCACCCAACCGATTTTATTGAAATTTTGTGAATGTGTATGGTTGATTCCAGCTTGAGAGAAAGAATAGTTTAAGTCATGCTAGGTTGTTGTAGAGTTATCAAAATTATTTTTTTAATTTTTTAAAACAGTTACTCAACATTTGAAACTTTCTTATTCGCCGACAATTGAGAGTTTACCAATGCCCTTTTCACCGTCAAAGACCACTCCTGTGATATAGTCAGTCGTTATTTTGTTTACATCATAGATCATTGGGGCTCAATTTAGTTAATTCAATTTGAGAAAGTTTATTAAAGTAGAGAATCCAGTAGAGAATGAAATTGTTTAAAACAATATAAAATTTTTTATAAATTTTTTTGAAGTTGTTTTTTTCTGAAAAAGCAGTTTTTATCTTCAAAATGAAAAAAAAAATTTCTCTATCTTAAAACAAGGCCGGGATTATGAATTTTTGAAAATGAGCCATCAAGGAAAAAATCACGAAAATCTCAAATTTTTAACCCCATCTATTTAAAAAAAAATCCTCGAACACGTGTCTCTTTTTTTCGATATAGAAAACGAAAAAAAAAAATTTAAGCCAAATCAAAAATGTGTCGGCAAAAATGGTGTTCGAAAAAAACTGTACAATTTTTCAGTGCTTTTCATTCTGCACAATTCTATTATTTTGCCATTCCATTAAATTTTATGTATTAAAGTTAACACATATTCTTAAATCCTACTAAGCTTGTTGAAAGCGGTGCATTCGATTGACTTCAGTAATTTAGTGAACTTGATTTCGATGTGTTTAACCTATGCCGTGCGAGTACAATCGACAGGTAGCCTAAATATTTATGTTGTCCAATTATGGAGATACACATTAATGAGTCCGATTTAAAATGGTAGCTTATTGTTTGGTAAAGCGGCCGAATTTGGGCTCGTTGAGATTATTATAGGTTCCATAAATTTGAATTCAATATTCTTAAGATGTTAACAACGGATTCCCAAAGGTCTCGCTTGATAACAGACTTATTAGCAGTTGTTGTTGTTGTTGTTGTTGTTTGTTTGATTTTATTTAGTCGTGAATGTTGTTGTTCTTTTTTGGTGTATGGTGTATGGTGTATGGTGAATGGTGCATGGGTATTATTAGTTTGTCATCAATTCCACTGAGTTATACTGCATAACTTAGGTTAATCTTCAGGTGTGTAATCATTTGTGCTTTTCTTATGTTGTCAACGTATCTGACTAAAGTGAGTCGAAATTAAGCATCCAATACGGCGGCACTATTTGAAGTTGAACTCGACTCACTCTTTGTTTGTATCCATAAAATGGTATACTCAGCAGTGGCCAGTTTCGATACGCTACGAAGATTGCTCTAGACAGCTAAATGAAGACATCATAAAAATATAATTCCAATTTTAAACTGCCGCCTTATAAGCCTAAAAGAATGAAAAAAAAAACAAAAAAAAAATAACAACAAAACAACATATATTTACATAAATATATCGTCACATTCGTTTTTATTCATTATTTTCATTCGTTTTGATTTGATTTGATTCAGTTGCTCATCCCCGACACCCTGTGGTTACTTCGAGCGCATAAGGATTAAAAGTAATAAGGATCGTTTGTTTCTTTTAGCTTGATAAAAAAAAAAAATATGAAAAAATAAAAATTGCAAACTAATAATATTTATTTTGGCAAAAAGTTACCTTAACTAGTTCGTTTAAACAATTCTTACTTGGATTAAATAAACGAAATCTACAAAGTTCGAATACTTTGAAAGATAACAGTTCCAATAAAATAAAGTCCCACGTAAAATACCCACGTTCAAAACAAACTAAGAAAAATGTTTTTTGTTATCAGAGCTATTTAAAGCGGGAATAAATGAGTTTTGTCAACTTTTTGACTGCATTGAAACAGTTATCGGTGCATCGGCTACTTCCAGGTATTCTTTCTTTATCTAGAGTATTTTTTAGTTTGACGTTATTTTTCGAACTTTAAAGAATTGATTGAATCATCTAGTTGGACCGTTTTATCGTTGTAATAATTAATGCAAATAAGATCAATTAAGAAACAATAAAGTGAGTAAGTGTTTAAAATTATAACACTTACAGGGTGCTTATTTAGATCAGCTTAAATAGTGTTTTCCGCTCTGTTGAATCATTCAATGCGGCACAGAGTGAGTGAGGGCAAAACATTCGATGGAATTGTCAAATTAACAAATACATTTAAATAACTGACAACGAATTCTGTTTGTTTTTCAAGATTTTCATATGTTTGTAGGATCACCCGCTGATTTTGGTATCTGACTTATTTAAACCTTTCCATACCAACTTCGTTGAATTAAGTGCGATCGATCTATGACAGATGAGATCGAGTTGACCCATTGCACAGAAATGAAAGGCACATCAGAGCCAACAGAATCCTGCTGTTGACGACGAAGACGACGATGATGATGTATCACCTTCCTTAGGCAATTCTTTGGCTGTCCGTTTTGTTGTTCTTCAACTGCTGTTTACAGATCGAAAAATTATTAAAAGTGACATTTATTCCATGCGGTGCATTCAACCATCCATCTAGCAATCCATCCATCCGTCCGTCGAACTGTAAGAACTCATATCGTTTGTTGTACTCTCTGTGCCTTGTGGATTTAATTCTTTGAATTTGTATACATTTATTGGTATTTCGTGTTTATTTTTGTGATAATTTGTTTGTTGTATGTTGACAGTTTATTTTCTTTATTAATTCTAGAAGGTTTTTGAATACGGTTTTTATGTGTTTTTTCCTTCTGTAAATAGATTTATAGGCAGGCGTGGGCAAGAGAGGCTTTTGAGATGGGGGTTAGCATAGAAAATCAGGAAAAACCTAGTTAAATTTGTGTGCTGATTATAAGTATTTTCAGTTTGGCTCATATTGATATAATTTGATTTTTTATACACTATATGCTTGTTGCAACAACCTTGGTTTGTAACCTCCTATACAAGACCTCTTATGATTTCGAGCTCAACTTAAGATAAATGTTATTTCAAACAAGGCCTATGATTGAGAAATTTTTCTCCATATATCCGGATCTTCTAGAAAATACGTTCTTGGTAAATATTAGTTACATTAATTCAAAAATATTTACCAGAGAGTGATACTCATCCAAAAAAGGACTCCTCTTTTGTGTCTCACAAACACTCACATGTGCGGATTTTTAGTACACTAAAAGAAAATATGATGAAGATGAATACAAGAATACAAGATGAAGTAGGTAAATTATTAATATTGAAGAGTTCCGTCGCAAACATTCTTGAAAATAAATAAAAAAATTAATTATGTGATTTCAAATCTCAACATATATAATTTTGTTTATTTTTATCACACACGTTACACTGCATTTGATATTAAATTTGTACCAGCTTTTGTAATAAGGATGCATTGCAGGTAAAAGGATATACATACCTACATTCTTGATAAGCATCACCACGTGCATCAATTTAGACATGCCCATCTACCTTTGTTCTAATTCTAAAAATATAACGCGAAAATTAGCCAAATGGGATGAAACATTATTTTGTGTGGCAACTTTGAAGGGATCAACAATACCGCGGTTCGAAGTTTTTGTGAAGAAGAGAACTGTACTTATTATATTATATCGAGGTCTTACCTATTCAATTCATAGCTTGTAAGCCATTTTTCGTTTAAAAAATTCCAAAAATAATTTTCTGCATTCAATTTTTTTTATAAAGAGGAAATATTATCCATTTTCTATTTATAAGAAAGAAAGAATAATAGACATTTCAAATATACAAAACTTTTAAAATTTTTAAAAATAATTCCTGTTTGACAAAATTTTGCTAAAAGAGGCAATTATTTCAAATGATTTTTATTTCATTCCTCCAAAATTATCGATCCGAATCCGATCCGAACTGAATATTTTCACTTGCAAAAAAAAACACAATTTATTGTATTCATAATTGCGTGGTTTTCAGTAATACCCCTCGGTATTTATTCCATATTTAACCAAGCGGTTATACGCTTAAAATACCGAACGTGTATTTTAGAGTGCCATAAACAGATAATTGATCGAATATAAGTTTGTAATTGCAAAAATTTTTAAAAACTCTTAAACTCATATTTTAATAAAATTTATCAAGTTCGAATTTATTCGAATTATGTTTTATATGATACTCATACTTGTGGTTTTTAGGTATGGTAAGAAAACCACAATACCCTGTGATACCCTTAATATACCTTGTCTCATATTAAATAGCCCCTGTATCCCCTGTAGTATTTTTAAAATAACAATTATCTCCTACATTTGCACACTTTATTTTCTCTGAGTGATCTTTTTTTCTCCGAGTTAAGGGAAGAGATTAAAGGGAATACTTTAGTGCGTGTTGATAAGCTGTATTGTGCAAAACGGAAGGATTTTTAGCCTGTATTGTCAATACAGACACATTCAGTTTCGAATACAACCTCATCAGTCTGTTTCCTTGTTGTAAATTTTTAATTCTCCAAAGAGTTGATCGGGTATTTACGAGTATTTTGCTCTTGTTACCATGTTTCCTGAAGTGAACAACCGTTTTTCTCTTTGTGCACATATCCACAAATATTGTTGGTTTGCTTTCTGCTCTTTTAGGTGCATCGAATCTTTTGTAGCATCATTTGTTGTTTCGGATCCTTGTTGACAGATATCTGCGGACAAGATAATCAATCAACTCAACCAACGGTAGATGTTGCGAACTGTTCAGTTACTGTTCTTGTTGGGCTTATCATGGGTTTTAAAAACGGTTTTTGTGTTTTTGAGATTGATCCTTGCTTTGCTTCTGCATTCAATTGAAAACCACAATAAGTTTTTCTGACAGATTCCTCATAATTGTAATATTTTAGAACTTCTCAAATAAAAGCAAGAATTAATTGCATTCCTCCACGTGTTTATCTAAGTTATTTTACGACTGTTTTCATAATTACAATAATTCCTCGTAAGTTGAAGTAAACTTTTCGAAAAAATCAAGTAAATTATACTTTTAAACGCAATTTAATTGACTTTCACCTCAATTGAGTTAAATTATTTAGCTATTTTTCTTTAAAGATTCTAGTGTTGCCTAAAGTGCCTTTGGATTTTCGGTTTCGAGGTTATGAGGCGTTGTTACGCCGTCCAGAATTTTGACATATAACTGTGTCAAAAATGAATAATTATATTTTAATTCAATAACAAAGAAACAAATAAAGCGCTTCGCTTTGATCGCTCAACAATGCATGCCACAACAAAACAACTTACAAAAATCTTCCATCTGCAAACATAAAAATTGTTGTGGTTTTTGGTATGATGAGGCATTTGGAGCTCACTACTTACCTCACGATTTGTAAACAACAGCAACAGCAACAGAAACAACAACAGCAACAAAGACACAATGACGATACGCTCCAGCTTCAGCTTCATCATCAACAGATTCAATTGCCAAGTGGTCGCCGATATATTCTGGTTTATGCCGATCGTTGGCATCATACATACTCACAGTTGTACCACATAGTCTGGTAGAATCTTAGCGTACCAAACTGAGTTACACAAGCTCACTTATTTAGTTCACAATCCGTCAAAATTGAAAATTTATTGAATAAAGAGTTTAAATATGTGTGTACAACACAGCAAAATCAACAAAGGATTTTTTCGAAATAGCTCGTGTCAAAAGACTTTGATCCATTAATCAATATGCTCGAAATATGTGAGAAGTCGTACTAAACACTAAACACTAAATATCAACCCAAACTGCTGAGTTAATTGAAAGTGTGCGCACGCAAAGTAGTCAGTGAAGCAAATGAGCTACTTTAATTTGGCTAGAAGACTTTCAAATAAGCGATGAAATAAGAGTTAGGTTGTTCATTTATTTTTTCAATATCTCTAGCTTATATCGCAAAATTGCTCAAAATTTGTACATTATTATTTGTAGATAGATAGACTAGACAGGAAATATAACAGAATCTCTGAGAGATTGCGAAAGATTGACTGACCATCACAATTGTATTGTAAAGTTTTTAATATGCCAAAGAAAAGGTTTGATCTTCTAGACACACCATCATTTTTTGGATTGTAGAAATGCGTAAGTGGTGACCATGGCATGCAGTTAAGTGTGTGACTTAGCACGCCCGGAGCCCGAGATCGATCCCCAGTAGCGGCAAAAGTTTTTTAATAAACAAAATTTTCTGATCGGTCAACACCTCTCTGCAGAGAATGGCAAACATCAGAGAGTAAATAATGCCATGTAAAGCTTCTTGAGAACATGAACTTTAGCCGTGCGGAGTCGGCATAAAACATATAGGTCCAGTTCTCGGTCAATTGTGTACAAACATTTAATAACACACACAACACAATTGATCATAAGAAGCTCGGTCAAAGTACTTTGAAGGGCTGAAATGGCCAATTTGTTTTTTTTTTTTTTGTTTTAGAAATGCGGAAAATCATATATTCAGCTCTACTCCTCTAGGTATCCGAAAGGTCAAGAATTTATTGGAGTAAAAGTCACTTTCTCTAACCTATGAACCGAAAGGTTTTTTGATCTATTTAAAAAGTCGTAGTAGACGTAGAGAGTATTGCAAAAGTGAAAAATGAACCTCAATCATTAGCAAAATCATTATTGAATCTTTCATCTAATCTTTGTATGTAATCTAATAGGTAAAATAAAATCTGAGATATTGACTGATGCTGATGAATATCTAAAAAATCGGAGATACTTTGAATTTCGGAGATACCTGTAGTGGAATTCTGTAACTTGTTCTCAACTTCCGATCGGAATCGATATTTGCGACTATTCTCGGTTGTCATACCGAAAACGGTATTCACTTACTTGTACTTTGCGACGAAATTCGGTTGCCTACAAATTTGTTCGGTTCACTTATCGTCAACAAAATATTCGTCGCAAGTTTCCGAAAAACTTTTCGATACTTTCACCGACAAAATCGGAAAAGGTGTTTACTGAATACCATTTTCCGAAAATTATCGCAAACAGAACTTTGCGACTCCGAATATCTACCGAAATGTGTTACAGAATTCCACTTCTGGAAGGATGAAAAAAAATTGAATAATAATAATTTATTAGGAAGACGAAGAAGCTTCCATGAAAATATTTATACCTATTTCATAATTTTTGTAATGTCTCCTATATCTTCCAATCTTGTTGACTGAGGCCCTATTGAATGCGCTCCGTTCTAGCTTGATAATTCATAATTCAAATTTTTTTCAAAAATCCCAAGTTCGCATGAGTTTTTTTAAAAAAAGTAGCTACATATCATTTTCGCCTAAGTTCAACATTTCAACTGATTTATTTCAAATTCACGAATGTTACTTTTTATAAATGTTTGAAGTTACGTTTCAAACAGGTATGTTGAGTCTAATTTATCAAAAGTAATCCAGCGAATTTGCAGAAAAGTGAAAATTTCAATTTCCCAAAAACTTTTATGTGTGATTAAGGGAACTTTGAAAAGTATCGACTCATTTGTAGTTATATTTATAACTTTTTGCTGGCATATAAGGAGAATAAAATCCTCTTTTGTTTAAACGGAATGAGGCATATATCGATGGTTAAGCGCACTAAAGTGATAAGTGAAAAATTTCAAATGTTCAGGAATGTCGATTTTGTTTTTAAATTTCAATACATCTCAATACAAAATACTAATTTTAACTGTGTACTGACACGCATTCACTGACTATGCATTTTCAATAAATTTTCACAAGGTAGATATTATATTGATGGATTGAAAAATGCAGTAAACCAATTTTCGTCAAAAGTTCACTTTCACTTTAGTGCGTTTAACCATCGATATTAAAATAACAAGTATTATAGTTGGCTGTTCTTGGCTTTTTATTAAATTTATTGTTCATTTATTTAAATATGTCCATATATTTAAATGTGTCTATTTCTGTTTCCTCTCTTAAGAAAAAAATAAGAAAATCAAATCAGACAAATTATTTTAAACAATTCTTAATCAAATATTTTATTTATCAAGCTTACACTCTTCAATGCTCCTCATTTAAATTAACATCACTGAACTCTATATCGTTAAGCACTTTACATTTCGCCCTCCCCCCCACCCTTTCATTACCCATGTAATATGTGAACGAAAAAAAAAAAATCTTTCACTTAAGAACCATCTTTGTTGGCTTCGGAACTTCAAACCGAAAAAGATTTTAATCTCTTCATCACATCGTATAATTCTAAATGTCACTACAGTGCTACCTTGGAACAACTTAATTCTGGTTCTGACTTCTTCTTAGTCCGAACACAAACAAATCGAAAGAAAATGATGCTTTAATAAGGTTGCATACAAGAAAACATTAAGCTGCAAGATGTGATCGGGAGCACAGCGTAGTGATCACGGCATCCACTCTCCGCTGCAGCCACTTGTGGCAACGACGGACGATTTGTCCATTCGTTCATTTGCATATTGCATCCCATCAAATCAAACAAATCCCATTCGACGTCATGCAGCTTACTAGCCACTTCGCGCCTGCGCATGCCGCAGAGCCCAAAATAAGTTCGTATAAGTTCGTTTGAGTTGGTTCTCTCAGATGGCCTTAGCCAGCAGCCAGCAGCCAGCTCAAAGCACCGAAAACAGAAGGACCGAGAATTTGACTCTAAGCTGCAGTATCTCTTTTCTTGGCGAAATTTGCCTTTTCTTTTTTTAAGTCCACACCGACAATGGCCAGTCCAGCACTCTTTGGATTGTTTAAATTTATTTGAGGCTTCTTCCGTGCGGATTCTGTTATTATTAAAATTCCATAATGACGATAGGCTTCCTTCCCATTTCGGGGCTACATCGTAATTATGACTCTCAATACAAATGGTGACATGGCTCAGTTTATTTTGATTGTGTCGCAAGCATCCAGCATTCCGAGATTGGCTTTAGGTTTGTTGCTGTTTGCTGTTTGCTGGTTGCCAAGGTGGAGACGTGCTCGTTGGCTTGGTTAAGTGTGTGTGCATGTTTGCTGTGGTAATTATTAAAAACTTCTCTCTACTTCGTTCTCCACAATCATGGCCTGTCCTGCAACAAACTGGTTCGTACACTTCTTAGTGCGTTAATCCATGTGTTGTCAACTTCATTAGGCGATAAGCACGCCGACACACCGCTTTTGCTCCGCGCACTGGTCGTGCTCAACGCAAGGCGGCTTGTTTTCATGTTTCAGGAAAAATAGTTTCCAATTGGCTTTTCATAACCCATAAAGTATTTTTGATTGCTGGATATTAGCCGTTAAAAATGGTGCCAACATTTCCCACAGATTCGAAGCCATGATAAACCCAGCTGAGTACATATCTCAGCAAAGAAGTTTTTGAGTCAGCCGCCGGAATTAAAGTTTGCTTCGGACATTTTCAAGTGGTGTTTCGTTTGTGGAGTTTCGTTTGTGCACACTGTAAGTAAGCGGTGATGTGCTAGTGCTTGCAGAGCTTATTTATCGAATTGTTCATTTCGATTCCTGAAAAAGCAGCAGAAGCCGAAACGACGACCGCATCACCATCAGCGGCAGCAGCAACAGTCAAGTGTGTAATATGAGATATTCTCTTAATTCAGTATCTTAATTTATTTAACAACAGAAGCGCACCGTGTACCGCACTGAACGCGCCTTGATAGCAAACAATGCGACGCGACACGATGAACGAACGTCGCGTCCTGGCTCTTATTTTCAGAAGATGGTTCTGCCTCAGTCAGGCAAGTTGCTATAAAAATGCACGGAAATGGAGTTAAACAGGAGCAACTATATTAAAAGCATTAAAGTTCAGTTAAACAGGATGCGCCATAAAATGGAAGGTCTTGTAGACAATACAAGCTAGTATCGGGTTTAAATAATATTAGAGGGTAATTATGGAAGGGTAGGAGGACATCACATTGTCTTCGCTATCACAAGTGCTCCAAAATTGGTAGTTTGATGTTTTTTTTTTTTTTGTTTTTACATCTGGCTTCAATTTTGCGGTGTGCTCAAGAAAACAATATATAAAACATAAAAAATAAACCTTCACTTGTATACAGGGTACTATGTGCAGACATATTTATCAAAGTGGCATTAAAGTTTTGGAGAAACGGTTTTGAAGATTATGTCTGAATGAAATGTACGAGTGAACAAAATAAGTTGGTGAAACTGCACAATCAATTTGAATTTTTATTGTTTTTTCTTGTCATAAGTACACTCAGAAAAAACTTTGAGAAAAATGGTATAGACTTTGCTCCAGAGAATGCTTTTCTCTATATCTGATCCTAAAAATTCCCTTAAAATGGTTAAAAGCTTTCATGAAAAAGATATCTATAAAAATATATCATTTTTAGAGAAGAAGACTTTTTTATTTTTGAGAAGAGATTTGTTGTTATTGAAGAAAATACTTCGTATGGAGAATTTTTTATCAAAATATAGAATATAAATGAGACTTGTTTATGCGATAAAAATACCTATCATATAACACATAAGCCCCTATTTTCACCCCTCACTTTCAGAATCGACCTCACTTTTGCTAACCATAATTTGTTCCATAGTGTTATTAGAGACATGAAATATTTCCATTTCCCACAAGTAAAGAAATATTTCTTCGAAAATGTAAAAAATTTATTCTAATTGAAGAAAAGTTTATTTGAAAAAGAGAAAACTTCTAATATCGAAAATAAAGAAATTTGTTATCGCAAAAAAGAGAGGTGGCTTTTTTCTAAGTGTAGGCTTTCATTGGGTCCCAGTTTTTTAATGGGAAAAATTATCGGAGCATAAGTTCGGAACCGATGTAAAAGTCAGAAATAAATTTTCATTTAAAAACTTCAGAATAATTGAAGAACTGGCAGACTTATTCACTGAACATTTTTTTATGGTTTCATTTTTACGATCAGATCAATAGTTTCAGCAGTGACTTAAAACCTATAAAAACAGCGTTTAAAACGTCTGATTTTGTTCAAAATTTTTGCCTAGGACTTCTTCTGTTATAAATTCAATAAAAAATTGAACTCATAGCTTTCGATTTGTTTTATTTTTGGGCTTTAGATTCCTATTAATTCTAAGAACTTAAATTTCATTTATTTTTTTTTTATCGCCATTCGTTGAAAAGTTGACCTCTCAAATCTGCAAATCGTCCGAAAACGCCTGAATCGGGAAATTTTCAATTAATTGTATCTACGTCAGTTTTTATCCAATTTTTATAAATAAGGTACCGTTGGATAAGTATTGAAAAAACTTTCTGGAAAAAAATATATAATTTTAAAATTTTGGATGTTAGGGCTGCCACCCTTTTAAAAAATAAATGTATTTGTTAATATCTCAAAAAAAAGCATAACTCTTTTTTTATTTTTTAAATTTGAAGAAGACTGTTACCTTTAATTCAAAAGTAATAACGTCACGCCAGACAGAAAAGCATTTAGTTCTATTTTTTCTACGCTGACGTTCAAAAGAAATTTGTATTTTAGTAATTTGTAATAAAGTTAAGTAAATTTTATAAAAAAATCGTGAAGAAAAACCGTTAATTTTATATTAAATTTGAAAAGTGAGTAACGTCACGCCACATTATATCATCAGAATATCATTAAAAGCAAATAAAAATTTTACCGTTAATTGATATTTGTTTGCTCTTTTGCATTTATTTTGCGATTAGTTGTTGTTGTAGCAAATGTTTTGCATATTGCACAATTACTCTTAGAAATAGAAATTGTAAAGAGAAAATTCTCATAGAAATAAACAAAACTGACCTCACTTTAACTTTAACTTTAACTTGGTAGCACGATATCTTGCCAACGCAACATGGGAAAAATTTGAACTCTTTAATTAAATTATTTTTGAATATTTCTCTTTAATAATACAAGTAAAAAAAAATGTTGGTTAACTATTAATTTTTTGGTCATGGTAGACTTTTCTGCGAAAATGTCCATATCGAGAGTGTCAAATATATAAGAAACGTTTTTTTTGAAATAAGTAGAAAACTTTATTCATTTGAGTGTATCTCCCAAACTATAGATCGGAAAGAAACGAAAGTGGGCAGCGGACAGCGTATGTGTTACAAATTAAAACTTATGTGACAAATTTCAAGTCATTAGATTGGTTTTTTAAGGAATTTTAAGAGATTTTGCGTTTTGATGACGTCACTTTGTATGGGAGGTAGGATTCGTTTCCATCAGATTAGTCTCATTTTCGAACTCAGTGAGCATATTTGAAATCCAAGCTTATGTGCAAAACTCCAAGTCACGAAATTAATTTTTGTAGAATTTAAGGTGATTTTAAAGTTTTCATAAAGTCGCTTTCTATGGGAGGTAGGCGTGGTTTTAATGCGAGTTGGCCCATTTTTGAACTTGATCTTCATATTTTAAAAAATATCAAGTTTCATTGCGATAGTTAAACAAGTAAAGAAAGTCTAAAGTCGGTCTAGGCCGACTATGAAATACCCTAAACCTACTTTTCAAAAACAAAAAAATTTATATTGTAAATGGGCGTCTCCGTGGGCGGATGACTCCCAATTTTTTAACACACCTTAGTTTTGGTATAAAATACATACATACCAAATTTAATTTCTCTTTGACAAACACAACCTTATTTATTGAGTTTTAAACTTTTTGGTTTGTATGGGAGGTAGGCGTGTCCGTGGGCGGATGATGTCAATTTTTCAAAAACATCTTTGGTTTGTTATAAAAAACATATGTGCCAAATTTAAGCTCTTTAGGTTAAACACAGGCTAATTTATTGTGTTTTCAATTTTTGGGTTGTATGGGAGGTGGGCGTGTCCGTAAGCGGATGACGTCCATATTTCGAAGACATCTTTGTGTTGATATAAAACACATACACACCAAATTTTATTGTTGTAGGCTAATTATGAGCTGAGTTATGCAGTTTTCAATTTTTGCGTTGTATTGGAGGTAGGCGTGTCCGTGGGCGGATTCCAAAAATATTCAATAGTGCAGATCCTTGGGTGCATGTGACCATGTGTACCAAGTTTCATCCAATTATCTCAACTCCTTCTTCTTATCCTGTGTATACAGACAACACACAGACGGACAGACGGACGGACGGACGGACGGACATGAATAGCTCGACTCACGAGGTGACGCTGATCAAGAATATATATACTTTTCTATACCGGACTCGCTTCGTTCTATGCGTTACAAACGTTTGCACAAAGTTAATATACCCTGACCTTTCAGGTTTAGGGTATAAAAATAACAGCTGTAATCGGGTCAACAGACAGACAGGCATGGCTTAATCGATTCATGTGGTGATGCTGATCAAGAATATATATATTTCTATAAAAATATCACGCCTTCCTATGGTCTTCAGAAACGTCGCGTGGGTGCATAAAAATATATTTTTTATGTATGTTTTTGACCAAAAAGGAGACTGTTCTCAACCGGTAATGAACGCTCAAAAGAAGGTCTATGCAGCAAATTCTCTTAACAGTGCAAGCAGACCCAAATTTAAGTAATTTTTCGTACTTTGAGTTACAAACTAGTACGTTACATAGACTGCTAAGCAGTTTTCTAATCGAACTTCGAAAATTTTCAAAGATCTAAAATGGTCGTCCAATTCTATTTGTAGTCTTCTAAACAGCTTCAATTTTGGCGTATTAGGAAGCTTTAAAAATAAATATTGAATCGCTATATTTCTGACTTATTTTTAAATTTATATTTTTTTATATTTATATATTTTTCTTCTTTCATGCTCGCTTATGTTCTTAACTGAGTGTCATACCAGCTGATTCGCAGTTATTAAACGTTTCTATATAAATTTTGCCTTTGTCAGGTTTTGATACATTGTCTTGCCGATTTGAAGTCCAACGCTTTAGCCATTGTGCCATGTCGCTTTTTAATGAAACGAAGATATTTTTCATTTATACTGCTATTACAGTCGTAGGTACCATTAATCAGCTATAAGTTCAAAATAAATGAAGATATATAAGCGGCACTATAGAACTCTATTTGAATTTAACTATCTTAGGGCTGCTTAAGAGCACAATCTATAACTTTTGGAACAAGACGGTCTATTGCCTGAAATTGACACCATAAAACAGCTTTAGTTGTGATAAGTTCCACAACGGACCTTAGGAGGAATTAGTATGTATTCTTAAGGAGAATGTCACATCTTTTTTGGTTTCTACATTTTAATTCTTTTAAATACTTGCTCTGTTTTTGATTCTTGTTCTGCATTCGATGGCAAGTTTTATTCTGCATTTGAAAAACAGCATTTATTGTGCGTGAATATTTATTAGTTTGTCACGAAATGCATTGATAGTCCTTTTAGACTTTTGTCGCACAGACAAGCACTCAAATTCATAGCGCACAGCCATGTCCGGGTCCAAACAAATGTATCGAGTTACAATCAAAGATAAGCTGCGCAAATAATCGACATAGCAAGGACGACAAGGTATTGTTTTGTTTGGCTTTCCATATGCAGGATAAATAAATATATGTGTACAATATATAATTTTGTAACGATTTTCTAATTTTCCTATGTCTGCAAAAACAACAACACAAACAAAAACAAACAACCCTTATTTCGCAAAACAAAACAAAACAAAACAGAAAAAAAACGCACAAAACAGGAGATTTTTGTCCAACTGGTACTCGTTTGTATCTGTTGAAATCGACGCAAGCGGAATGGCAATGAATGTAACAAAATGCGGCTTATAGCCTAAATGCCTAGTCACTGTTTGGATCTCAGATTTGGCAGTGAATTATTATGCTTAGCTGCATACAAACATCATGAGCTGTGCACACATTTATGAGAATATTGAAAAATTAGACGTTTTTGAAATGTGATACTGTGGAGTGAATCCCGCACGTATTAAGGTAAACGAGTAGGACTCAGTCTGTTCACAAACAAAATCACTCGCAGTGATTTTGTCCGAACTGACAATTACCTAATTTTGGGCATCATTGAATGTTATAAAATAATGATGTAAAACGATGCAACTTAAAGTGGCTTCTATTGTTTGATGACTTGGTTAACATGATGCTAAAGAACTGAAGGAATTTGGCCAAATTCTATGTGGAACATCTTGTTGCACACAGCTGTTTTTTCTTTTTTTTTTAGCGAATTACTGAAATTAACCCAACTTATGGTTTTCCGACCCTTAATCGAATGAATATGTATTTTTATAGCTTCGCAAGTTTTAATTTGCCTCAAATATTTAACTTCATCCAAAGACCACGGGAGACCTGATACGCATATAATCGGATTACGCTAATACGACACTTCGTTGGGGACTGTATTTGGTCATAAAGTGTTACTCAGCGACACGCAAAATTGCCAATTGACACCCGATTGACATACGAAGACGTCTGTCGTCTGCTTTGACAAAGAAATTCATAAGCGTTTGGTTTTTTTTTTTTTTTTGCCCTCAAGATGTGTTCGCAGTGAATTAAACAAAGCCGAAAAGTATAGCCAAAGTTACTCTAGGGGGAGTTCATCATAACAACACTTTGATGCGGGTGTTGTTTGTTGTGAATCGATTCAATTATTCTGTATAAATTTGAAATTGAAATATAAGGACATTTTTATTAGTGACTCTTATATAATCGTATAAAATACGTACTTACTGCTTGTTCTTTTCTTGATTGGATTAAATTGATCGAATTTCTATGGTATTGAACTTTGTGAACTGACCCTATTTTAATCTTATTCAAATTTGACGTTGAAAAAAATTCAAGTAACAAACAACCCTTTGAGTGAACTTTTGATCCGTTTAAAGGCGAAGATATTTATGGTTTCGTTATGGTTATCGGAAGTCAGTTAGTTAGTTTTAACTTGTAAGCCCAATAGGCAAGAATTCAATGTTTAAGAATATACTGAGAAAAGAGTTTCTTTCTATCAACCTAGGATAGGTTATCTTCTATACTCTATACTATTATATAAAAGGAGACTCATGGTGTATTTGGTGAGGAGTGTTCTCAATAACCACTGAACCGATTTTTATAATTTTTTCACTATTCAATTGCTATGATAAGCGAAATTAAAATAGGGTACTACGTTTTTTACAAAACTTTTTCTTTAATTATTTAAGAATATCCATATGAGAATGACATATTTACAGTCAAAAAATCTTTTTCCTGATATATAACCGAATTATTATTTTGTAATTTATTGCAAATGTTATTCATTGAGAATAACGCAATCTCGACGGATTGAAAGCTAAACACAAAAGTTCAGATTTAAAACTTGTAGTTAATAATTGGCATATAGTTGATTTTGGAAAAATAAATGTGTGATTATTAGAAATAAATGGTTACCATACCATTATTTTGAGCGGATAGCATGTTTTGAAAATGAACATATTTTTATCTTTTTATTTAATTATTTATTCATTTATTTTTATTTTTAATTATTAAAATTTTATACAAGCAAATATTTAAAGGAAAACTTGCATACCGTAAAAATTTATTTCTCGTTATCACTGTGCATTAAACCCCGAATATCGCATATGAGTCACAGAAGAGTCGAACGCTCTAACGTCGTGCCGTACATACACTGGCTTATGGGTTAACAAAATACGAACAAAATAATATTTCAGGTTTCCAAACCATCTATTGAGATTTGGTTATTATTCTTGACGTCCGACATGGACGTATGGTGTACAATTTTTTGTGTCAGATGGACTTTGACTCAAGATCTTCCTGTTCGTTTGCGAAAATAATAATAGAATTATCCACGCAAGATAACGTGTTTTGCTCTTACAATCAAATGCCTGACATATGCTTATATTTGAACTATGTAAATAAAATATCTTTCTTATTATAATTAAAACAAATATATAAACATTAACTTTCCATTTATCTTTTGTGTATCGGGTAAGTTCGTAAAATTTTTAGACAGCGTCAACTATAAACCTTTCTTTATGAGATCTAGATCTTTGTGAAAATTTTTTATGTTAATAAAAAGGCTCTGAAGTCAACCTAAGTCATATTTTAAGTTTTATAAACATTAGTCCGAGGTCAGTCGCCTTTGCTCTTAAGACACACTCAAAGGCTAATGGCCAAAAGTTTCGAGTTTGCAATATTTTCAATACAATTATTTGCTCTTTGGCAAAACTTTGCTGCTATAATTTTTTTTCAATAAATACATGCACGGGGAATGCAGCGCTGCAAAAATGTTAATTAACTTTTCAATCCTTAAATAATGAATGATCAACGCTTCTGAGGCGACACGCTGTGATCCTTTTTATCACAATTTTTAAGTTGAAAATTGTATTTTGTGCTTTTTCCGTTCAGTTTTTATTTTTTTATTATTTTGTTTGTTTCTTGAATGTCTCTGATCTCGATTTACGAGTTACCATTTGCGCCTGCGTAGCGCGCATTGCTCGTTGGTCAACTTGTTGTTGTTATTGTTGCAAATCTAAAATAAGGATATATTTCATTTTTACGGAATCGACAAAAAGTAAAGCAAAACTTAACAAAAGTAGCATTGGTTGGACAAAGTCGGTATGGTTATCAACGAAATCTGAATTCATTGCGCGGTACCAGTGCTGTAGCTGCCAAGGTAGCTGGAATTGACTAGGCCAGCAGGTGGTTTAAGTGTTTACACGCAAATTTACACTCTCATTTGTTCGAACTGCTCAATATCGATGGTCCGAGTATCACATATAAAAAAGGGCTGAATAAGTTTAACTGTGCTTCCAGATTGCTCTTTCATATGCGTGTTACACAAATTGTGTGTGGACCAAGAAAATACTTACTACTTCGTTAGCCTAAATTAAAAGTTGCAATATATTTCATTGCTATTCTTGTTAAGCTGGAAGATTTCTTTCAAAAATTTAATCATGCATTAAGGCCCTGGAGTTAATATCTGGAGTTGTTTTCCTTGACATTTATCGGTCTATAAAACTGTGCTTCGATAAACATTAGTGATGTGACGGAGCTTAGCATCCATAGAGAATTTGCAATAGATTTTTTTTTTAATAACACTATCCGCAACAAAAACATTTTGACGTAGAATTACGTCTTACAGCGTGGTTTGTATGGGGTCGGTTTAACAGATTTTTTCAAGGTCATTAGGCAACGTTTTTGGCGAATACTTTAGGGTATACCTACAGCCTTTAATAGTCTTCGTTCAAAGATAATATATATACTAAAATATCAGATATATCCTGCGTTGAATGAATATCTAACTTTGGATTTTGTCACTATTATATTAAAGTCACAAAATAGTAAAATATAAGAAGAAAAATGCATGTTTTTTTATAAGAAAATCAATCATCAGCTGCTTATGTGCCTGCTGCTTTCTTTGTTTTTCTTTCGTTGTTTATGCTTGTATGCTTTGGTTTTGCACGAACTGATTGGTTCGCTTTGGCAGTATTGTAAGCATTACTTCGCATTGGGTTTATATATGCACTACTGTTCTAGTATACTATTTTGAAACCAGAGTTCATGAACCTCTTTTCAACTCAGTCAATGAACTCAATTTTTCAAATTTAACGAAATAGGTCTGTGATCCGGTTAGATTTAACTCTTATGAAAAAAACGAGTTGGATCATATTTCTTTTTATGCTTTTACCCAATAGATGGCGTACAATTTTAATTTTTGCTTATAATGCAAATTAATTTGGATTCCACATCCCACTAGCACTAGCGAATGTAGTTTGCAAACTATACATCGAACAGCAAGTGTAGCTAGCAAACTAAATATCAGACAGAGACGACAGGAAAGGACATGTGTTCAGCGTGAAATATAGTAACCATACGATTTTTTAAAAATTGGGGTCTTAATTTTAATTTGAAATTAGTAGTTAAACTGACTGTAGCTCGCAAACTATATATCGGACAGAGACGAAAGTGGCACCAATGGAAAGTGCATTTGTTTCGCCTTCTTTTCAACTAAGTCAATCAACTCAACCTGTCAAACTTAACAAAATGATCGAAAAAATTTGAAATTTTGCTAGTTTCTTTTTGCTTGCTCATTTAATCATACTTACTATTTAACTTTTTCTTTGTTTTGGCCTCGATAAGTAGTCCATAATTAAGTGTTATTCATTTATTTTTTAATTTTTGGCAGATCAATAAAAATACGTGCAAAATGAACAAAACAATCGGAACAAAGAGACAAAGTAGAAGAGGTTACAACGTAAACGAAATTCTACGTCTACACTTACGATACTATCGAAACTGTTTCTTTTTTGTAAACATTTTCAATGAAAATTATATATCTTGTTTAATGAATTTTTAAAACGTTTGTTTTACACTTTAAGGATTTTTGTTATTTTTGAATCATATAATTGTAGTTCGTAATATTTTAATGAACTTTGTACTATATAGAATTCATGTTCAGTGTCCGGATTTTCGGTTTTCATAAGAAGACAATTCTATTCTTTTCAAAATCATTCCTTTTGAAAACATACACCAGCTATATAAAGGCAGTTTTATTGCTGACTGATTATTGGGAAATATTAAAAACATATTATAATGAAAAGTGGATAATATCACTGAAAGAAATGAAAATATTTTTGACATTTCACTCTAAAAGTGGTTATTGAAATAAAACGATAGAAAAGTGGTAAAAATAGAACGATCTTCAAGTAATAGACCTAATTAGATTTTCGATAAAAATACATCCCAAATACATATTTCTAGTGAACTTTGTTTTGATTTTGAAATGATACTTTATTTCGTTTAAATGGGTTCTTTGGCCTAGTTTTTAATTCTTTCAAAGCAACACGGTATGCTTTATACTGCTTTTATTAATAGAGTGTTTGTTTTGGCATGGTGGTGACCATGGCATGCAGGTTAAGTGTGTGGCTTAGCATGCTCGGAGCCCGATTTCGATCCCCAGTCGCGGCGAAAAGTTTTTTTCCCTAAAAAAAATTTTCTGATCGCTCAGCACCTCTCTGCAGGCAATGGCAAACCTCAGAGAGTAAATAATACCATTAAAAGCTTCTTGAGAGCATGAACTTTAGCCGTTCGGAGTCGGCATAAAACATGTAGGTCCAGTTCTCGGTCAGTTGTGTGCCAACATTTAATAACACACACAACACAATTGATCATAAGAAGCTCGGTGATAGACCTTTCAAAGGCTGAATGGCCAATTTGTTTTTTTTTTTTTTTTTGTTCTGGCATACAATTAAATACATGTCGTCGGCCAAATTCATATGCGACGTATGTAAAAATTTCGAAAATAACGGTTATAAACGATTTTGGTAGTTTGAGGAAAACTACATCCATGCCCTTTTTTAGTTTTTAATGTTTATATGAAAAATAAATATTACTTTTATATGAGGTAATGTACCTTTCAAACAGGAGGTAGTACCTTTCAAACAATACATCGTTGAATGAACTTCATCATTCACAGTTTTCTTCGCCTCCTGAAAATAATATAATTTTGGCTTGTCGTACTAGAACTAGGCCGTCGATATTAAATATGTATGTATGTGTTGAGAAATAATACATATGGGCATCTCCCAGCGGCACGGACGCGACATTCGCACGGTTTTAATTACTCGAAAAACAAGAAAGAAACAAAATGAGCCGATATGCATTTAAGTGTTCTAACGCGACGAAAGAGTGCTACATTTTATAAAAATATTAGCGAGATTTAGTACAAATTAGTACAAAGTAATAAGCAATCATTCAATGGAACGGACGCGACAAAAAATAGAAGTTTTTTAAGCTCGTATAGAAATATGCAAAATTTAGCTAATTTTGAGAACTTTTTTTTAGATAATATACATGTTAATGGAGGTCTTTGTAGACTTATGAAATATAAGAATTATCTTTTATCTTTTTTTAAATAGATATAGCACGAATACGGACGCGACATCATGGACGCGACAAATTTTTCCACAGTAGTAAAATACAGTAAAGATGTTCATTATAAATTTTAATAAAAATACATCATAATAAGTTGAATTCAAGTTACATAGCAGTAATACTAATCAAAATAAAAAAAAAATAAAGTTAAATGCTGTTAGAGTGCTTTATCTTAACTTTTTCTTCACTTTTGGTGGACCTTTTTTGGGAGATGCCCATATGCATGTGTTTTTTAATTTTTGGAATAATTATTTTTTCTTAAGATTATGTATAGTTGAAGAATAATATACCTAGGTTAATATATACCTTGTATATTCAAAAAGATTTCCCAAACTTACTCTATTACTTATTTACTTACTTACTATTAACCACTCTTCGTCTTCTTCGATTCTTCAACTACTCATTTATGGTGCGCTTTGTAAAAACGTTTGTAAAAACTTGTTATCACGCTGTATTTCATTTCAATAAATATTTTGATTCAAGAACAACAAACTGAGCTATCGTCTGGATTTTCATACAGCTGCTACTGATGCCGATGCTGCTCTGCCGCTACTTCGAGTTTTAATCAAATGCGCAAACAATACTGCGCCAGCGCACCACATCAACGCCGCACCTCGTTAAATCTGAACAATTAAAATTTAATGTCTTAATATACCGATGCATGTTTGTTTTATATGTATGTATATATGTATGTTTCTGTGCATGATCCGTAGGCAAACAAATTAACACACCCGTTGCATGCTGAGGAAGTCAATAGTGCGTAAAACATTGATCCGTGTAATGCGCTCACTCGACAAGACTTACACACACACACACACAAACACACGCACATACACATACTTAAAGTAGTGTCGCAGTTGAATGCGGTTCTAAATTTGTTGGTTAGATTAAGTCACATCTAGTAGGCTGAGGTCCTGCAAATGATAGGGCAAAAGTTTCACTATTCTTCCGTCCTCGCATGGAAATGAATCACAACAATAACAATGAAACATCAACAAAATCACAACAGTACCAACAACAACAAAAACAACAACAAAAACAACAACAACAACATCGACTACTGCTACACAACAACTATTAAGTGAATTACTTGCATCATGATGTTGCTATATGTGCCATGCTTCCGCCGAATTCACCCGGAATTAGGGTGCAAATCCCTAAATTTATTACTTATTTTTATTTGTATCCGTGTAGTTGATGTTATACGCGCCAGGGTTGATACTACATCCGCAACTAGAGTGATGGTTGTACGGATCTTGTAAATGCGAAAACAAGGACTCCAGGACATACGGCAACAATAATCCATGAATGTAAACACCGCAGTACGTCATTCCATGGGATGAAAACACAAAACTATAAAAGCGTAACTGATTTTGTATTATAAACACAAATAAATAAAGCGTCGCGTCAGTGCATGAGTAAAGAAGACAAGCCAAAAAAAAAAGGGAGCGAGAGAGAGTGCGAGCATATGCGAATAAATGCGGTCCACGAAATAATGGCTGCGACGACAGGCACTAAATGCCTGACAAAGGGTGCTGCCCATAATTGGGACTGGTATTCTCCATTACATTAACCCGCGCTCAGTCGCTGCGGCTGACTGTGATTGCGCTCGTTTGTTCATTTGTTCATGTTCCCTTGCATCCGCAGAGCACCTTGTCACCCCTCTGTCTAACGCATGATGCCTCGAACAATTGCCCAACTGCCGTACATTTCCATGTGTTAAATATGGGAGTGTCCTTGTCATTTGTGCCAATGCATTTGAATGCTTTGGGCTTAATGCGATTTGGGACTGGGTTGAAGCACTGCTTGGCGGTATCCTTATTCTGTCATGAGAACAAATATGACAATAAATGAAATTAATACATCTCGGAATATTGTGTAGACAATGTAGCGGAATAGCAAGCTGTCGCTACCTACGGCTCTGACGACTTTGTTAACAATGTTTAACCCATAAATATTCAAACGTGTTTTTGTGATTTATGGATTCTTTCGATTGCTACCAATCGTCGACCATTTTTGGGGAAACGTTTATGGAAGGAAACCCAACGAACATTGGACTAACAATAAGTTCAAGAAACAACATAATTATGCATATATGTGTGTAATCAAAATGTTTCCTCTATTGTGGAATTTTGTTTTTTATTTATTTTGGTTTATATCTCGTATTAATTCGCATATGTTAAAGACGATAAGCAGCGGCTGTCTTAAGTTCAATAAATGGCAAACAAAAACAACAGCATAGAATAATATTTAAAGAAAAAGGCACACAAGTTAAATAAATCCGAATGGACAGCTAAGCGACTAAGCAAACATGCACTTTGCCATGTTTTGTTGATAAAGAAGTTAGCCAAAAAGTGGTAAGCGTGCTTGCAAGAAGTTGAAAACCCTTATTAGACATTATTTCAAAATACAGGCTGCGAAGAATACAGGCAGACTTGAAATTAATATATAATGTATATATATAATGTATATAGAAGTATAGTTGACAGAGTACATTAAGAATTCACCATTTAGAAGGCTTTCTCGAATTACTTTCATATAAGTTAAAATACCGCTTGAAATACAAATCATGCTCACTACGACGACGACTACGTAATATTTGTTTGTCAGTTTTGTTCTCTAGAAAAACAATTTGTAAATATTTGTTCTCAACGAGCTTTTGCGAAAAAGTTATTTAAATGAATTAATTATATCATAATTTATTTTAACATTATCTGTCTGATTTTTTATTTTGCAAAAAATATAAAACCAACTCGAATAACTGTTTAACTGTTCTATTTCTGACTTTTTTTTACTCACTTTTCTGTCCCTATGTTCCCAGCAAAAAGTATAACAATTCTGGCATTTCAAAAATTTTTTTGTAAACTGTGCCAAATATGAAGAAAATATTGACCTTGTTAAAGTAATTTAGTTTCAAAGCTCTGGAATTGAGCCCTTATATTTTGCCCCTCCCTCCAGCATGTAATTTTTTCAATATCGATTTTTTTTTTTTTTTTAATTGTTAAAACTCCAATAAATATCTTATAAATGGCTTTTTTTTTAATTGTTAAAACTCCAATAAATATCTTATTAATATATCGCACACGATCTTCAAAAGTGACACAACTCAAAATTTTAGAGTTTTCAGGAGAGGCAAAAAACTATTTCATTTTCAAAGCAACTTTATACAAAATAAGGACAAAAAATGATTTTTTAAAAATTAATGAGCAATCAGATTAAAACAAAATTTTAACATTAGATGGAGATGTACATTACGAATTGGTTTATATAAAGAGACAAAAGAATAATTATGCCTACCTAATATGAATGCGGATCCGGTTCGAAACCGTTACGAGTCCGAGAGTACGGAAGTACTTCTTTTATGTTTATACGAAAGCGTTTCAAACACATTATAAATCCTTCAAAACAATGATTAAAACGTTAACACAAAAGGCACTTTTCAGGTAATTAAATATTTTTTTTTTTATTTTATTTTCAATGAATCAGAAGTACGAAACAAAATACTGTACCAATTTTTATCTTAAGTAACTTCTCTGCCTTATTATATTTTATATTATAACTCGCCCGGCATAAATTTATATTTTTAAACAAAGGAGCTAATCTTGAATCGAAACAAAGAGTCCGAAACGGATTTATATAAGGAGTTCGTTGTGAGTTCGAGACAAATACGCCAAAGTGGAAAAAGCTATTCACGTTTTTGAGAGGTTGTTACGAAAACAGTTCAGTTTTAGATTTGAACCCGTGAACGATGTCTATATTTTAACACATTTTAATTTTGATATAAAAAACATGAATACCAAACTATGTTCCTGTAGCTAAAAAGCCTCTTAATAGAGTAAAAGTAAATTTTCCCGAATATATGTAAAAGACTCGCGGGATGACCCTGATCAATAATATATTCGAAATGTACTTTTCTATATCAAACTGTTTTATTTCCATGCGTTACAAACGTCAGCACAAAGTTAATATACCCTGACTTGTTCAGTTTAAGGGTATAAAAAGCTAAGAAATTTTCACCTAAAGATACTTAATAATCCAAATAAGAAAGTTAAAATAAACGGGATTGAATTTTATCACTGCAAGAAAAAATAACCTCGTTAAGACTGTGGCAAAATGAACCAGCTTGGTGGTTGTATGGATTATGGAACGAGCATAAATAAAAAGGAATGGTAATGGCCAAAACTTTCTTTTCCTATGCCATCAATCCCTAAAAATCATCTGTTCGATTATTATTAAAGGATATTGTAATGGTAGCAACACTGACCCATTTTGGAATTATTCAAAAATGTTTCTGCCGAGCATTTACCAACTCTACTAGTTCTTGGATATATTTTCATAATGCGTCTAATGCAAACGGTTTACTTTTCTGTCATACCTTTCCAATAAACACGATTTTCGTTGCGCACTTAAAAAATATTTAAAGAATATCTTATCTGCTTTGAATTACACAAGCACCCTGTGTCGTTTGCTTTCCAGTCGGTTGAGGAGAAGAGTGTTTAGTTTATTTATTTCTGAAAAGCATGTGGATTCGCATCAAGCAACCAGAGAATTGTCGGCACACCTCATTTTATCCGACAAACAGATCCAACAGATTCAGGAACAACAACATCCGAAATTATGTTGACGCGTCTGCATGTTGTTCGACCGCAGTTGAATGGAAAATTAATTTGGGATCAAATTACGAAAATATTTTGCTCCAAGCAATTAGTTAATTCTCGTTAATTAACACATCTTTAGCTGGCAATGCACGAAATCTCTGTTGACAGCGTTGAAAGTATGTAGAGGACAGATAGGGATGAGACGAAGTTTCATCTGATCTGAACGCTCTTTTGAAATAGCATTAAGAGTGCTTTAAATCCAAGTGAACTGCTACCAGACTCAAGCTAACTTCAAGCAGAACTCAGACTCAGATACATTTGGATCAATTAAATTTATTGACTCTACATCGTGGACTTAGCTAGAGCCTGTTATGATTCAAAACAACGACACTCTGCGGCCACACTCTTTCAGCACACCGTGTCCCGGCACATGCGTCAACTGCTGCAAGTGAATGAAGCAATGAAAACCAACGAAGTTTGTACAGTAACAAATATAATTTGTTTTTAAACTACTTAATTATTTCAATGGGGGTCAAGTGATAAATATTTGACCCTCAACAGCATTGTGCTGCCTGCTCCAACTCTCGACGACATCAACAGAGGCAACAAGATTCATGTTTGCATTGTCACAACGTTGGTTCACTGATGGTTGGTTGACTCACGACCTGTGGTTCATGTGGCGTAATTCTGCTTAATCTTATGTGGTGCGGGCTCTCAAGGGCTACCCTCGCAAGTTCATTTTTTTAAGAGCTTCTTTAATTTCCGATAGTTTGTGAGTTCATGACTGATGACATATTACAAGTTTTTGTGGAATTCGACTTAAATAATTCGACCTTATAAATATGTTCCTTCCGAGGCAAAAGTCTTCGAGATACAAGGTGTTCTTTGGATGCACTGAATGCTCATATTGTGCCTTTAATATTCGCTCATTTGTCTGAGATAGTTTTGCGGCAAATGTGAAAATTGTGGACCCTGGTTTGCATAAAGTCAATTCCCGACACACACTCATTGGCTTAATTGAATGAAGAGCCCTCTAAACGGGAAGTTAAATTCACGATGACGAAGATTTTATTTAATTGTAGTAACAACTGCTAAAGCGATTCAATGATCTGTGCTTCTGTTCTGTTTTTTTATTAATTTCTTCTTTGGCTGTGTTGCTTGTGTGTGGGCTGCAAAGTTTAAGTTTCCCTTGACTTGGTAAGCCCTTGTTTATCTTCAGCTGCATAAGCTTGGAATCAGTGCTGAAATACTGCACAAGACGTCCGCTCAATTATTATTATTTCAAATACGATGCGATTTTATTTTGTCCTGATCCCGCTGATGTGAGCCACTTGTGAACATAGTTTTGAAGTATCTAAACGCGCAGGCGATTGATAACTTTATACTTGTAGTTAACCCTCGAGATGCGTGTTGTACGTCCTGAGAGTGTGCTGGGAAGAACAAGCTTCTCAACTGCTTCGTTCGAATGCGTGTAAAAGTCACCCTCAAAATCAAAAAGCTATACCTTAAGTGGATAACTATATGTGCTAGCTGACATCAAGGTTTGTGTTGGCAACTTGACTTTATTAGAGCGCAGTCACTTGGAATCAATGACTCCATTTGTTAGTTTCCCAACAGTTGATATTGAAGATTTTTCGGTATTGTTGGTTGTGGCCTAATTTTCACACAGATTCCTTTTGTTTATAAATGCATTCTAGCAGCGTTTCTTATATAAGAGTCGTGGACATGCATGCGTTATAAGCCATCAAATCTGTTATTGAATTTTAAGTGTTCTTCTGGGAAAATTATTTTTGTTGATTGAACGAATATTTGCACGCCATGATTTAGCCGGAAATAAAACTCAAAATTCGCTGGGAATATCTAAGCGAGTGGATATTCTGTATTGCGAAATTTTAGAAAAAAAAAAAAAACACAAAACAGTTTCACTACGTATTGAATTCCATTGGTTACGATAATTGACATCAGCTTCTATCTTAATCTTCAGCTTCAATTTCCACATCATAGATAAACAAACAATGTAAGGACATTAAGTTCTTCAGAAAGGTCATCAGCAACCGCAGATTAAGACTACAAGTTGTGTGCTTGCGGCATAAAGTTACTCATTATTAGGTCGGATTGCGGGTCGGATTGTACGCTTAGATTACAAGAGCAAGCACTCCGTTAGTCTTTCCGCCGTAACATCAGCATCACTCACCATTATTCATATTTCACGCCATGCAATTGAAACAACAGTAATTTGCTTTCTTTAAGGATTAATTTTTATGCTTCAATATAATTTACTAGATTTTTTGTAAAAACTATTTTACAAGCATCTGTTTTTTTTATGGTTAACAGAAGTTTTGTACAAAAACCAAGAAAACAAAATACATACACTATAAAGTATTGATTGCTCTGAACTAAAATGAATATTAAGAATATAAAGATGTACTTTTTCGCCTATCGGCAAGGCCCTATCAAATGAGTGGCCAACAGATAGTTATCATCATATAGAGTTAATCATCCACTGATCTTACTTACCAAAGAATTATTGGCAAGAAATGGGTAACATTTTTTTTTTTTAGCTTTGAACCAAGGATTTCAGGTGTCGAACCTAATCAGTCAAGTCTGCCTTGGTTCGGAAATGGGGAGATAGATAAGTAGGAGAGAAAGGGAAATCAAGAGAAATAAGTGTAGAATGTTCTAGTGTGGTGGAGTGCTATATCAACATTCGAATTTGAATCTGAGGCAAGTGTTATGCCTTTGCCTCAGTCAATCCGAGGTATCAAGCAATTTCATTCCACAAACATCTCTACCACCAACTACAACTTCCAAAGTCGTATATATTGATAAAGTTTCAATTTCAGTTGATTAGAAATGAGGAAAGAATTAAAGAAAGGTAGAAGCGTAGGACCTTGGCTAGACCGGGATTCGAACCCGGAACCTCTGGGTTGGTAGTCAAGCACTATAACCACTCGACTCCCGAGGCCCCCAACGAAATGTAAGGAATGCACGAAATGGTACACGAAACTACTTTTCTTAGTTTTAAAAGTAAATTTTGGTAATAAAGTTGAACAAAAATTAATAATAGCATTTATTAGTGTTTATATTGGAAGTCAGATTTTGGTGAAAAGCCACTCTTGAATCTTAAAATTTTTAATCTAATATATAAAAATCTCGTGTCACGTTGTTAGTGTATAAACTCCTCCGAAACGGCTAAACCGATTCAAATGAAATTTTTTTATATATTTGGTAGGTATGAAAATAGGTCGTAAAGTATTTTTCACCCTCCTACCCATGAGAGGCGTGGCACTTTTTCAAAAAATCAAATTTTCAGTTTTACTTTCTTCTTTAAATTGCACATCAATGAAACTCTGTACGAACTTACTATTTATTCGTGCCCATCGACTGTCAAATTTGATTGATCTTTGAAAAGTGGGGCATGGCACCACCCTCACAATTCAATTGTTTGATATCGAATAGATTTGGAACTAAATGTCGTATAACAATGAAACTCAGTATGAAGTAACTGATTGGCCAGATCTTGCAAAAACATACAAAGACATTGGAAAACGGGGCATGGCTCTGCCCATACAAATAAAATTTTCGATACAAAATAGCTATGCAAGTGAAAATCAGTAAATTTTTACTCATAATGGAGTTTCTATTTGGTGATGTCCTGAAAACAAGACAAGCATTGTACAGTCGGAAATACTCGAAACTGGAACGGGTATTGGACAAGGTGTGTAGCTCTGCCTATAAAATACAATTTTTTATATTTCATAGCTTTGGATCACAGAGTATTGAAACTCAGAGCGTATTTGTTGATCCTTCTATTGGCAACCTGGAACAGGCATTGGTTAAGGGCGCCAGCAACGCGTCGGGTATCAGCTAGTAACCTAATAAAAATTAATGCCGTGACTATGTTTTTATGTTTTGACTATGTAAACACAGAAATCCTCGAATCAAAATCCTATCACAAAGAAATTTCAGAAAAAATCCTTTTGTCCTAGTGACTATCGTGAGCTGTTGTTCGGGAAGTTTTATGCTGGTTGTGGTTGCTCAATGTCCGAGTAAGCCTTAGGTAAAGCTTTAACGTGGATTGGCATTGAAATTGAAACGGAATGGCGTGTCTCTAATATGTAATAGATTTTAGATAGCTCTCGATTTCCATCAATAAATGTGTATAAAATTATGCAAAAATTGGTGCCATAAGTTTCAAATGAGTTAAATATTGAGATAATTATACGAGGACAATTTGAAAAGTTAGTGAATTTTGTTGTTTCCCGCGTACTAACTTTAAATCCAACACTGATCATGTAAATTACTATCTGTTAATAGACTACTGTCAACATTTCAGCTCACTGCAATTTCGTGTGCTCATCAAGCATTATTTTTACGCAAAAAAACCATCAGCCAAAGCAAGGAAAAGATTGATAAATACTATGGAGACTCTGCACCATCGATTGGAATGATTTACAAGTTTTTTTTTTCAGGATTCCGATGCTGTCGTACAAGCACAAGTGTCGCCGAACGTTCTGGACGCCCAAATGAGGTCACCACACCAGAAATGGTCACTAAAATTTACGATAACGTGTTGGCCGATCGCAGAGATCAGATCGTGCGGCCATAGGCATCTCGGACATACGGGTGTGGAACACTGTACGGAATCATGAAAGAATTAAAAAAAAAAAAACAAAAAACGGGGTTTTTATCAAAATCAAAACCGCAAAATCAAAACCGCAATGGAATGAACTAGAAGAAACAATTTTGGTTGAAAGATAACAAAATGGCGGCGTTTTTTCGAAAATTGTCAAATTTTTTTGACAAAATCGACCAAAACTCAAAAATTATAAAACCGATTTTTCTGTCCGTAGTTTATTTCATGCATCGACAAGTGTAAAACAACATATTAAAATTGCAGTACTGTCGAGTAGTTTTTGTTTTATCACGCCCGCCATGATTTTTTTATTATGATTTTTTTAAAAAATTCCAGTAGCAATATATCGATGATTAAGCGCACTAAAGTGATAAGTGACCTTTTGACGAAAATTTTTCACGTATCACTTTAGTGAGCTTGAACCATCGATATGTGATTAAACTAATAAAAAAAAAAATTTATTTTGCGCAAGTTGAATATTTTATTTTTTATTCAACTTATACGCATTTTAAAACATTAAAATAAAAAAATGTACGAAGGTGTCACGTCCCCTTAAACTTCATTTTTATTTTAATTCAACTTCTGTCATTGGTAAGATTGCCAAACATTAGTTACTTAGCAGGAAAACATGTTTCAATATCCATTGTTAATATCAGTTAAAATATTAAGAGGAAATCTTACATCAACTGTACAACCAACACTTTGAGCTGTACCCAAAATCTCTTTGAACGTCCCGGCCATAGATCTAGCCATGGAACGAGGTGTCATTGTTCGAGCAATGGAAAATACATCATCGAACGTGATATTCCCATTATGTTGAATATTTTATTTATTTTTTTTTTTTCTGTCGCGAGGAGGTTCCTGCAACGCTTTAATTATAAGAGATGCAGCAGAGGGAACAACAGATATTGCCGCTTGTCGATTTTGAATAGTTAAGCACACAGTTATTTTCAAACCTTTCCAATCCGTTGTTGCTTTCGCTATATCGCCTCCCACTTTCTTAGGAGACAAACCAAGCAGACCAATCTTAGGAGCAAGTGATGAAGTAGCACCAACCTCACCACCGACACAACGTAAATATACTAATTTAACTTCAGTAGGATCAAACTTAGGAGGCATTTTAAAGTTTTCATTTAATGGATGCTCAAATATTGATAATAGTAGTACACGATTCAAAATTCAACTGACTTAGCTAAGATTAAGATTTAAATAAAAATATAAAAGGACATAAGAAGAATAAATACTTTAGAAACGTCCTCATATCTAATAAATATATATTTGTGTGGAGTTTGTTAGGCTTCTTCCCAAGATTTTTGGGTTCGCATCCTAGCCATTAGCTTTTACCGAGCTGCCTTAATGTTTTTCAAAACATTTAACTTTAAAAATAGTGAAAGATACTTGTTTCAAATGAAGGGCATTTCATTGTTAGCTGTGTTAACTGTGGTCTGTTTATGAAATGCTTCTTCGTAAAAATGCTACTTGATGGATTAGTACGGCTTGTGCTTAAGTTTTAGATTTACCAACAATAAAAACAAGCACAACAACAGCAACTTCAACTCGGTCAACAATTGAATAGAATAGCGCGCAAACGGCGGCTTCATAATTAAATGTTGCAGTTGTTGGCTAAACTCTTGAAAAGTGAAACATAATCATTTCTTGAGCATGACTTTTATTGTTCACGACAAGCCGAGAAGAAAAAGAATACCAAAGTCGTACAACTATGAGAAGCATAAACAATTGATGAATTTGTAAACAATGGTTCGGTACACAAACCATTCAAAAGCATGAAAAACAACATTTTTTTTTTTAAATTATAGCGTGCATCGATATTCAACAAGCCGCAACTAAAAGATCGCCATTCCACAATTACTGGCACAACAACAACAGCAACAAAGGTGAACTCTAATGACGATAATTGCGTTCCTCATAAGTTGGTTTTTATTGTTGTCGTTGGGGCGGCTGATGTATGATTGTGTGTATTTTTGTATGCGTGCGCCTGAACAAATGCATACCATTAGCACCTGATCCAAATCGGATTCGTGGTTCGCTGTGCCGCGGTTTCTTTTGACACTGAAGGTGCTGCGTCGTGCTTTGTTATGGTAAATAGTTTCCAAATGTTGCCTCCTGACAACGCTGCCGTCATGTAAATGACGGACGGACAGATGAGCGAATGAATGCGGTACGACCTGCTGTCACACTGACTGCTGTTATGCCACAATTACGCTGCGTAGCAATTTAAAAAAAAGCACCGCAACACGGGTCAACAATGGCTGCCATATCAGACAGCAAGTCAGGTGAGTTTCTCAGATGTTTCTGAGCAGGGATGTATTATCAAAAAAGCGGTACCGGTCAAATAATTAATTTGTAATCATAAACTTTTGCCAAATTAAGGGGAAAAATTAAAAAATATGACTTAAACGGCACAAAATGATTGTATTCAGAGACGCCATCTATGGCTTAGAGAGATCATCTTCATGTCGAAATCGAATGTTGATATTTTTTATTATTATTATAATTATTTTTATTTAGAAAATTGTTGACATTTAAGATTTAATCTTTTACATGCCGCTTGTACAAAATCGATAACAACTTATTATTTAAATGTTATAAGATATTATTCAAGCTTGAAAAACCGTTAAAAAATCAATATTTTGAATTGTTCAGGAAATGCTGACTGTAGCTTATAATTACCCATACTTTTTTAATATTATTTATATGGAAATTTATTTCATTTATTAATCTTGTTTCATTTTTCAATAATTAAATATAGTAAATACTACATTACTAATTAATGTCAAAAGTCAAATTTTGATATATAAATTTTCAATGGTAAGAACAAAATATTTTTTCAAAATGCCAGAAATACGCTAGTCCGAGTTCAATTCTCACATCATACACAACACAACACAATTGATCAAAGAAGCTCGGCCAAAGTCTCTTCAAGAGCCGAAATATCTGTACCTCTACCTCTATTATATATAATCTGTATTTCTATCTGAAATGAACGGAACAAAAATATATTCGGATTTTCACTTTCTTCGTTGTTTCCATTATAAAAGTGATTTAAATTGAAATTTAAGCGGAATAAGTGGTAACATTTTAAGTGCCTTAAATTTAAAAAATTTTTTTTGCTTAATTCGAGAATTTATTTAAAAATATTAAAATTTTTCGGTTGGTTGAGATACAGAGATAAAGGTTGTTTTTTGTCTACATTAAATCAAAATTTCGCTATCCCATACTTCTCCCATCACATACAACCCACAATAGTGAAAACTCTACAAGGGTTCTTATAGGAGTATTTTAGATACAGGATTAAAACTTCATTTTACATGAAAATTAAGATGTGCACAAACAATTTTTTATTAAGATAATTTGTTGTTTAGTTTTATTCCGTATTGTACATTTAAATAGTATAAGTTTTGGGACAGGGACCGTAACTGTAATGAGTTTTATTAAAATTAATTCGTTTTTATCATTTATTTTTAGAGTTTTTTTTATTGCCAAAATTCCATTTATTTAAGTTAAATCATTTAATACGAAAACGAGTTATATTTTCAGTGTTAAAAATAAAATTATAAACTAGCATTTCAAATAAGTTTGAATTTTCCCAGTGAACAAATAAAACTCAAAAATTAGTTTTATTTACTGAATACAAAAATATAACTCAAAAAATAAGTTTTATTTTAGAGCAAACAAATAAAACTCAAAAATATGTGTTATTTTCTGAGTAAAAAAAAACCCAACAAATAAGTTTTATTTCAGAATGAAAAACTAATACTCAAAAATAAGTTTTATTTTGCAAGTAAAACAATAAAACTCAAAAAAAAAGTTTTATTTTAGAGCGTAAAAATAAAACTCAAAAATAACTGCTATTTTCTAAGCAAAAATATAAAACTCAAAAATTTAGTTTTATTTCAGAGCAAAAATAAAGAGAAAAAAGAAATCACAAAAACATGTTTTATTTTCTGAGTGAAACAATTTAACTCAAAAATATGTTTATTTAATATGTTTAAAATAATCCATTGTTTCCCATTTTCACCATCAGCCATACCAAAAACCAACTTTAGTTGGCGTTTTCATTTTAAGTCATACCCAAAACTATCTACAGTCAGGCAATTCACTTTGAGTCGTACCTTAAAAGAAGTCCAAAGCCCAAATGCATTCATTGTCTTTTCTTTTTCAGTCGGATATTTCTTTAACAATTTAACAAACAAGTCTTAACAATTTAGCAAACAAAACAGCACCTGAAATAAAAATAAAAAACCAAAAAAGGATGCAAACTGTAATGTTGTTATGAACAAAAATTTTCTGGTTTACTTTCACACCATCGGACAAGAAGAGCCAAGGAGAATAATCCTTGCCCACAATAACAAGATAATATTTAAGAGTGACTTAATAAAAGATCAGTTCTATCATAGTTATAATATTTGTGCGATTTAAGTATTTCTAGATCTTATAAGAACCGTATTAACGCAGTTAATTTTTCAAGTTCAAGTTCTTATGAGAAGGGGACATATAAAGTAAGCTCAAGAAGCCTAGGTCCAAAGAAAATCTCTAGAATAACAACAAATAAAATACAGTTATAGTATATTTTGCATGGCGATAGTTCATTTTGTGGTGACCGTGGTATGGAGGTTAAGTGTATGGCTTAGTGTATACCCGGAGCCCAAGTTCGATCCCCAGTCGCGGCAAAAGTTTTTTCAATAAAAAACTTTTCTGATTCAAGTTCAAGTTCTTATGAGAAGGGGACATATAAAGAAAGCTTAAGAAGCCTAGGTCCAAAGAAAATCTGTAGAATAACAACAAATAAAATACAGTTATAGTATATTTTGCATGGCGATAGTTCATTTTGTGGTGACCGCGGTATGAAGGTTAAGTGTATGGCTTTGTATATACCTGGAGCCCGAGTTCGATCCCCAGTCGCGGCAAAAGTTTTATTCAATAAAAAATTTTTCTGATCGGTCACCAAGTCTCTGCAGAAAATGTCAAACCTCAGAGAGTAAATAATGCTAAATAACATGTAGGTCCAGTTCTCGTTCAATTGTGTGCAAACATTTAGTAACACACACACAATACGATTGACCATAAGAAATTTGCTCAAAGTCCTTTCAAGGGCTGAAATGGCCAATTTGTTTTTTTTTTGACAGTCCAATTTATTCACTATCCTTAGGTAATACAAATATTAGTGAATAAGTCCTATAGGTCTATAGAACTCTAATTTTTAGCTCCTTTTCAATCGGCCTTGTTGTTATGTCAAAAATTTATGGAAAAATTTATTTTTATTGATTCCTGTTTAAAGAGCGATATGTTTAGTGAACTAAAATGCCCAAGCCTAAACTGAATCAGACAAACAAACGAACATGGTGAAAGGTGAAAATCATTAAATTTATTTATTTATTTATTTTGAAATTGGATCAATGAGAGCAAAGATTGATAAGTTAATCTTAAAATGGTAAGTTAAATAGAAACCAATAAAAATCTCCATAAATTGTAATGAAATTTGTAAAATATTTAAAATAATTATTGTTAATTTTTATTGAAACTACTTTTTGGCATTTAAGTCTGGTACTCTGTTCGTTTGCGAGAAATTTCGCTCGCAACATTCATTTTTTTGTTGCGTGAAAATTCTGATAAATATTTTGTAAATTAATAAGAAAAATAAATATATAAAAAAAAACCAATTTTCGACAACTGTCACTTTTCACTTCAAAATAAATAGGCAGTTGAATTAAATTGTCATGAGAAAATGTAGCAAAATAAATGTTTCGAGTATTTTTCACAGCGGAACAGAGTACAACTTTGAGGAACATGTTGTAAAAATTTTCGCGCATATTTCAAAGCTATTGTTTTTTGTATGGAAATTTGAGTAAAATTTCACATGAAACTGAACAGAGTACTACACTCAGAAAAAAAAGGACAGTAAGTAAACAACCGTAAAATTGACATTTTTAGTTGACAAAAGTCGTCCGACATTAAAAAATGTTAAAATTGATATTATCGTAATGTACTTTTTACATTACGAAACCTACATTTAAAAATGTATAACTGTCACATAAAAATGTTATTTTAACACTTAAAATATCAAAAAGTATCAGTACATTAATGCAGATAAAAAAAAATGTATTAAAAAATAATTTGCCACGAGTGGTAATCGAACCTGGGCTCCGGGCATCCAACGCCACACTCTTAACCTGTGTGCCACGGTCACCTGTATGTCTCAACGGCTCAGCTCTTAAAGAAACATTACATCTGCTTGTTGTAGACATCTACATTTATAATGTTACATGGATATGAAATACTATCAATTGTACAGTAAAAAATTATGAACTAAAAAACATTTTAAATGTAATTTTAACATTAAGAATTGATATTGCAACGTAAAACATTACATTATCAATTTGATATTTTTCTTATCAATTCAACACAATACATGTTAACTTAACATTTTCTTACGTAAAATCCACATTTTCTGATTTACATTGGAAATAACATTACAAAACGTTAATTTTACATGGCAGCTTTTTTCTGAGTGTAGGCTTAAAAAGGAAACACTTTTTAGTTTTTCACAAAAAGTATTTCAACCGTTAAGATATTTTTTTTTCTGTCCATAACGATTTCTTTAAATTTGATTGGGCTTTTAAAAATTGAAAAACGAATAAGTTTTCTTCTGAATCTGAGCTATATGTTAATGTAAAAAAATAATTTGTTCTAAACTCAAATGAAATATTAATTAATATTTTTAAGAAATTGTAATTATAACTAACAGTGGCGTAGATAGCTTTTGGTTCTGGGAGGGATCAGCAAAAAAGTAATGACTTGTCATACGCTAAGTTAAATCAATAACTTAGGGTTGTTAGAGCACCCATTAAGTGTATGGAATTTTCAAAAGTGACATTTTTTTCACTCCCCGCGAACTTTCTTTCCTAGAGAATGGGTGCTAAAAATAAACTTCATCTGGTCTGCACAGACATTTTTTAACTCAATAAAAGATAGCTGTTTTTTTTATTGCAAAGAAATAAAAATTTAAAATTATAAAAAGAAAAAAAGAAATTTATATGAATATGAAACAAGGTCTATTTTAAAATTTTTTGTTTAATTTTAAAGTACGTTTTTCTTCTCAGTGGACGTTTTTTTCTCAGACCCGTGGATCAACCCCATTTCTACGCCACTGATTACTTCTCTTTTTGACAGATAAAAAAAACTAGAAGTTAACATTATTTTTGCTTGAAAAAATAAAAGGTTACAAATAACTACCACTTTTGTCAGGAAACATAAAAGCTAAAAGATATGACCGAAACTGGTACGAAACAAAACATCCCAATAATACACCAAATCACAAAGTTAATATTTTTGCTCGAGATCCTACGGCGAAAACGATTACTGTTATATACTTTTGAACCAATTTTCTTCTGTGTATTTCCACTGATAAGTGAAATTACTCGAAAACTCGAGCTTTTCAATTGCTCAACTCGAGTCTAGCTGACTAAGGGGCGTTTTATTCACTATTATAACTCGATATTAGAAATAACTTAAGAATTTTTGTATTTTATTATTCAAAACTTTCGAGTTATAAAAGTAGATAAAACGGCCCTTACTTGAAAATATAACTACTCACACAGGCCCAATTTAAACATATTTGTCTGTAAATATTTTGAAAGAGCAGAAGGAAGTGAAAACGATGTACTCATTCGATGCTATCACTTCATCTGTAATGCTTCTTAATTCAGATGAACTGAAGATGATACTCACGGATAGAACGACTTACGGACAGACAGCTAAATAAATTCGCTTTGATTTAATAATGAGCTCATAATTGGCAAGTTGAATGGAATTGTGTTGCCCGCAAACATGATTCTAAAGTACAACAAATAACAACTTGAAGAAAACCAAATTAAGCTGAATTGAATAAATGAACAGATTCGCAATAATACGTTGCTCGACAATGAACAGATCTTGTAACGCGTATAAATAATACTCTCAGACGCTAAATTGAAATGTGCAACCGAGAGATGACAGCAACAATTGGATATAGTATGTATGTAATTTTGAATAGGGAGTAGATAAATGCGTTAAATTCTGATAACATATCGGCGCTGAGAGTTCAAGGTACAGCGCTACTTTGATGTTACTTTTTCCTAATCTAATGTTTCTACATTCTTAAAAAATTAAGTGAAAAAACACCCACGTCTTATTAACCACAAGATTATCAACCAGCTTAACAACATCGAATTAACTCGAGTTGTGAAAGCAACCAGCATTCCTAGCTGCTTGGGGATTGGGGTTGAAATGCGACCTAAACAAAACAATTACCAAAATATAAACATGTTTGCTTTTGAACACTTGTTGCGCACAAGCCGCACACAATGTACCGGATGATTTGATTTAAAAACTCAAATTCGAACAACGCACTCCCAACCATCGAACCATTCTGGGCATTCTAGCATTCTACAAAAGACACTTGCTGACGGTACGGTACATGAGTTTCGCCTTGAGCACGGTGCATGCGGCGTGTGTGCGCCATGCGCTCAATTTTATTGGATTTACACAGCTAAAGTTTTTATCACTCGTGTCATCGACGCCACACCAGACAGTAAGTATTAAGCATGTTGTGCGGGGGGAAATGATCTGTGCGATGTGTTTATTAAGGACTTCCTGCTAACTGAAATGTCGACTTGTCGCGACAGCGAATTAATTAGAACACTAACAGTTTGATCAACCGCTACTTACTTGAATCAAACAACTGTTTTGCTTTAATAGTATTTGGATCAGTTTGCTTTTGGATAAAATAAAGTAGGGTATGATTGAAGGAAAATTTGCAAACAGTGATTGAGTTATGCGAATTTTTGATTTGATTTGAAAGCTGATAAAAGCGCCAAACTTAATTTGAACCAAGCTACTTTGTATCGCTGTAAAACCAAAGCGGAACTATAAATGTTTCAAGTTTGTCTTTCAGATTTCAATAACTAAGCAAATTATAGCAGATAAAAAGTACATTTTAGAATAATTGTTGCTTAGTTATTGAATTGAAAAACCGACAAGTATACGTGCTTTTACTTAAAAATCAAGATTTTAATATTGTTTGTAAAAATTTAGAAACCCATCTGCCTGCATATTTACTTGACGACGATTTGCATAAAAGAAAAATCAATTTTATATCATAAATAAATACATACGTACATATTTTTATTCATCACTAGCTTTTCTTTTCTTCTCTTCTCTTCTTCTTTTGCACTAAGTTGCAATCAACATTTAAATAATTTATTTTATTAATTTACATTATCATTAAGGCTCAACTAGAGTTTAACTTCTTGCATACATACAGACATTTACATACATACATACAATATTACAACATTTAATTTTCATATGTTTTACATCTTCTTAACTAAGCAGCAAATTTCAGTTCTTCATTTACTAACTTTATTATTAAATTCTAGACTAAATAAATTACCTTGATCTATCCTAAACACTGTCGATAACATAGATACATACTTACACTAACATATTTACAGATATGCTTTAATACTTAAATAAACCAGGCGATAGCCTACTTTGACCCGTTTGAAGAGTGTCCTCACAAGAGATCAGCTAATGAAAATACGAAAGTAACATGATTACAACGCATTCCCAGCAGAGGATTCTGTAAGGTTCAGTGTTGTGGATCAGACATGTTGCGGGCCAAAGAAGAATCCGGTCAGATCAAACAGTGCCTCATTGACGCTTAGAATCCTGCTAGTTGGGCTCAATGTGCTCACAGACCGAAGCATGGACACAAGTAATACGTCTGCAGTTCTCCAGCGAAAAATCTTCGATTGTCACCGAAATAAACCAACTTATTATCTGCCAACCAGCAAATAATATGCAGTTAGTTGAGCGCCCTTGAGGCTTCCACTGGATACTCTGGTCTAACTGGCATTGATCCCGATCATTTCAGCTGTTTCGGGATACGACTGTAACAGGCTTGAGTATGGGTGCAGTGTTGGGTGGTGAGGCAGCCGTCGGTGAAACGCGATCATTGGGTGAAAGTGGCTGACCAATATGTGTCACCATATGCTGTGGTGGTGGTGGTGGTTGTTGGGGGTGGTTGCTAGCTAACTGATGATGGTTAAGAAGATGCTGGTGATTAGCGGTGAGGTGTTGTTGCTGTTGTTGTTGCCGCTGATGAGCTGCAATTGCAGCGGCTGCGGCGTGTTGCTGCAATAGTTGCTGGTACTGTAGCCGCTGGTACAGTTCAGTTGCAGGGAGTGGCGAGGAGCTAGCATGACCTTGATGTGACATTGCATTGGCGCTAAGCAGTCTCTCCATATTGTTATAGTTTGCTGCGGCAATTGAAGCGGGATTCGGTGGTCCTGAGAATGGCATTGGTAAGCCTAGAGGCGGATTCTTTGGCACAAAAGGATTATAGCGTCCATACATGCTGGCAAGCAGACTGGGTGCATTAACGGCAGATGCTGCTGATGCTTGCGGATAGAGGAACTGTCCAAACTGTGAATAACCAAGACCGGGAAACATTGGTCCAATTAAAGAGCGCTTGAAGGCAGCTAGTCGTGAACGCGAAGCAGCTGTTGTGCGCCGGCGCAATTTGCCCGTAGAGCCGCCTATGAATACATCTTCTGCCGACGGATCGAGCATCCAGTAGTTGCCCTTTCCAGGATCATCGTAGTGACGTGGAACCTTGACGAAACATTTATTCAGGCTTAGATTATGGCGTATGGAGTTTTGCCAACCCTGTTTGTTGTCACGATAGTACGGAAAATTCGTCATAATGTACTCGTAAATGCCGTTGAGGGTCAACCGCTTTTCCTGACTCTGCCTTATCGCCATCATTATCAGGGCGTTGTAGCTGTAGGGCGGTTTTTCGTTGCCTTTCTTATCCTTGATGGGCTTATCACCCGTCTTGAGGTCTGTGTCACCTTCAGCATCACCATCTATATCATCATCGGCATCACCTTCAACGTCAGCATCCATATCAACTTCGTCCGCATCGCTTTCGCCTCCAATTTCGTTGTTGCTGATGCGACACTGTCGTTTAGTATCCTCGAGGCTATTCGTGCTGATCTCACTGCCCTCGGTTGGTGGCGGGGGAGACATGCTAGTCACATCTAGATCAGAATCAGCATCTGTGGCGTCTTGTTCTTCGGAATCCAAGGGGGAGTGACAATTTCTGACTTGTGGGGACTGTGCATGCCGCATGTATTTATCATCATCGCGATCTTCCACAGTTTCCGGCAGAATGGCATTAATGGAAAAGCTTGACTTAAGGTGTGGTGTTCGTGCCATTTTAAACAATGGCAACTGTTGCAGTTCGGTTTGCTGCTGTTGCTGAATGCTGCTGAGGTGTTGATGTAGTACAAAGGTTTTCTGTTGGTCGCTGATCTCATTTGCTTCACTCACACCTTGAGATTTAACCATGATTTTTTTAAAACTCTACACTTAACATTTATTTTTGCAAATCTCAGTCACAGTTTTTATTCTTCATTTATGTGCACTTATTTCACAATTCTGGACGTTCTCGTGTTTTAGTTTTAATTACTTTAAGGCTTAAAATTGTATCAGTCCGCGCACAAATTATTAACCGGCGTGATTCTTAAACAATTTTTAAACATTCACGGTTCTTTCGTTATACATGCGAGTCACGTCCGGAAAGCTTCGCCGATTTTTGTAGACTAAACCTTTACAAGCATTGTGAAATGCTTGTCCACCACCTTGGAGAGTTTTTTTATGACAGCAACCCTCGGTGCCAGGCCAATCACGAGTGTGGAATGTGTTTGAGCGCACTGTGGAGAGCCATTTGCGTTGTTTTTGTTTGTTCGTGTCGGGAGGGTCTTTCATGAGAATTGGGAGTGCATCTGCTGTCGGCCTGTTTTGGCCGTCAGTAGCATATAAAATGTTGTTGATTGGGTTTTCGTGAGGTCGTTTTCCAGCTTCTGGCTGAGTTCGCGCGGATGTAAGGAAAGTGAATCATGTGTACGGCTGTGCCATACCATGCCATGTCAGTTGAATGAGTCTTCTTATTCGTCGCTAATGGGAAGTGACTAGATACCGTATTGTTTTTGGTTGATGTTCTTTTTTCTTTCGCCTTGAATGTATAGCCGAGTCCATGCAGCACTCTTTTTGTTTTTCTGCCCAAATGCCGAGCAGTATTGCCGATTCGTGTTTCTGCGTTGGATTGAGTTGTTTTTGTTTATTTTTTTTTTTTTCGTTTTTCTGAATGCTATACTAGCAGATGTGGCTGGTACTGATGTTGTTGCTGTTGTTGTTGTTTGTATTTTGGTTTTGTTGTGTAGAGTTGCTGGCTGCTGTTGGTGTTGTTGTTGCGGCAGTGTAAATGTTTATGCATGTTTCCTATAATTTGTTACGGAGTTTGCAAACTCACGTGTCTGCGTTGGATAAGCAAAAGCGTTGGGCCTTGGCTAAGTTGGCAAAAGATGGCGGACTGTGGATGGGGACTCTTAGCGTAGCTTTGGTGCTGTTTATTAACACTTATTGGTTGCATGTGCACTCAACGTAGGCGTGTAGTTTGTAAAGCATTCATCGGCCAGCAGCTGGTTGGTTGGCTTTTATGTTTAGTTTTTCTTTATAAGACAAAAAAAAAAAAAATGTTGAATCTATTTTTTTTATTTTTTCTTTTGATTCGTAGAAATTCTTTAAATCTCTTATTTCTACTAATTATTTGCTGTTTGAAGTTTCTTTCAAAGCATGTGGTCATCAAAGCATGATGCTTATTTTTATGCCATTTTTTTTTTTTAATTTTTTTCTATTCCGACACGAATTAGCAAAGTAAGATTTTTAAAAAAAAGAAAATGGTATATTTACCAGTTATACCTACCAGTCAAAATATTTTATTTCATCAATATGAATTTTGCATGAATGTCCTGCAGCAACGGTATTTGTTTGTGCAAACTGCATTTACTTTGTAATTCCTGTGATCTGAAAAATTTGAGTCCTTTAAGAAAAATTAGTGGTAAATAAAATTGATGGAAAAAGTCTTGGATATGCAACTTTTAGTACCTACCTATATCAGCAAAAACTTAGTAAAAGTCAAAATCTGGAAGCTTAAAATGCTTGAAATGCTGTTACCTTAAATACCAGAAGTTGCAAAAGTAAATTTATTTAAGGAAAGGATTTTGTAAACCTACACCGAAAAGAAAACTTAAGTAAAACTAAAAAAGACTCATGATAGTTTAAACAATGGCTTCGAACGGTTTAAACGATACTGTGTTCTTGTGTAATACAATCAAAGTTTACTTTTTAATCTAACCCATTTTTTGTTAGTGATATATTATAATATATTTAAGAGGAAAACTTAAAAAAAAAATTTAATTCTTGCAAATCCATAATAATACCTAGTTTGTAAACATGCCCAATCCCGAATTAGAGTCAACTACCTCGGAACTTCAAGGAAGACATGCTAAATATTAGACCGAATCAGTTGTTAATTTGACTTTACTTTGCTTTAAATAAGACGACGGCAGTGTATAAATGAATGTACAAAAATCTCTGTATAATTTATTCAAAAAATTTGTTCAATATCGTAATTTTTGAAGTTTTCGTATAAAAACATAAGGTCTGTTCCCGTACTTTTTGCACTAAAATTGATAAAACTGTCAAAAGCATGACAATTACAAAAAATCTCTCGCAAATCTCTATTTAAAACTTTTTACTTTGGGTGGAAAATTGATGATTCTTGTATTAATGACACTTTAATTTATCTTTTATTATCTTTATTCTTATAAATATTCAGAAAAATGTTATGCTAATAGCCGCCTTATTACCGTTTGAATTCAATTTTTAACTTCTATAGATATATCTAAAAACTTTTTAAATGTTTGAAAAGTTTGAAATTTTTTTCGTTTATTCTGCATATCCTTTTACTTACTCTATATTGCACTGTTAGACTTGTCCATATTATTGAACCATAAACTCTTAAAAAATATGTTTTTTAAGAATTATAAACTAAAACTAAAAAAACCCCAATTCATCTCTTGAAAGGATTTTGATCGAGCTTTTTATGATGAGTTGTGTTGTGTGTGTTATAAATATTTGCACACAATTGACCGAGAACTGAATTGTAGGGATTTAATAATTTTTTTTCATGACTGTAAGTGATCTTGCACTTGTCTAATCACGTACTCGTTTACAGCCTAAAGTAAATAGAAACCGAAAGAACTTGTTTTCTCTCATCGTATGATCCTCCCGCTATTTAAGTTAATATACATAAAAACCGTATTATGTTAGTCTTTAAATACAGCTTTCGATGGCTGTTTTGTTTGTTCTTAAATAAACTGTCAAGCTAACAAGATCACTCAAAGTCTTCTTTTTTATTCGCTCGCTAGCCTACAAATTTCAGAAGTGGGATCTGATATAATTTTCCAAGTGTTTTTTTAACAAAAAAGTTTTAATTTGTCAAGTTCTAAAAGTGTCGTAAAATGTCCGAAAATTTTAACCAGTTTCTAAACCAAGCTACTGTTGCTATTCTCAAAAACGTTTTGCGTTCTCTTAACTTGAGAACTGATGGCACTAAAGCGGTGTTAAAACTAAGAGTGGAAAAAGCAGTAAGAAGCTTTACAGTGGAGAATCTTCAGGAGCTTGTGCAAAGTTTCTCGCTCGAAGGTAATCCAAATGGCTCAGAATCAACCGATGACCACGAATCTGAGCAAGAGCAGGAGGAACAACCAGCTATTGTTCAGAGCAACGACATCGATGAGGAGCTTAACAACCTTCGAGAAGCATGCAAAAAGAAGGAGGAGATAATTTTGTTAAAGCGGAAAATGAAGGAGCTGCAGATAGAAGACGCTCAAGAAAATCCCAGTCCACGGTCACATTTTTCGCATAACTTCAAAGACATGGAAGACTTATTGTGTCCATTCAGCGGAGATGATAACTTTCCCATAGATCGTTGGGTAGAACAGTTTGAAGAGTATGCTGAAACTCTTCATTTGGATGATCGAACCAAGTTCATTTTTGGAAAGAGACTCCTTGTTGGCACTGCGACGTTGTTTGTGAGGTCTTTGAAAACACGAAACTGGATTGAGCTGAGAGATGCGCTTGTGGGTGAGTTTAAGCGTGTTGTAACTAAAGCAGATATTTTCAGTGAGCTAAATGCAAGAAAGAGACGACGTGACGAAACCATACAGCAATATGTTTTGTCTATGCAAGAAATAGCATCACATAACCCCATCGAGGAAGAAGATTTGATGCAGTTCATCATCAAGGGCATATCTGATACCGAAGTCAACAAGAGTATACTCTACAACGCTAACAATATGGAACAGCTTAAGACCGCGCTTAGAAAGTACGAAAAGTTCAAAAACAACAGCCGTGACAGTTTACCAGCTAAGCCCAGTACATCTCAGCCTCACAGTAGTCACAACAGACATAAGAATGTTACATTCAAGGGAAAAGAATACACCGGCTATGCACCCGCTAATGTTTCGTACGCAAAGAAAGAGTTTACCTGTTTTAAGTGTGGTACTCGTGGACACATTGCAAAAAATTGCTTAAACAACAAACCAGTTTTGACTCTCAAGGCCAACAACGCTAGCAACAGCAACAACGAAGATGTACAAAACGCTTGTACAAAAAATATCAACAAAGTTTCTATTCAAGAAAGCAGTCGCATCAAGTCACAGTGTAGCCCAGATTCTAATGACTTTGAGAAAGAGATTTTTTATCGATTCACCGATGGTAATTTTAAATGTTCATGCACGCTTACTACGCTTTTGGACTCTGGGAGTCCAATAAGCTTCATTCAGGAGAAGTTCTTGCCTCAGTCGATGATTGCGCCGTTGGATAAAAACGATCGCTCGTATTGTGGAGTAAACAACAGCCCGCTTCAAGTGTTGGGAAGTGTTAATTCTTTTATATTTTTTGATAGTTTAGAAACAAATTTATGTTTACTTGTAGTTAAAAATCATTCAATGAGTTATCCTATTGTTCTTGGGAGAAATTTCATCGACAAAATTGGTATGGTGTTACAGAGAGCAGACAAGGAAACTGAAAATCATCAAAATGATATTTTGCCAAAGTCATCAAGCAACGTCAAGTGTAATCGTTCTTCAAAGGTATCATTGTCGTCATCGAGTAGTTGTCTAGGAACGCAAGCTTGCATGAATAATATGCCATTATCGTCTTCAAGTCAGTGTTGTCGTCCGATTGTAAGTACGTTTAGTGAAGAAGTTGATTTTATTGAACAAATTTTGAATATTGATGTGAGCGATGGAAAATCAGTGTTAAATATAAAAGTTAATCTAGATATACCGTATTATATTCAGGAAAGGGTAAAAGAAGTAGTCAGGCCAGCATTTTGTGCAGATTCATATAGGGTTATGCCAGAGGAGAATCAATTTAAAATGAAAATAGTTTTGTCCAAAGATGTTCCGTTTCATTGTCCGCCGCGTAGGTTACCCTATTCGCATAAAATCGAATTAGAAAAAATACTTAATGATTTACTAAGTAAGGGTATAGTTCGAGAGTCTAGCTCACAATATGCGTCACCAATCGTTCTTGTTGAGAAGAAAAATAAGGAGTTTAGACTTTGTATAGATTTTAGAGAACTCAACAAAATTACTCTTCGCGATAACTACCCTCTACCTTTGATTGAGGATAATATTGATAGACTTAAAAATAAGAAATACTTCACAACATTAGATTTAAAAAATGGGTTTTATCATGTTCCGCTTGAGGAGGAATCAATGAAATATACGTCTTTTACCACCCCGATCGGTCAATATGAATTTACCAAAATGCCGTTTGGGCTTAAAAACGCCCCTTCTGTTTTCGAGCGTTACATGAAACATTTGTTTGGTAAATTAATATTGCAGTCAAAAATTTTAACTTATTTAGATGATATCTTGATCGCGACGGAAACTATTGAAGAACATATAGATATTCTTAGAGAGGTTGTTGATATAGTCGTTACTAAAGGTTTGAAACTTAGATTGGATAAATGTGCCTTTTTACAAAGCGAGATTACATATTTAGGTTATAGAATAACCGAGGCTGGTGTAAGTCCGAATGGTGTAAATCTCAAAGCCATTCAAAACTTTCCTCTACCTACTTCAACAAAAGACATACATAGCTTTTTGGGACTTTGTTCCTACTTTAGAAAATTTATACATCAATTTGCCAACATAGCAAAGCCTCTTTATGATTTAGATTTAGATTTAGATTTATTTAAGGTTTATATTAGCATACAAGAATTGCTCTTTTAAATGCAACGAATTAGAATATTCTAAGTAAGAATTAAATATTGAAATTTAAGAATTAAAACATAAAAAATTAAGAATTAAAAGTTATAAAATAAAAAATAAATATTACAAATTACAGATTTCAAATTTCAAACTGGGATAACAACCTCTTAAACAGCTATAACAATAGAGGATAAAATAATTAATAGGATAATAATAATTTTAACTTAAATGTAATGAAAACGTTCATAGAAAAAATAGAAAAAGTAAAGTATAGTATTTGTTATAAGTAATTAAAGTAAGAGAATCAGAAAGAAAGTTTTAAGAGAAATATTCAAGAATCAAGTGCTTAAAGTTTGTTGTGTTGTTTACGCGTTTTAAGTTATTTGGTAGGGAATTCCAAAGCCTGATTGCGTTTATGAAAAAAAGACGACTAGATTCATTATATCTGAACTGAGGGACAATAAAGAACACATTTCTGGTGGATCTGCAGAATTGGAGTTTTTCAAACAGATAGTTAGGGCTTTTCGAATTGATAAGTCTGTGCATAAAAATACAGTTTCTTGCATTGAGAAAACTTATGATATTGCAGCCAAGGATACGATTACTAAATGCTGATATATGGTCGAACCTACGGATATCATAAACAAATCGAGCTGCATTGTTAAACGCCACTAATAGTTTATGTGCTGACCTTGAGTCTAGTTTGCTATATACAACTTCGGAATATGTTAATATTGGCACAATTAATTGTATGACCAGTTTTCGCCTTGTTTCAGTGGGAACCAACGAAGCAGTTTGATTTGTTGAAGAAAGATACTACGTTCATGTTTAGTTCGAAGGAAATAGCAGTCTTCAATTTGTTAAAAAGTAAACTGATTTCAGCACCAGTTCTGTCTATCTATAGCCCACATAATTCGACAGAATTACATTGTGATGCCAGCACGCATGGATTTGGAGCAGTCTTGCTTCAAAAACAGAGCGATGCTAAATTCCACCCGGTATTTTACTTCTCAAAGCGTGCTACTGATGCTGAAAGCAAGTTTCACAGCTATGAACTTGAGACGCTGTCCATAGTCTATGCTTTACGGCGATTCCGAATATACCTACTAGGCATTCCGTTTAAGATCGTGACGGATTGTCAAGCTCTTGCTTTAACTTTAAACAAAAAAACGTTGAATCCGCGCATATCACGATGGGCGTTGGAGTTGCAATCATACGATTATTCAGTTGAGCATAGGAAAGGCGATCGAATGTCGCACGTCGATTCGTTAAGTAGATCTTTTAATATTTTGCATGTTGACGATGAATCGTTTGAGTTCGTACTCGCAGCTGCCCAAAGACATGACCCTAAGATAATTTCCATTGCTTCTGAGCTTCGTAAATCTGAGAGCCCGCATTATGATATGGTTGACGGACTGATATATCGAAAGACAAAAGATAAGATTGTTTTTTACGTCCCATCTCACATGGAGGAACAGGTAATCAGAACTCATCATGAGTCACTTTGTCATCTAGGCGTTGACAAATGTTTTGAGCACTTATCTGGAATCTACTGGTTTCCAAATATGAAGGAAAAGATAAGAACAGTCATAAAAGGATGTCTTAAATGCATTTACTTCTCCCCCGGATCAGGGAAAACAGAGGGAGTTCTCCATCCAATTCCAAAAGGAAAGTTACCGTTCGATACCCTTCATATCGACCATCTAGGTCCATTTTCTAGCTCCCGTTCCAACAAGAAACACATCCTGGTGATGGTAGATGGTTTCACCAAGTTTACCAAGCTTTATTCGACCAAAAACACTTCAAGTAAAGAAGCTATAGAATGCTTAAAAACATATTTTGTTAATTTTTCTAGGCCTAACCGAATAGTTTCTGACCGTGGGACTTGCTTCACCTCGAAAGAGTTTGCAGATTTTTTGCAGGACAACAATATTCAGCATGTCAAGGTTGCCACCCACTCACCGCAATCTAATGGTCAGGTGGAACGGCTAAATCGCATAATAACACCTATGCTAGCAAAAGAATGTGAAGCGTTTACTACTAGTAATTGGGACAAGAACCTAGATAAGGTTGAGTTTGCTATTAACAACAGCGTGAATCGAAGTACAGGTTTTACGCCTTGTACTCTGCTTTTTGGTAGAGATCAAAAAGGAAAATTTTGCGACAGGGTTAAAGAGTATTTACTTAATAACATAGGATCTGAAGAAGTGAATCTAGATGAGGTTAGGGAAGAAGCTGAGGGAAATATTGGAAAGGAACAAATTAAAAACAAAAAGTATTACGATATGCGTCATAAAAGTCCAACAGAGTATAAGCCAGGAGACTATGTCATGATAAAGAATGTTGACACCACGCCAGGTACAAATAAAAAATTATTAGCTAAGTTTCGTGGGCCATACGAGGTTAAAAAAGTTCTGCCAAATGATAGGTATACTATAGAAGATATAGACGGTTTACAAATATCAAGATTGCCATATAAAGGTGTTGCTTCTCCTAATAATATGAGGTTATATGTGGTCCCAGAGAATGATTTAAAACGTGATGAAAACGAAAACGATAGTGTTAAAAACATTACTTAAGCTTATATTAAACAAATACGATAACTTTTACTCTTGAATAACGATGATTTGAAACAGAATTAAAACTACTGAACTGATTTATTATATCTTTACCAATAATGTTGATGGATATTTTTTCCTTAATATTAAAATGATATATTTATTTTGCTTTTCAGCTTTAAAATTATAAAAAAGATTCCATTTATATTTTTCGAATATAAATTTAAATTAAATTAAATTGAAAAGTTGTTAATTTGATTTCAATTTTCAAAAAATGTTAACTGACCTTTTATGTATTATGTGAATGAAAATCTTATTTTATATCTTCGAATATAAAACTTTAATTATTTAAATATTATTTAACAGTAACATGTTTTAACTTTTGTTTAAATCTTTGTATGTGAAATACGAAATATTTTCTTCGAAACTTTGAAAAGTATTTAAATGTGAATTAATGTTTTCATTTTGTAATATTTTTTATGTAACGAAAATTTTTATTTATGTTAATGTTAATCCATAAACTCGAATTTATGTATATAAGATTCTAATATTCTATGAATTCAAAACTTATTAATGTATCTAAAAGAAATTGTAATCGGGACGATTATACGGTCAGAATGGCCGAACTGTAGGGATTTAATAATTTTTTTTCATGACTGTAAGTGATCTTGCACTTGTCTAATCACGTACTCGTTTACAGCCTAAAGTAAATAGAAACCGAAAGAACTTGTTTTCTCTCATCGTATGATCCTCCCGCTATTTAAGTTAATATACATAAAAACCGTATTATGTTAGTCTTTAAATACAGCTTTCGATGGCTGTTTTGTTTGTTCTTAAATAAACTGTCAAGCTAACAAGATCACTCAAAGTCTTCTTTTTTATTCGCTCGCTAGCCTACAGAATCTACATTTTTTATGCCGACTCCGAATGGCTAAAGTTCATGTTCTCAAGAACCGATACATGATATTATTTGCTCTCTAAGGTTTGCCATTGTCTGCAGAGATGTGACGGCCGAACAAAATAATGTATTTCTATTGAAAAAACCTTTTGAGATGAGGATTGAACCTGCGATTCGTTGGTTCGTTCGTCACACACATAGCAAGCACGACCACGGTCCCCACTAATAATAATTATAAATAAAGGGTGTTGTTTGAAGAGCTTGCTGATTTGAAATTTAAATAAAACACATGCCAAATTACGAAATGGCCAAAAAAAATTTTTTTATTTGGTAGATAATTTCTTGGCATTTAACATTTAAATATAATTTCGGGCATATGGCCACCACGACTATTCTGCACAAAGATTATTCTGGAGGTCCAATTTTCGACCATCTTTTCAAGCATTTGAGGGCGTATTTCAGCAATGACACGTTGAATATTGGTTTCCAAAGCGTCAATCGTTGCTGGTTTATCCACATAAACCAATGACTTCACGTATCCCCACAAAAAATAATCAAGTGGCGTCAAATCACACGAACGCGGTGGCAAATTCACCGGTCCATTTCTCGAAATAATGTAGTCGTTGAAATGTTCTTTCAATAAGTCGATTGTTTCGCCCGCAGTGTGACAAGTGGCAGCATCCTGCTGAAACCACATTTCGTTCACATCCATATCTTGAAGATTTGGCAACAAAAATTCATTGATCATGGTTCTGTATCGATTTCCATTCACGGTAACGCGTTCTCCTTCCTCATTTTTAAAGAAATAAGGACCGATGATTCCACCAGCCCATAGACCGCACCAAACAGTACATTTATCGGGATGCATTGGTAATTCTTGAACGGTTTGGCATCCAAAAGAGTGAATGTAGACCAAAATTTGGTAAGTACGTTCTTTATGGTGGTCGCAGACGGACGATCATGTGCACTATAAAATTCACGATGTGCTCTATAAACATTTTTAATTGAACACTGTTTTTGAAAATAAATTTCCACGATTTGGAAGCGTTGTACTGGAGTTAACCTATTCATGATGATTTGCCAAACAATACTGAGTAGAGACGTCACTTTAAACTGTCAAAACACTGTCAGACAATAGAGAAATCCATATGGAAAAAAACCTCAAAAAAAAAACACCCTTTATATGTATATTTTTGTTTATAGACTTCTTCCTTTTGTTTTTTGTTTTGAACCAAGTATTTCAGGTGTCAAACCTATTTCGTGAAGTTTGCCTTGGTTTGAAAATGGTATGATAGATAAACAGAAAAGAAAGTGAGAAGAAAAGTTCTTTCTCCTGAGCTTTTAAAGAGTTTTACGATTGTAAAAATTAAAACTTTTAATAACATTGCTTCAAAGTATGATTCAAACCTAAGCCCAGCCTTATAACTTAGATAGTTAAGGATTAAATTAGATCGAAAAATTCGAATAGTTTTTTTTTTATTGTTTAATATATTGTAGTATACCTTTATAAAATTATGTAGAATCAATTGATCACAATCAAATCATTAGTAAAAAAAGTGTCTTCGAGTGGTGATCAAGATCGAAAATTAGTAAGAACCTTCTAATAATTTTGACACACATATTGTAATTGTTCGGCCTTCTGTTGTTTATTAGATTTGTATTTTGGGCCGAAATATTTTATATTAGATGAGCCGTTATATTAGGTGAGCCGAAATATTGGAAAAATAAAATCAGAATAAAATAAGACTTTGATTGTCTTTTTTTACATGGCCAAAGCCCAAAATACAAATCTAATTTTGACACACTTTAAAAATCTCGGATTATAAATTTTATGATATCTATGAAGACAAATATTCTAGAAATATCTATAACACCAAAAAGTACAAAAACCTTAATACTTTAACTGTCAAACCTAAATTTATATATTTTTTTTTTTTTCATAAAAATTTCATATACATAATATATATATATATTAGAAATATTGGTCACAATGCATAAATCATATCTGTTAAAAATTCATAACAAAGAAACTGTTATTTAAAGCTAAATAAAGAAATTTAGAAAATTAAACAAGAAATAAACAAAATTCAACGTATCGACTCAGCTTGTTACTCATAATATTTTTCTTGTTTTCGATTTGATTGCAACCTACAATATTTAAACAATCGTCATCAACGTTTGTGCTCTGCGGAGAGTTAATTGAATGTGTGATTCCATAAATAAATAGCGGTTAATAATTCTGATCTCGCGGTCCATTATTTAATCAGAAGCCACAATAGAAGTGAACATGTTTCCATTCGCACACATAAACACAAACAATTGCTATGTCTCGGAACGACGACCGACAGTGAGTGTGAGGATGTCTTTAATTAGTTTTGTTCATTATTTTGGCCTATATTGACCCGATTTTCAATTAAGTTAATTTACTTAAGGGGCAGCCGCGCTATGACCCGTGCGCTCTGTCCACATAAATGAGTACATGTTTAAGTGCTGCCTGCACCCGCGCCGCAAAAGTAAAAATCCAAAAAAAACAACAAATACTTAATAGAATAGAAGCGCGTCCGAACCTACGCCACTTATTGTTAGCACATTCGTTTCAAAATAAATTGATTTGGAATAGAAGCAAACATAAGTTCTGCAGCGCATTCCGTTTGTTTTGACCGAATACCAGCATAAAAATTGTTTAAGACACATAAACATAAAATGCAATATAAAAACACTTAAGAACAACACAATAAATCCGAATATTTTCGTTTTTAGGACCCGCAGACGACTCGGTTGACCGGAGTAGCCCGGAGATATTGTACTAAATATTTATGGAAAGTAGAATGCGCTTTTATTTCGTGATTAGATAAATTCGCTAGAGAATTTAGTTAATCACTTTGTTGGACGGAATAAGAAAAGAATTGTTTAATTAAAGACCTTGAGAGAAGAAGGAATAATCAAAAATCGAACAAACCTCTGACAGTAAGGTTCTTAATTATTTAAACTTAAAGTTTATATTTTTGAAATAGTTTAAAAATAAATGCAACAAGTTTTAAATTTTAACTGTTTTAAACTCAAAAGATTTATTACTGTAAACATTTTTTGAAAACTATAGGGTTTATAAAGCAATTTTTGTAGGATTTTCATATTAAACTTTGGCCAAATAACAATATTAACAAAATTTTAAATGCAAACTCGAAAGTCTATGAATTAATCTTCTAGATTTTAAAATGAGACCCACATTTTCTCAAATGTAAACTCTGGGGTTTCTAAATAAAATTTGAGGTTTAAAAGCAAAACCATACAATGTCAAATGCAAAAATGAGACTTTTAAATAAACTTTGGGTCTTAATATAGAGAGCTAAATAGGGCAGCAGCCTATGTAATATTCATATACATGATGGCTAAAGCCAACTCCATGCTGGGTTTCATTACTAGAAACTCAAAAGAATTCAATAATCCTTTTTTTTGCCATTTCTCTATATAATGCCTTTTTAAATCAATATTGGAATATTGCTGTATTATATGGGATCCATTTTACTCAGTGTCATCTGACCGAATTGAACGACTTCAAAGACGCTTCACTAGAATAGCAATCGGGCGCCTTAATTGGAATATTGAAATCCCGCATATAATGTTCGGTGTCTACTCCTTGGTATCCTCACTTTGAAAATGCGTCGCAAATATTTTGCTGTTATGTTCATTAGAGACATTATATATATAGTAACATTAACTGTCCTGATTTGTTTCTTAAGATAGGTTTTCATGAACCTCCGCGGGACCTCAGATCTCAGAACTTATTTCATGTGCCATATTGCGGAGTAAATTATTCTTGCAATGAACCCATAAAGAGTTGCTTAAAACTGGCTTATTCAGTCGGCATGCATGTTGATTTCAATTCATGCTTAAGCAGAAATACATTTAAAAATGACTTGATCTCGTTTTTGCACAGTATAAGTAATACCTCTATCACCTAACTATTCATATGTTCATTCATAAATTCATAAATTAAAAAAAAAATAATTATTTTAAGTCAAGGAATCAGTAAGCAATTTTTTAATCCGTTGATGAATAAAGAATAAATAAATAAATAACACACATTTTCGGGAGTGAATCAAGCCAACCCCAGACGATTCTATTTGACACCAGAAACAGAAATTCATATAGTTTTTTACTCCACTACGTCAGAATTTTTTTTTACAGGTTTTTTTATATTGAAAATTAAGTTAAAAAATTAAGTTCAAAAATATGAAATATCATGGGTTAAACTTAATTCAAGATGATTCTCTTCTTTGGGAACCTGTTATAAAATTTTCCGAGAAATATTTTCTCGCAACATATTAAACCTCTAGCTCTTACCCATATGGGTCATTTTGGGCTATTTTGTTTTTAAACTTGGGTGATCCTTCATGAAATTTTCCAGAGAAAATTTTGTGGAAGACTTTAACCCTTGACCAGATTATTGTACAGTCTTTTGGCAAACACGGGCAGAGACATAGAAGATGAGCTCCATACCTTCCATAGAAACCATTTCTTCCTCCTCTTCGTCTCTACGGCTTCTAAAGAAGTCATTTCCATAAAGGCTTAGTCGGGCAGCATGTCTGCCTATCAAGTAGTGCTCTGTGGCTAGTGGTCAGGCAGCCTATAGGCAAGGCATATTCAAAGCTCCATTGAGTAGACCCGTTAGTCTGCATTGCCATTTAGTTTTAATCCGTTTGTGTAGAAATTTAGACATCCTCGTTTCCATACTGCGTTTTCAGTATGACCTGGTAGAGATTTGCGTACCAAAGCTCCCGAAAAGATAGCGAGGGTAATCAGTCCTAATTGGAATAAAGTTATATCTCGTTATAATGGATGGATGCCCTGTTCCTGACATTTCCACAACCCGAGTTTTCTTCGTCTAACTGAGATCGAGCGGCTAAAAATATATACAGTGGCTCACAGCTTATTTGATACACTACTTTTTCTATAATTGAAGCGCTTTTATTTTAATAATTGAAGAGAATTAAGAAAAGATTTGAATGCCAGTTTATAGGATAATGTATGCAGTTTAACCAAGTAACTTTTTTTTTCCTCCAAATGGTAACTTAACAACAAAAAAACTGAAACAAAAAAAAAAATGCAAAATTTTAAGTCACAGCTTATTTGATACAGTTCAATTTAAACTCAAAAATCGTGTACCCTTTAGGTTTTATTTTACTTTTAGTATTTTGTGTTGTGCCTTTTTGCCTTATCAGGTGCTTGCATCCGGTTTGGCATGAATCCACAAACTTTCGTGTAATGTCTTGTGTAATTTTCTGCCATTCCTCCAGTAGAGCCTTCTTCAATTCTTCTCTGTTCGAGATTTTGTTTTTACGAATATTATTTTCCAATAAGGCCCACAGGTTTTCAATGATGTCTATGTCAGGTGGTGTCATCAAGTGAGGACAGTTCCATATGAGCCAGGACTGCACGATTCCCGACTTATGCTTCAGGTCGTTGTCCTGATAAAACCGGAATTTTTCGATTATACCTAGTGGCTCAGCACTTTGCAGCAAATTGTTCTTCAGTATGTCAAGGTACATATTTTTGTCCATTATTCCTTCAATAAATTCTAAATTTCCTACACCGGCTGCAGACATACAGGCCCAAACAATAATGCTACTGCCGCCATGCTTTACAGTAGTTTTGAGGTTCTGTTTGTTTAGCTCTGTGTTTGGTTTCCGGCAGACGTAGGACATGCCGTCGGAGCCAAACAGGTTGAACTTGGATTCATCAGAAAGAAATTACGGTGTTCCAGATGTCAGAGGTCTTGCCAACATGCTCCTTAGCAAAAACAAGTCGACTTTGCTGATTTATCTTGCTTATGAAAGGCTTTTTCAAGCTACTTGACCATGAAAGTCACAGTCGCGAAGCATACGGCGGACGGTTTCTGCACTGCACGACTTACCCAATTCGTGCTGTATCTCGGTAACCAGTTTTGCGGCCGACAACTTCGGATTTACCTTATTTTTCCGGACAATATATCGCTCTTCAGACAAGTTAAAAATTTTGATTGGTGCACTTCTACCGTTATCTTTCACCCGATTCTCGCGAAAGAAGCGTTGAATGATATGCTGTACTGTAGACGCACTTCAATTAACATTTTGAGCAATTTTCCGAACCGATTGCCCAAATTTATATTGGTTTAAGCCCAACTAAAGCTGCTCAATTATGGTGCGACGACCCATTATTTTAAAGTCTAAAATCAACACTTAGACTTGCGAGATGAAACTAAAATTTTGCTGTGACTGACACCGAAAATAACGGTAAATGTAGAGAAAAATAAGACATCGATCAACAGCTCGGCACTATAGGGTATAAGCGTACAGAAGAGACTGTATCAAATAAGCATAGAGATAAATATTTGCTCTGTAACTGGTTTTCTTTTCTAGCGGGGCGAGGAGTTTTATTTCTGTGAATTCCGTTTTGTGCATCATTTTCGTTAAATACACGCCTATTAAGCTACATTCAAGTTTTGTCTATACATTTCTTAGTTTTGAAGTTACACCGATTTTTATTTTAAATCAGGCACTGTATCAAATAAGCTGTGAGCCACTGTATATTCTATTGTTTTATATACTTTTTCAAGCTGAAGGGTTTTCATTGAAAACCTTTTTAGGTTTGAACCGGCCCTTTGAACAAACCGGACGTAAAAGTTTGAAATTTAAACCTATATTTCGACTATTTGAGTTCGAATTCCTTCAAATGAAAAACACAAATTATTCAACAAAAAATGACACAAGTTAAAGAAAAGATATTTTCAAATATAATCGAGATAGTCACAAGTTGTTTTTGATAATATAATGTTTAATAGGTAGATTACTAAAGTTCAAACAAATTATACAACACTTGACTCCAACTTAACCAAACTTGACTGATTCAGAGCCAGACATAAATTTATTGAAATTGTTTTTTTTTTTTATTAAAGCTATTCACAAAATGAAGTTAGAATATTATTTTTTTTTATGTTGTTAACTTGAATACACTTCATGGTATAAATACTGTTGTTGTATTTTGCCAGCTTATGTTGCTTCAGGCTATATTATAGGCTAGATTCTACTGCTGTAGACAGACGCGATGGGTGTTATTCACATAAAATGGAAACAATGTCATGTTCATATTTCGTGGAGGACAGGCGTCAACGCGTTTTTGTTTTGGCTTCGTTTATTTTGCCAACGTAGGATACTAAAAATCCATGAAAATATTTCATGTTTTCTACGAAATTTGGCCAATTAAGATGTGTGTGCATTGTGCTGGCCGTGAGCACGGACTAGTACCGCATCAAATTCAGAAACTGCAGTTTAACCCTTTCATTGTTTCAATCTTACTTACCTCCTGTTTTAATTAATCCCTGTGCGAAGTTTCCAAATATTTGCGCAGATAAGTGGCAGCGTTTCAACGCCGCTGCGAGCGATTCGTTTCCTTGAAGTTTCCTTGGTACAACTAAGCACAGCCGGATTTAATTTCTTCGGATTTAAGTCAATTATTTAGCCTGCTGCTACTACTCATGTAGCGTGAAGAATACCATATTGCACAGATACACACACATGCATGTGTAAAACAATCTTAAGCACACCTATGCATATCAACTATAGCATGCCTCAATCCTTTACACATGAAGTGTTTTTCAAAAAACAAACACACAGCAGAAGGTAAGGCCAATTTGATGAAAGTAGCTACTGTACAGCGGGATGGTATATTTTGCAAAAATGAAGTTTGGAAGACATGCTAATCCGTGTCCTTGTGTACATACAACAATAGTGACAGAGACGGCGAGCGCATAGTTAAGACAACGCAGGTAAGCAGAAGAGTGACAGCAATAAATTCCGGCATCAAAAACTAATCGTGTGGTTGAGCCACCATTGAGTTTATGTAAATAAACCCCGATTCCTCGATAAGACGAGGCGAGAACGAGGCGTAGGCATTGCCTTTGCAAAGGGTTAAAACAAATGAAAGGGTTAGGAAAGGATTGAAGTGAGGTTCGCGAGAAAAGGCAATAAAATAGTTTGAAGTCACAAAACTAAGTATCTCTAATAATTCTACCCGCCGAGCAGAAAAACCGTAGGCGTAACGCGACTGCCAAGAAAATGCTAGTTTATTTAAGCTATACTATTTAAAATATCAATGAAGATCAGCGGAATAGGTAGAAGTGACACAAAGTAAAAGCTGAAGTCCATTCAATCGAAATAATCAGATGTAGTTCAAAAGATCTTATGTATGAATTTATATTTCTTTAATATTCTACATAAAAACGTAAAAAAATTGGAAGATGCTTGATAAACGATATTAAATAAATTATTATAATTATATTAGCTGTATTTTTTGCGAGTATCGTGGCGGAAATTAAAATTTAAGAAAACTGGGGAGTTGCCGAAAATTGCAAATAATATTAAACAAAAACTCGAAGGTTTTAAAAAGAACTTCACCGACCGATGTCGTTTTTATTATTAAAAACCTTAAAACTTTATTATTAAAAAACAAAGTTTAAACAGAGCAGCAAGAAGCTATGCTCAAAAGAAAATAAGGAATAAGAGCCGCAGTTATTCATTGAACACCACTGGGTGTTCACGGTAGACCGAACATTAGTTTTTATATGTATAAATAAAAATTTATGATTATCCTTAGAGACTAAAAAGTAATTTTGTCAATTTTAAAAGGCAATTGACTTACATCAATGACGGTTATGAAGATTACGAACTTTAGTTTTTTGTATCATGTTGTACTATTTGTAATGACAGTTCAAAAACAAAATTAACACAGAGCATACTAAACAGAGAAGTACATAGTTTACAGCGAATACTTAAATTAAATACATTCGTTACGATTAAGGAAATACTTTCTTCGGTTAAATAGTTAACAATATTAAATGATTTAAAATATTAAAAACTCAGTACTTTTTCGACAGTTAAGAGGCACTTCTCCCAATGGAAAAAAAAAATTTTAATGTACTAGATTAATTTGATCATAAGTAAACTTCCACACATTTTTGCAGATCAATTGGTAACAATTTACTTTAAATAATTCCAATAGATACCCAAAAAAAAACAATATTAGAATACGAACCAAAATATCAGCTATGCCTCATCATTGCTCTCAACACTATTGAGAAACAATTCTATAAACTGCCAAACTCTACTTTTTAAGAAACATACATGTTGGGCATTAATGAAATTTATTCAAAATAAGCCAAAAATTGCATAGACATATATTGAAAGATCTACTGAACTCTTAAACTTGGTACTAAAAAACTTTCTAAGTATTTTTACAAATACCGATAGGAATTGCAAGGATGGAGTCTATTTCTTTCAGCGGATGATAAGTGCAGTTCGACACTCATAGTATAATATATACTTTTAAATTTCCATGATATATATATATATTTATATAAATATATCTGCCGGCTACATCCGATTATAGTAACTCTACAGATACCTGCTACTCAGATTATCATTTTGTTAGTAGTAAACATATTTTTCGAACATTTAAATATTTACCCAAAACAATCATCAACTGATTATATTTGTGAGCTAGAATAGCAATTTGCTTGAATGCGACTCCTTTCTTTTGATTCCATATTCTTAATCCCCTTTAAGCTAGAAGAAGGCTTAAAACATATAGGTACAAAATATTCAATCCTATTGCTGATGACTTAGTTTTGGTTCAAAAGTGTATCAGTAACACGTTCTACGAAAACGCGCAAAACCGTCAATACATCTGCACTCTCTTAGTAAAGTAAGCGTCTATTTCAAAGCTGTTCTCATCTGCTTGCACTGTTTGGCTTAAGTCGACGTTGTGACGATGCTCTTTCGACATCGTAATCCATGCACTTAACCCTGGTAATAAGATAAGGTTCTTAGGCCGAAGAAGCTTGTTATCTTTGCAAATTGTTAAAATTACATTTCGAGCACATAAACCAATTCAATCCAGAGCAGATCAGAGCCAAAGACGTACAAAGCATATCGATCACTTACTTAATGCCTTCCTTGCTAAGAAGGAAACCAGCGATCGGTTGTAGTTCCTTTGTTTGTGCATAGATCCTGAAAAAACGTTGTATTTTAATAACCCGCAAACACTTTTGCACTTGGTCTGCTCAATCTCATAAACGGGAAACACAATAACTGATCGGGATGGCAAAAGAAAGCAAGAGAAGCAGAAACACGTATTAGGTAAGTGGATTGTTGAATTGAGCCCAATCCAATTCAACAAATCCAGTCCAGAGGTAATTGAAAAATGTGTTAAGATAATAATGCACTCAATTTCTAGACAATAGTAATGCAAACCCTGTATATAGAATATCAAACTTCTAAGATTAAGACGATGAGCCTTAAAATCCTGTAACAATCAAAAACAAAAAAAAAAGTAATACAGATCCTTAAGTCATATTGCAGACCACAAACTTTGATCGTGTTTACATACAAATATCAGACTGTTGCAAAAATAGGAAGATGTAAGGATGTGGGCTTAGCCAAGATGATGTACACAAGTCTGCTTACCGTTTGTCTGTGCCACGTCATGTGTGCAGCGTGAAGCAAGGGATTGAGACATATGTTTATATGAAGTTATTGCTGTGTTCATCAAAATTTTTTTATGAATCCTGAGCGCAATTTAAAAAATAAGAAAAAACACCGATTGTCACAGTATTATATTAAGGTTTTCGTTTCTGCTGAAACAATATAATTTGTATTTTAAATTAATTTAAAATTAATTGGTTAATTAATTTATTAATAATTCAAAGTTCATTTTAATTTTTTTAAATGTTGAACCATCACTTTTAAATCAATTCAGTAAATAAAATACAAATTTTCAGTGGACGCAATAATAGTATTTTAGAAAAATTGCAAGTAAGTGCATTCGTGCAATAAGTAATTAAATTTGCGGAAAATATTTTTAATTCGGAGTAAAAAAATTATTAATATACTAGCGAACCCAACTAATTCTAATTCTAATTCTGTTCTTATTCAACAATTTTGTTCGAGATGGCTCAATATAGATAGCGCCAGCCTAGGAGGTTTTTCTGATTTTGTAAAATATTTGTTCTACAACAGCGCCCTGGCGGATCCAATTAAAAACAAGAATCTGCTTACAGTCGACCAAATGGGTTCTAAATATGGTGACATTTGAGTTTCTAAGATAAGCGGTTACCAACATATGCATAATGTCGATTACAATAAAATCACAGCTTGTTCTGTGTTGATTTCGTTATAATGAAGTTGTCGAGAGCAGCGTTTACAATCCTCAAAATCATAGTGTTTTCAGGTGTCTTAGAGGTGCTATTATGCTGTCTCGAACAAAAAGCGTTTAATTAAATCGATCTTAAATATAACTTGGCTCATTGTAGTACCCTATATGATATAATTTTGCTATTGTAAACCCTTAGAATTCTTGGAATTTCCTGGAAATTTCTCAGAACTGTCAAAATCAAAAAAATTACCTACAATAATATAACTCCAAAAATTTTTAATGTCGGATAAAAAAATTTATTAAAATATTTACGTTTGTGGTTTTTTTTTTATTTTTGTCCTTATATTACAAATTGCAGTTATAAAATTTTTGATCTAAAAGCTCTACTAGAAAGCATGTCATAGATTTAAGGAAATGTAAAAATTTAAATATGAATCTAGAAATAAACTGAAAAAATTTAAAAATTTTTGCACTTTTTATCAAAAAAAAAAAAAAAATTAACTCTCAAATTATGCAGGAGACAAAACTTCAACTCAAATTGAAATTTATTATTACAAAAATCCCCGCACCATTTGACTAATTTCGCGGATTTTAGTGTATCGCATATTTTAGTGTATTAAAAATATCTAAATATGTGATGTGATGTTGTGACCGTGGCATGCAGGTTAAGTGTGTGGCTTAGCATGCTCGGAGCCCGGGTTCGATCTCCAGTCGCGGCGAAAAATTTTCAATAAAAAAATTTTTCTGATCGGTCACCACCTCTCTGCAGACAATGGCAAACCTCAGAGAGTAAATAATGCCATGTAAAGCTTCTTGAGAACATGAACTTTAGCCGTTCGGAGTCGGCATAAAACATGTAGGTCCAGTTCTCGGTCAATTGTGTGCAAACATTTAATAACACACACAACACAATTGATCATAAGAAGCTCGGTCAAAGTCCTTTCAAGGTCTGAAATGGCCAATTTGTGTTTTGTTTTTTTTTAAATATGTGATAACATGCTTGTTAAATAGTATCACAAGTTGTGTTGCCAGATCATTTTTTCAGCGATACAGGGCAAATGCAAAATTTGTACGAAATAAACGTGATTTTGGAAAACTTTATAGGACAAATGAATTAATTTGAAAAATTTCATAAAAAAAAAAAAAAATAATAAAAATATTAATCAAAGCACCAAGTTTATCATCAGAAGATATGATGTATGCAATAGAAAAATATTTTATTTTTGCTGCTAAGAGTTTTTGGAATTAATTTTTCTTTTTGTACTAGTTGACTAGCCTTCAATCCGTTTTGTTATTTTTTTTATACTTACTTACTTAGATGGCGCTTACAAGCGTTGGTCGGTTTTGGCCTGGTCTAAGAATTTGCGCCAGCCTCTTTGGCGTGCGCTTGCCGGCGCCAGTTGGAAACTCCAAGCGTTGTCAGGTTATCCAATGCCTGGTCTTTCCAACGGAGATGCGGTCTTCCTCGTCTGCGTTGGCCACCGCTGAGTACCGAATCCAATAATTTTTTCGCTGGAGCTTCGTCGTTCATTCTCTCGACATGACCTAGCCAGCGAAGCCTCTCTATTTTAATACGCTTGACTATATCGATGTCGGCATATAGCTCATACAACTCGTGGTTCCATTGTATTCGGTACTCGCCATTGACGCAGATTGGACCATAGATCTTGCGAAGAATTTTTCTCTCGAACGCTCCCAAAGTCCTTTCATCAGAGCTGGTCAACGTCCAGGTTTGTGATGCGTATAGTAGGACGGGCATGATTATTGACTTATAGAGCGTCAGTTTTGTTCGTCGAGAGAGAGCTCTGCTTCTCAATTGCCTACTGAGCCCAAAGTAACACCTGTTGGCAAGAGTTATCCTTCGTTTAATCTCAATACTGATATCGTTGGAGGAGTTAATGCTGGATCCCAGGTAAACAAAGTCCTTCACTACCTCAAAGGAGGTGTTGTCAACAGTGACGTGGTTTCCAAGACGCTGGGACTGTTTGTTTGTTGACACAAGATACTTCGTTTTATCTGCGTTCACAGCAAGACCCATTCGACTCGACTCTTTTTCTAGCCTGGAGAATGCTGCACTGACTTTGCGCGTATTTTGACCAATGATGTCAATATCATCAGCATACGCCAGCAGCATAACACTCTTATAGAAAATTGTGCCGCTGCGTCTCAGGTCAGCAGCTCGGATGATCTTCTCCATGACTATATTAAAGAAGTCGCAAGATAAGGAATCACCTTGTCTGAAACCTCGCTTGGTATTGAACGGGAGGGAGAGGTCCTTCCCGATTTTCACTGCGCTGCTGGTGTTGTACAGTGTCATCCTGCAAAGACGTATTAGCTTCGCAGGAATACCAAATTATTCAGACATGATGGAGTAAAGGTGACTCCTTATTGGACTGTCGAAGGCGGCTTTGAAATCGACAAAAAGATGGTGTGTGTCGATTTGTCGGAGCGTGAAGATCTGGTCGATGGTGGACTTTCCAGGTCTGAAGCCACACTGATAAGGTCCAATCAGTTGGTTAACGATGGGCTTCAGTCTTTCACACAAAACGCTCGACAGGATCTTATATGCGATATTAAGAAGGCTAATGCCACGGTAGTTGACGCAAATGGTGGGATCGCCTTTCTTGTGGATTGAGCAGAGCACACTGAGGTTCCACTCATCTGGAATGCATTCTTCCGACCATATTCTGCATAGAAGTCTGTGAATGCATTTAAACAGAGCTTCGCCACCGGTCTTGAACAGCTCAGCCATTAGGCCATCCTGCGGCTTTGTTGTTTTTAAACCGAGCTACACGGAGAGAATCGAGCGAAAGAATGAACATTCCGACTATTGGACCAAATATATTTTCCTTACCCACCTTGGCGTTGAAGTCACCAAGCACAATTTTTAAGTCATGACAGGGGCAGCGCTCGTATGCGTTTTCAAGGCGCAAACTTTCTTTGGTCTCGTCATTCTTTGGTCTCGTCATCTTTTTCTTCTGTCGGAGCGTGCGCACATATTAGGCTTATGTTAAAAAATGTTGCCTTGAAGCGAATTATGGCAAGTCGTTCGTTCAGAGGAGTGAATCGCAGGACATTATGCCGTATTCTCTTGCCAACTACAAATCCGCATCCAAACTCAAGCTTCTCCGCATGGCCGCTGTAGTAGATATCACAGGATGCTTGCCATAAGCAACCCTGTCCCTTCCATCGCATTTCTTGGATTTCAGTGATATCAGCATTATATCTTTCCAAGATATCAAACAGTTGAATAGAGGCACCATCCCAATTTAGGGTACGGACATTCCAGGTGCATATCCGTAAATCATTATCAGTTTTTCGTTTGCGGTAGTCGTCATCAGATTTGGGGATCATTCTTTTATTAATTCTTAAACTTTTCATTGAAATAGTTTTATTACATGGTGGGCTTCAAACCCAACGCACAACCTTTGCTTGATGGCCAAAGGAAGCCCGCCGCTCAGATTCGCCGCCAAAGTATATCGGGTGATAGTTCTTTGACGTTTCCAGGAGACACCACGTGGAGGTTTGAGTCGACTTGAGACGATTTTGACATGGATAATGCTGGCCTCGCCAAGTTGAGGCAGTCAGACACGTTGCCATGTGAAGATCGCCCCCTTATAATTATTACTATCTGGTACAAATGCACCATTATAAGCTCTATTTATACGATCAAAAGGACAATGCAAGTTTATTTATGCAGTATGAAGGTGTAATCTTCTCATTTTCAAGCGCGGCGTTTTAATTTTAACTTTTATGGGTACTTTTTTACATTCAATATTCTTCACATTAAACGGGCATTTGATGCCAAGTTTAGAAAGAAAGAGCAAATTTAAAAAATTAATTATACTATTTTTCAAATTATATTATAAAATTTCATTGGTGTAAAAGATTCGAATTTGTAGATGATTGTAACGTATAGTTGTACAACAGAGGTAGTTTCTTCGGTATTAAACGAATTCGTTTCGAAAACATTTCATTTCCCTGGGTTGTCGAGAAGCAGTTAGAATCTCACTGATTTCTTCTTTTTAAATAAAAGTATTTTCTCAACTACTGCCTCTCAACTAAAAAAAAAAGGGAAACACTTGTATGTTTATAATGTTTTGTTCTCATGTACCTACCATGTTTTCTCTTCGATAGTGTAAAAACTGCGTTTAGATGTGATCAAAGCAAAATGCCGCACGTCTCCGCACCGGCTTGAAATAACCGATCAAATATCTTGCTCATTTAGCAGATAAATGAAGACATCAGCCGAGTAGAACACAAAAAAGTGTGCAACGCCTTCACATTCAGCCGAAAGTGGTCTCATCTTTCACTTTTAAACATATTAGATGGAAAATTAAACAAAACAAAAGTCGAAACCGATTCGTTATTTCAAAACGTTCGGATTGTTTTATTTTTTGTTCCTTACGTTATGAATGTCGAAATGAACGCTCCTGCGGTGACCTATACAATAGAACAAGATGTGGAATAAATTGTTCTAGCTGATGATATTTTCGATGTTGTCGTTGTTGTTGCTCTTGTTGTTGTTGTTGTTTTTTTTTTGTTTTTTTTTTGTTTTTGTCCCCTTCACAGCTGGACAGTGTCACTAGGTAAGACGTCGGCTAAATATCAAACAAACAACATTATCATTTGCAACAACAACAACAACTGTTGCCAAGCATCCAACACGTAATTAAGTCATTTGCTGCTGTGCCACTCCGAACCGGATTCCTAGTGATGCAAAGGGCAACATGCACAACACAAAACATCTCAACAAAACAACGCCGAACATAACAAAAACACCATCTGTGACATCAATTGACAAATCGACATATCTTAAGCCTAAGAACATATATAGAAAGATTAAAATATAATGCTAGTAAAAATTGAATAAAATGACCAAAATTTCTGCTTTCATGTCGGGTTCTTTTTTTATTATCAGATTTCATAGATTTTCATATAAATAACTTAATACCATGACTAAATCCAAACGAAATATTTATTGCAGGATCAGTGCTGTAGTAGAATGGTCTAGCTTGATGGCAGACATTTGGTTGTGTCCTTATCCGTGCGTGTTCCTCGAGGCGAGATAGCGTACAATCAATATCCCTTCATCGTATTAAACGGCGAATTAGCTTTGCTGGATAGAAACCACGTCACCATGAATAAGTTCTGATCCTCGAGGTACGTGCTGTCTTCGATGAACAAGGCGCCAAGCGCAGGATTCTTTAGTGACCTAACTCGCTGGGAATTTTCCGAAGAATTGCATGCGGTTGAAGAATTCGCTGGACATTGGCATTGATGGATATGCATTGGCATTCGACATATTGGCTGGATTGAATGGCAACTGTTGAAGGTTATGATATACACCTGGATAAGTTGGTGCAATACGTTGATAGAGTGCAGCTGCAGCAGCAGCTGCAGCACCAACATAACCAGCACCGTATGGCATTCCATTGTGAAATTGAGCTGGTGAAGTTCCGTATGGGCCGATAAGAGGCGAGAAGATTGCTTGACGATATGTTGCTAAACGTGTGCGACTAGCACCGGGATTTTTCCTCCGCAACTTGCCAGTAGTTTCACCAATAAATACTTCTTCGGCACTAGGATCCAGAATCCAGTAATTGCCCTTGCCGGGATCATCATAGCTGCGTGGAATCTTGGCGAAGCATTTATTCAGGCTTAAATTGTGCCGAATGGAGTTCTGCCAACCACGTTTATTCATCTTGAAATATGGAAATCTGTTGATCAGATACTGGTAGATGCCATTCAAAGTGAGCCGCTGTTCGGGACTGTCTTGTATGGCCATCATGATGAGTGCGTTGTAACTGTATGGTGGCTTCTTGTTGTCAACCTGCTCGGATTTCTTGCTGTCCTCACCGCTTTCCTCTCCATCGCAACTTTGGTCATCATCATGCTTATCATCGCCGGATGATAGTGATTCTGCAATGCTGCTCATGGGTGTGCTGGTACGGGAGGGGCTGTCGAATTCATCAGACACCGAAAGCTCTCCATCAGAAGTGTATGCGTTTCTGAGTTCATGTTTGATGTTGATGGCTTCCATAGGGTGTAGTTGCTGTTGTGTGTTCTTTGACGAAAGAATCGCGTCGATTGAAAAATTGCTCTTGAATTCCATTTCTGATGTGATGCTTTTGACCATTTTAATGTTCTCTTTTAACCAGATCTCAGTTCAAATTTTTTTTTTTTATATATATATAACTTAACTGTTCCGTGCTCAGCTCGATACTGACTGCAGTGCACACAGACAGCACTATTTATAGTCGCCGCACTCTTGCTCTTTCACTGCTGAGAATCTCTACAAACAAGGCGACGTATTCCAAACGCTCACACTGGGTGCGGCAGGTAGCCATGCGCGCGGATTGTTATAACTCCGCCCTTAATGGCTAACAATATTGTTGGTTGTGGATTGTGTTTGGAACACAATTAAACGCAGTCCAATATCTGTGAAGAGACCCTTCGATTGGCTGTGGTGTGACAGTGTGTAGAATCCGGTGGATTTTGAGCTTGTTTTGTTTGTGTTTGTTTAGTGTTTCGGTGCTTCGGCGTCAAAATATCTATTACGGATTTCCAAATAGGGTTGATTTGTGTTGCCTCACCAGAACCCTAAACAATGCGCATGGAAGCAACATGGCTTTAATTTTGTTTGATGTGGACTTGTTAATTATTTCTATTTATTTGTATTGTTATCGGTTGGTTAACAAGATTTACTTGTTATTAAAATATTTTTCAATAAAAGATCAAGTCGTTTATTCAGGAGAAGATATCGATACTCTAAATAGGTACCTTAAGTTTTTAAAGTAGAGACTAGGACGAATAATTAAACAATGGTGGTGAACACATAAGCAACGTTCGGATTTTGGGCGTTTGAGTTATTAACAAACCCAAAACTCAGTTTGACAAGTTCTGGAAAATATTATGAAAACTTTTTGCTAAGTTTTATATATAAATAATATGTATCTACTGTATTAACTGTATAAACAAAAGTTGTATTTTTCTTTAAATAGAGACATTTAAGTGCGACATTAATTCATTCAATGTCCTTAGTTTAAAAATCATGTATGCATTTGTTATAACTTAAAGTGACCATCCGTTCGATTCTACACTGAAAAAATTGTGCTCCTCTAACGTAAAGGTTCGTTTGATATTTAAAAATTAACATTTTAAAAATTGCTTGTAATTCTTCTAAAATGTTCATTTTAAAATATCAAATGAAATATTTTTGTTTTTGAAAATCCCTCCTAGGTGGCGCTGTAGGAACAATCTTTATGCACACTCCGAAAAAAGTGTCTCGGAATATGATAAAAAAGGCATCACATTTAGAGAAAAATGGTATAGACTTTGCTCCAGAGAATGCTATTCTCTAATTGCGATACTAAAAATTCTCTAAAAATGATAAAAAGCTTCCATGAAATAGAAAAATATATCGTTTTTAGAGAAAAATACTTTTTTTTGAGAAAATATTTGTTTTTATTGGAGAAAATACTTCTCATAGTGAATTTTTTATCAAAATATAAGAAAAGTTTTTCATTTTCAATAAAATTTCTCTATAAATGAGAAATTTTTTGTACGAGAAAAATACTTATCATTATTAGAGACATTGAAATATTTCGATTTCCTAGAAGTAAAGAAATATTTCTTCGAAAATGTGAAAATTTATTCTAATTGGAGAAAATTTTATTTGAAAAAGAGAAAATTGCTATTATCAAAAATAGAGAAATTTTTTACCGGAGCAAGGTATGTGTTTTTTTCTCAGTGCAGTTTCATTACCGATTTATATGATATACATGTACTTATATATATGATACCATATAAGCCATGGTGCGAATATAACGTGGATAGCTGCAGTGGTTCAGCCGTGATGGTCACAATTACAAACGCACCAACCATAAGAATATACTTTTAATTTAGTGACATTTTTTCTTTAGGAATTTGTTAGGTAAATTTTTGTATGACAACGTATACATGTTAGACCGGTTTTTGGTTGAATCGAGTGTGAGGATTTCATATCTGGCGTAAGTTATGCATTAGCTGTGCACGTTTTAAAAAAAAAATTTGAAAAAAATTCCTATAGAAAAAATTCACAAAATTGAGGGTGCGATGGGGTAAAGTGTACCTCGAGGCCCGTTTTTTTTTTTTCTTTAATAACTTTTCATGGCCGAACCGAAAATAGCCCGGAGCCATCAGATTTTTTGCCTCCATACAAATAGACCCAGTCTTATATACATACATGTACATGTTTTTTTACCAGTGGTTGTTTACTGGTGACGCGCAACACCCTGGGCAGCCTACACTTAGAAAATTTCAACTTAAAAATCAAAGAGCACAAGCTTTTATATTAAAAATCTGATAATTCTTTAATATTAAGGAAAACATATTTAGAAACAAAAGTATTTACATTTGTAAGAAGAAATAAAGAATTTCAATTATAAAGTAAAAATTTCTTTGTTTAAAAATTTTTAATTATTTGTTTTAAAAAAATTGTATCAATTCTATTCACAAAACGCTTTCAAATACTTATAAATTTAAAGTTTGATTAACATAAAAACAATAATGAAAATTTTGCAGTCAAGTAGCAAGTGCTGCCATCAATAACGTCCCCGCAAAGACATCATCTCCTTCATATCCTGTAAAAATGTTACCCTAAACACCAAAAGAAGTTCAACATTTTTTCCAAGACTAATGAAGAAATAAAATCATCAAAAATGTATGTATTTTGAATCAAAATTTTTGATTGAAAGTTGTCCATTTGTATACAGATATCAGAGATCTGAAACAAGTAAAATGAAAATCAAGTTACTTAAAAAAGTTTTCGCTTGACTTGAAGAAATTAAATTTTTTTCTAACCTACAAGTCGCAACTTCTGTAAAACGAATCATAAGATGACTTGATGCTATTTTGTTTCTACTTTATATGGATCTGTAGAAAAAAAAATCAAGTTTCCTACTTTTCTTATATCTAACTAGCGGATGTAACCCGGTGTTACTCGGGGTTGTGCCTCGAGCACAGAAAGAGGACGATTTTGAAAACTGCTCTCATTTTTACGTTTTTAAAATTATCAATTCAATTTTAAAATTTTTTAAATTATCGTTTTTTGCGGTTTTGCCCCCTCTTTCCGTCGAAAGTGTTAAGTCAAATTTCCGTAAAACTGTACTTGCCAGACATGATTAAAACAAAAAATGACATCTTCAACATCTCGATCTGACGTCTGGTTTCTGAGGAAAATGGACACCCACACTCAGAAAAAAAACACATGTCTTCCTCCGGTGAAAAATTTCTCTATTTTCGATAATAGCAATTTCCCTTTTTTCAAATAAAATTTTCTTCAATTAGAAAAAATTTTCGAAGAAATATATCTTCACTTCTAGGAAATGGAAATATTTCAATGTCTCTTATAATGACAAATATTTTTCTCCCACAAAAAAATTCTCATTTATACAGGAAAATTTTTTGGAAATGAAAATTTTTTTCCTATATTTTGATAAAAAATTCACTATGAGAAGTATTTTCTTCAATAAAAACAAATGTTTTCTCAAAAATAAAGAGTCTTTTTCTCTAAAATCGAATTATTTTTATATATTTCTCTTTTTCATAGAAGGTTTTTATCATTTTTAGAGAATTTTTAGGATCGCATTTAGAGAAAAGTATTCTCTGAAGCAAGGTCAATACCATTTTTCAGTAAATATGATGCCATTTTTATCATATTCCGAGAAAATTTTTTCTATGTGCAATTTTATCTCAAATAAATTTCAATTTTAAAAAATTCGGTAAGCATCGAGTCGATTTTTGGATTGTCTTCGTTCAACTTCGGAACGATTTTCCTTGATTGTTGTCGAAAGAACTTTTAAAAGCATAGGGTCTATTTCAGTAACAATACAAATGCTTGTCAATTTTCATCAAAATCGGTTCATCCGTTTTGACGTGAATGAGCCGAACAAAGTTGATTGAAGAAAGCGCCCTCTCACTGAAGTTTTATGAAATTTAAATAGTCTCAATTCTGTTGTAGAGTCAAGTTATTTCACGTACCAAATTTTAATAAAATCGGTCAAGTTATTTAGGAGTTATTGAGTCTTAACAATGCACTACTTAAAGCGCCCTCTTTTAGAAGTCTTTGGAATTTTTTTTTATATTTGATGTTTTATCTTGGGTGCAGTTGAACGTTCATACCAAATTTCATTGAAATCGGTTCAGGCGTTTAGGAGTTATTGAGTCTTTAAAACGCACTACTTTAAGCGCCCCCTTACGGAAGTCTTTGGAATTTTTAAAGCATATGTTATCTTGGGCGCAGTCGAACCTTCATTCCAAATTTAATTGAAATCCGTCCAAGTGTTTAGGAGTTATTAAAGAGTGCTATGCTTTATCTTGGGTGCAGTTGAATCTTCATATCAAATTTCATTGAAATCGGTCCAGGAGCTTAGGAGTTATTACGTCTTAAAAACGCACTACTTAAAGCGCCCTCTTGCGGAAGTCTTTGGAATTTTTTATTGCCTATGTTTTATTTTGGGAGCAGTTGAACCTTCATACCAAATTTCATAGAAATCGGTTCAGGAGTTTAGAAGTTATTACAGAGTGCCACGCCCACATACTTCCGCCCACTTTTTTACCTATCTTTATCTTGGGTGCAGTTGAACCTTCATACCAAATTTCATTGAAATCGGTCCAGGAGTTTAGGAGTTATTGAGTCTTAAAAATGCACTACTTAAAGCGCCCTCTTGCGGAAGTCTTTGCAACTTTTTATAGCCTATGTTTTATTTTGGGAGCAGTTGAAACTTCATGCCAAATTTCATTGAAATCGGTCCAGGCGTTTAGAAGTTATTATATAGTGCCACGCCCACATACTTCCGCCCATTTAAACTATCCTATCTCTCAAGTTGGATCGAACTGCACATGGTGTGCGAATTTTATTATAATCGGTTAAGTGGTTTAGGAGTCCATTGAGGACAAACATTGTGACACGAGATTTATATATATTAAGATAATTTTTGAAATGAATTGATTGAAAAAAAAAATTAATAAAAAAAGTATTAAATAAAAATCTTTGAGAGAATGGAATTGGATTTGATTTTTTATATATATATATATAATATATATGAATATCATCAAATTATTATCAAAAAGTGTTTAAAACAAATTTTTAAACTACAGAATTATATTTCTTCATTCAAGTCCAAATCCATTTATTTTTATGATTTCTTTCTTTTTGGTTTAAAAATGTTGAATTTTATTTTCTAATTAGAATTTTTTTCTTTTGTAAAAAAAAGAAAATAAAGTAAATAAAAAAATTATTTTTTCAACAATAATTAAATTTTGATTTGAAAGAAAAATTTCTCAGTTGAATAGTTGTCCTTTTTGTTTTTAAAATGGTTTTCCTTTTTGGTTAGACAAATGTTAAGTTTTGTTGCAAAAATAATTTTTTTTAATTAACTTTATATTCTAATTAAATTATATATTATTATTATACTTATATATTATTAATAAGTTTTGTTGCAAAAATAATTTTTTTTAATTAACTTTATATTCTTTTTTTTCCCAAAATGCTCCTTTTTGTTTCAAAAATAATTTAATTATTTCTTTCAAAGAAAAATTTCCATTTGAAATGAAAAAAAAAATTCTTTTGCTCCTAAACAATTAAAATTTTCTTACACATTGAGTAAATTTTCTTTAAATTAATTATGGTGTTTTTTTCTAGTGTAGGCATATTTTTTTTGGGGGGGGGGAGGGGGTGCGGGTAGACAAGAGTGTGCGCGCGCCGAAAGTTTTAAAAATATCATCGTTTTATTGGCTTTTATATAGAAACTATTTTTTTGAAGTAATAATTTTTTGGACTTTTGACTGTTTTTATTGAAATAAGCACCTTAGTACTTTCTTGACAACGAGTTGGTAGAATTTTATGAAATTTTTGCTTGTATGCATCAATGATTACTTTAACATATTTAAAATTTAAAAAAAAAAGAAAATCGTTTGTAGAGCACTTTTTTAATTTATTGCGTAATGATGCTATGTCAATTTTTTATAAAAAAAAACCCATTTTGATGCAATTAGATCATAAATCAAAATTATGTGCATGGTCTGAAAAAATATGTATTTATTTCTAGCCTTTTTCATTTTTGTTTATCAATGATGTGTAAAAGTGTTGTGTACTGTAATTTCCGTACTCCACTAAATACTGTACAATGTATGTACAGTCCTTCTAAAACAACAGTCGGACAACTATTTTAGAATTTGTTTTATAGTGTCTCAACTTTAGGCATTCTTAGTTCATATATTGATTTTTGGCAATCTAAGTAGGTAGTTAAAGTCAACCGCAGCTAATGCAATTTGTTGACATTCGCATGTGGTGACAGGCTGTCAAAGGCAACGAACAATAGCGTTTATTTCTTTCTCACTTGGCTCTTTGGAATGCATAAAAACCAATTCAGCATTCATTATGGGCAATGATGACGCTGAATGCGATCCAGCAGTGTAACGAAAGAGAAATCAGTATTGATTCCAGCAGTTGTCTATAAGTTCCAGGAGTGTGCATAAATTGGAATGACATGGACATTGAATCTGCTTAAAGTTTCGAAGAAAACTACTTAGTATTTAATTATCCTTGTCTTGAAGCATATACTTTCTGTATATTCTGTATGTGCAGAATGTAACTGTGCCATCCGTGTCTTGCTTTAAACGATTTAATGTGGTTGCTTATTAAACCATTACTGGTCGATAATTCGTTTCATGGACATGAAACCTTGCAGGGATAGATCGTCAGTACGTAACGTACTATTCGATGCATGTAAATACTGGAATACTAAGCTAGCCACAAATAGTAAAAACTCCGAATAAAGTTTGCTGACAACATACAGTTGAAAGTGCACCAAGCAAGTGATCACAGGACTCCGAGAGTCTTAAGTGTTTTAAATCAATTAGTTTTGTAGATATTGCAATGAATTTCCTCCAGTTTGGTAATCTTTAGGGGTCTTAAGCTAACCAAAGCGGCAGCATCCTTTGAAATGCCAAACGCCTGAAACACACATCTTAGGGTGAGCTGGGTGTCATGCTATTTGCTAATTTCCTGCTCAATCAGGTTGCTTAGCACATACATGTTGGCCCAGTTGGGAATTTAAAAATGTAGGCGGATGACAAAAATATATTTTTAACATGATCTGAACTATGCGTCAGATTGCTGCGTGTTGTTTTGTACTCTCTTGAAAGGACCTCAGTCATTGTTCTTTTGCCGCCACTGTTGCTTTAAACTCTGCCGACTCTGTCAGCATTATCGGCAATCTTGCTACCGCATTGTTATTTGTTTTGCTGTTTCTGTCATGCTTGCACTCTTTGAAGAATATAAAAAAGGTCACAATTCAATCATTAGCGATCGAAGTATATCACTTGATATTTTGTTCTACCTCTTGTCCTTGCATCCTGGTCGGCGTCTTTGGTTAACAAAGTCATCTTGGAAAACTTCATCATGTACTTGGTTGTGACCATTGTTGTTGTTGGAGTTATATTATAGTTTTAATGATGACTGCATTTTCTGTTTTAATATGGCGGACATCTGTTTGTGCCAATGAATTTATAAAAATAAATATATGAACACTTCTATACTTGCATGTTTATTTATTGCCAAATTAATAATACATATGTACATATGTATGTATGTATGTAAATATAAGAAAAAAATGTAAAATAAAAATTTTTGTTTGTTAATTTCATGTCTTCAGTGTCAGTGGATTCAACCGCTTTGCAAAATCCACAGAAAATAATTTTTAAATCTTGATTTGATAAACAAGTCAATTATAAAATCTCTATATAACAGTTTTATTTATAACGGCGATACTCTCTATAACAACGATATAAAGTATAATTTTCTTATTGTCTACTTTTAAAAATATAATAGTTTTTATTTATTTGAAATTTTTGTCGTTATCTTTTTCAGATTGTATATATAATGCTCTCTGGACTAGAAAGATTAGCTACGCTATGGGGAGTCTCCGGAGTCCTGTTGCAGTCAAGTTTACAGGCCTAACAGTTTCCGTGCAAACAATGGAGGCAAATGTTTTCGTCCTGATGTCAAATGATTACTTTTAATGAATATCAATCTGCATGACGAATCGATTCAATACGCCGATAGACATACTAATCGACCCTGCTGCATCTAGTGTGAGTATTCGTATCCTGACAAGCTCATGCAGTAAACGAACGATTCTCATGCAGTCTTAACATAGATGTTTTAACAAATATTTTATATCTCAATTCATACGATCTTTTTTTTGAGAAAATAATGAAATTAGTTTCACCTCAAATGCGTAAGAACCGATTCCTACACACAACAACAGATAGGAACTATCGAGCTGTGTGGGTTCAAATTGAATCATTGGCAATAATTCAAAATGTTGCAGATTGTCAGAATATTTCAGATTCTAAACTAACCGTTAATAATGTGATTTAAAGGCTTTGATATTATTAAACGATCTTTATATCGATTCCAAGCAAACAAAATGACTAGTAATGATATTCATCCTTTTTCATATTTAGAAAGTTCTGAATAAATAGTTGTGAATAATTTTATAGATTGTTTTATATCTATATAATTAATAGGCTAAGGTTTTTTTTGTGACTTCAACTCCTCCCAGACCAATGGACCGATTCTATCGATTTAGATGTCATTAAATCAGGTTAAGGCTGTATATGTGCAAACCACTTTTAAAAATTGTGATTTCACTTCAGGGGGTTCCCAACCTTTTAAAACAGAAATAAAATTTTTGTACAAAAATCCGTTATTTTATCGATTTGAAATTTAGTTTGAGAAGAGCTTATGAATTGATCGAATTTGAGTTTTTTTCAAAACTAAAAATTTTTAACCAAAATTATCTTTTATGCATTCCTCAAATGTCAATTGTCCGAAAAATGCAGTTCCAAAATCAAAAATTCCACTTTCCGAGCAAACAACTCAGTCAAATTTCAACGGTTTTCAAAATTTTTTTGTTTTTCTAAATTTTTGTTCAATTTTCTTTGAAATGTGTTGACAATTACAGTAATTATCTTACCAAATGTATTTTTAATGAATTTTCTTAATATTTTCTTTAGTTGTTTAACGTGTATTTTTATCAAACGCCAAGACGGAGAAAAAAACTCTCTGAAATTTAAAGTTCTGTATTTGGAAGCGAATATCTCTGCCACTTTTTAAAAACTTTAATTTATTTCTTTTTTGTATTTAATTACAATTCATTGACTTTAAAATAATACGAAAGTTTTTACCGTTACTTTATTATTTATATTTTAATTATCGCCTTTAAAAAGAGTCCAATAAAATGAATGTTTTCTCAAAAAATGTATTAAAAATTGTTTTTGTTGTAAAAATAAAAAAATTTCAAATTTGCATTTTTGATTTTCTTTCATTGTATATAGTTTATTTAAGACGAATTTGTTTTTGTTTGACAGAAAAATTAATAAATACTATGTGTCATCGAAAAAACAAGGCTACCCCCTATGGTTTTTTGCTCGAAATTTTTTTTTTTTAAAATGTTGTTCTTATCATTTTTAAATCTTCAACAAGCTTCAAAAACAATATATTTGAAAAAAATTTCATTATAGCTACAACCAATTAAAAGTTATAGCCACGAATCTGTTTTAATCATCCTGCTTATCTATATAATTAATAGGCTAAGGTTTTTTTTGTGACTTCAACTCCTCCCAGACCAATGGACCGATTCTATCGATTTAGATGTCATTAAATCAGGTTAAGGCTGTATATGTGCAAACCACTTTTAAAAATTGTGATTTCACTTCAGGGGGTTCCCAACCTTTTAAAACAGAAATAAAATTTTTGTACAAAAATCCGTTATTTTATCGATTTGAAATTTAGTTTGAGAAGAGCTTATGAATTGATCGAATTTGAGTTTTTTTCAAAACTAAAAATTTTTAACCAAAATTATCTTTTATGCATTCCTCAAATGTCAATTGTCCGAAAAATGCAGTTCCAAATTCAAAAAGTTCCACTTTCCGAGCAAACAAGTCAGTCAAATTTTTACAGTTTTCAAATTTTTTTTGTTTTTCTAAATTTTTGGTTAATTTTCTTTGAAATGTGTTGGCAATTACGGTAATTATCTTGCCAAATGTATTTTTAATGAATTTTCTTAATATTTTCTTTAGTTGTTTAACGTGTATTTTTATCATACGCCAAGACAGAGAAAAAAACTCTCTGAAATTTAAAGTTCTGTATTTGGAAGCGAATATCTCTGCCACTTTTTAAAAAATTTCATTTACTTCTTTTTTGTATTTAATTACAATTCATTGACTTTAAAATAATACGAAAGTTTTTACCGTTTCTTTATTATTTATATTTTAATCATCGCCTTTAAAAAGAGTCCAATAAAATGAATGTTTTCTCAAAAAATGTATTAAAAATTGTTTTTGTTGTAAAAATAAAAAAATTTCAAATTTGCATTTTTGATTTTCTTTCATTGTATATAGTTTATTTAAGACGAATTTGTTTTTGTTTGACAGAAAAATTAATAAATACTATGTGTCATCGAAAAAACAAGGCTACCCCCTATGGTTTTTTGCTCGAAATTTTTTTTTTTTAAAATGTTGTTCTTATCATTTTTAAATCTTCAACAAGCTTCAAAAACAATATATTTGAAAAAAATTTCATTATAGCTACAACCAATTAAAAGTTATAGCCACGAATCTGTTTTAATCATCCTGCTTATCTATATAATTAATAGGCTAAGGTTTTTTTTGTGACTTCAACTCCTCCCAGACCAATGGACCGATTCTATCGATTTAGATGTCATTAAATCAGGTTAAGGCTGTATATGTGCAAACCACTTTTAAAAATTGTGATTTCACTTCAGGGGGTTCCCAACCTTTTAAAACAGAAATAAAATTTTTGTACAAAAATCCGTTATTTTATCGATTTGAAATTTAGTTTGAGAAGAGCTTATGAATTGATCGAATTTGAGTTTTTTTCAAAACTAAAAATTTTTAACCAAAATTATCTTTTATGCATTCCTCAAATGTCAATTGTCCGAAAAATGCAGTTCCAAAATCAAAAATTCCACTTTCCGAGCAAACAACTCAGTCAAATTTCAACGGTTTTCAAAATTTTTTTGTTTTTCTAAATTTTTGTTCAATTTTCTTTGAAATGTGTTGACAATTACAGTAATTATCTTACCAAATGTATTTTTAATGAATTTTCTTAATATTTTCTTTAGTTGTTTAACGTGTATTTTTATCAAACGCCAAGACGGAGAAAAAAACTCTCTGAAATTTAAAGTTCTGTATTTGGAAGCGAATATCTCTGCCACTTTTTAAAAACTTTAATTTATTTCTTTTTTGTATTTAATTACAATTCATTGACTTTAAAATAATACGAAAGTTTTTACCGTTACTTTATTATTTATATTTTAATTATCGCCTTTAAAAAGAGTCCAATAAAATGAATGTTTTCTCAAAAAATGTATTAAAAATTGTTTTTGTTGTAAAAATAAAAAAATTTCAAATTTGCATTTTTGATTTTCTTTCATTGTATATAGTTTATTTAAGACGAATTTGTTTTTGTTTGACAGAAAAATTAATAAATACTATGTGTCATCGAAAAAACAAGGCTACCCCCTATGGTTTTTTGCTCGAAATTTTTTTTTTTTAAAATGTTGTTCTTATCATTTTTAAATCTTCAACAAGCTTCAAAAACAATATATTTGAAAAAAATTTCATTATAGCTACAACCAATTAAAAGTTATAGCCACGAATCTGTTTTAATCATCCTGCTTATCTATATAATTAATAGGCTAAGGTTTTTTTTGTGACTTCAACTCCTCCCAGACCAATGGACCGATTCTATCGATTTAGATGTCATTAAATCAGGTTAAGGCTGTATATGTGCAAACCACTTTTAAAAATTGTGATTTCACTTCAGGGGGTTCCCAACCTTTTAAAACAGAAATAAAATTTTTGTACAAAAATCCGTTATTTTATCGATTTGAAATTTAGTTTGAGAAGAGCTTATGAATTGATCGAATTTGAGTTTTTTTCAAAACTAAAAATTTTTAACCAAAATTATCTTTTATGCATTCCTCAAATGTCAATTGTCCGAAAAATGCAGTTCCAAATTCAAAAAGTTCCACTTTCCGAGCAAACAAGTCAGTCAAATTTTTACAGTTTTCAAATTTTTTTTGTTTTTCTAAATTTTTGGTTAATTTTCTTTGAAATGTGTTGGCAATTACGGTAATTATCTTGCCAAATGTATTTTTAATGAATTTTCTTAATATTTTCTTTAGTTGTTTAACGTGTATTTTTATCATACGCCAAGACAGAGAAAAAAACTCTCTGAAATTTAAAGTTCTGTATTTGGAAGCGAATATCTCTGCCACTTTTTAAAAAATTTCATTTACTTCTTTTTTGTATTTAATTACAATTCATTGACTTTAAAATAATACGAAAGTTTTTACCGTTTCTTTATTATTTATATTTTAATCATCGCCTTTAAAAAGAGTCCAATAAAATGAATGTTTCCTCAAAAAATGTATTAAAAATTGTTTTTGTTGTAAAAATAAAAAAATTTCAAATTTGCATTTTTTATTTTCTTTCATTGTATGTAGTTTATTTAAGACGAATTTGTTTTTGTTTGACAGAAAAATTAATAAATACTATGTGTCATCGAAAAAACAAGGCTACCCCCTATGGTTTTTTGCTCGAAATTTTTTTTTTTTAAATGTTGTTCTTATAATTTTTAAATCTTCAATAAGCTTCAAAAACAATATATTTGAAAAAAATTTCATTATAGCTACAACCAATTAAAAGTTATAGCCACGAATCTGTTTTAATCATCCTGCTTATCTATATAATTAATAGGCTAAGGTTTTTTTTGTGACTTCAACTCCTCCCAGACCAATGGACCGATTCTATTGATTTAGATGTCATTAAATCAGGTTTAGGCTGTAGATGTGCAAACCACTTTTAAAAATTGTGATTTCGCTTCAGGGGGTTCCCAACCTTTTAAAACAGAAATAAAATTTTTGTACAAAAATCCGCAATTTAATCAATTTAAAATTTAATTTGAGAAGAGCTTATGAATTGGTCGAATTTGAATTTTTTTCAAAACTAAAAATTTTTAACCAAAATTATCTTTTATGCATTCCTCAAATGTCAATTGTCCGAAAAATGCAGTTCCAAAATCAAAAATTCCACTTTCCGAGCAAACAACTCAGTCAAATTTCAAATGGTTTTTTGGCGTTTTTTCATCTAAATGTGTTATAAATTGATGTTGTAGGTGTTCTGTAAGTAGTTTTTATTAATTTTTGAAATATATCTTAGTATTATGTCTTAAATCTTTTGTTACTGCGTTTTTTTTTTTTATTTAGTTATGTTTTATAGCTGGAAGAGTTAAGCTGCGATGTTTTCGAATAGTAATTATGTTTGTCTCAGTAGTAATATAAGTGTAATTCCGTCTTCGTATTTTGACAGTTACATTAAAAAATTTAGTGTCAGATCATACATTTCAAGTCAAACCATTCAGATAATGATCTTTTATATCATTATTGAGACTGAATATATCGTTATTGAGTATAATAGCTTCTTGAATAGAATATCATATATTAAACGTTTATAATGGTTTTAACACTTAATTTTTATTGAATTGCTCGAATTCGGGCAACAGGTTTACTAGTAACAATGAAATTCGATAATTGAACTTCTTTTTAAGAAGCGAAGATACTTCCCATACAACCCCAAAATTGCGACTCTTAAGCTACAGAAATAATATTCGATATGTGTGTAGTTTATATCAAAACTAAGGCGTGTTTGAAAAATGGTCGTCATCCAACCACGTCCACCTCCAATACATCCCTAATACGAAAAAACTGTATGAAGAAGCTAATATTTAAGCTATAAAAATTAAATTTGGTATGTATGTGTGTATTTTATAAAAAAAACTAAGACGTGTTAGAGAAATGGTCTTGATCCCCCGACGAACACGCTCACCTCCCATGCAACCCCAGAATTTAAAACTCTAGTATGATGCTTATCTTTAAGGTATAAGAAAAAAAAAAGAAACAGTTTCGATAGTATCGTAATTGTAGACGTAGAATTCCGTTTAAGTTGTAACCTCTTCTACTTTGTCTATTTGGTCCGATTGTTTTGTTCATTTTTCACGAATTTTTATTGATCTTCCAAAAATTAAAAAATAAATGAATAACACTCAATTATGCACTACTTATCGATGCCAAAACAAAGAAAAAGTTAAATAGTAAGTATGATTAAATGAGCAAGCAAAAAGAAACAAGCAAAATTTCAAATTTTTTGATCATTTTGTTAAGTTTGACACGTTGAGAGCATTGACTTAGTTGAAAAGAAGGCGAAGCAAATGCACTTTCCATTGGTGCCACTTTCGTCTCTGCCCGATATATAGTTTGCGAGCTACAGTCAGTTTAACTACTAATTTCAAATTAAAATTAAGACCCCGATTTTTAAAAAATCTTATTGTTACTATATTTCACGCTGAGCACATGTCCTTTCCTCTCGTCTCTGTCTGATATTTAGTTTGCTAGCTACACTTTCTGTTCGATGTATAGTTTGCAAACTACACTCGCTAGTACAAGTGGGATGTGGAATCCAAATTAATTTGCATTAAAACAAAAATTAAAATTTTACGCCATCCTTTGGGTAAAAGCATCAAAAGAAATATGATCCAACTCGTTTTTTCATAAGAGTTAAATCTAACCGGATCACAGACCCATTTCGTTAAATTTGACAGATTGAGTTCATTGACTGAGTTGAAAAGAGGTTCATGAACTCTGGTTCCAAAATGGAATACTAGAACAGTAGTGCATACCTAAACCCGATGCGAATTAATGCTTACAATGCTGCCAAAGCGAACCAATCAGTTCGTGCAAAACCAAAGCATACAAGCATAAACAACGAAAGAAAAACAAAGAAAGCAGCAGGCACATAAGCAGCTGATGATTGATTTTCTTATATAAAAACATGCATTTTTCCTCTTATATTTTACTATTTTGAGACTTTAATATAATAGTGACAAAATCCAAAGTTAGATATTCATTCAGCGCAGGATATATCTGATATTTAAGTGTATATATTATCTTTGAACGAAGATTATTAAAGGCTGTAGGTATACCCTAAAGTATTCGCCAAAAAGTTGCCTAATGACCTTGAAAAAATCTGTTAAAACGACCCCATACAAACCGCGCTGTAAGACATAATTCTACGTCAAAAACAAAAATTAAAATTTTACGCCATCTATTGGGTAAAAGCATAAAACGAAATATGATCCAACTCGTTTTTTTTCATAAGAGTTAAATCTAACCGGATCACAGACCCATTTCGTTAAATTTAACAGTTCGAGTTCATAGACTGAGTTGAGAAGAGATTCATGACCTCTGGTTTCAAAATAGAGCACTTAGTAAACTAGAACAGAAGTGAATAAATACACCCAATGCGAACCAATGCTTACAATGCTACTAATACGAACTAGAACTTAAAGTTTCACGAAAGCAAGTGTTCGCGTGTTTTTAAAAAAATCAAATAAAAACTCAACTACACGTGTCTTTTATTCACGAACTACACGTGAAGTTCGTATTCACGTGAAAGTGCCAATTACCCACTTGTGACCTCAGAAAATCCCACTGCATCCGATTGGCCATAGAATCATCCATTTTGGTCCAAAAGTTCCATGGAAACCATAAAAGTGCCAATGACTCACCAGTGACCTCATATAATCCCACTGCATCCGATTGGCCATAGAATTATCCATTTTGGTCCAAATGTTCCATGGAACCCATAAATGTGCCAATGACCCACCTGTGACCTCAGATAATCCCACTGCATCCGATTGGCCATAGAATCATCCATTTTGGTCCAAATGTTCCATGGAACCCATCAAAGTACCAATGACCCACCAGTGACCTCCGATAATCCCACTGCATCCGATTGGTCATAGAATCATCCATTTTGGTCCAAATGTTCCATGGAAACCATCAAAGTACCAATGACCCGCCTGTGACCTCAGATAATCCCACTGCATCCGATTGGCCATAGAATCATCCATTTTGGTCCAAATGTTCCATGGAATCCATCAAAGTACCAATGACCCGCCTGTGACCTCAGATAATCCCACTGCATCCGATTGGCCATAGAATCATCCATTTTGGTCCAAATGTTCCATGGAACCCATCAAAGTACCAATGACCCACCTGTGACCTCAGATAATCCCACTGCATCCGATTGGCCATAGAATCATCCATTTTGGTCCAAATGTTCCATGGAATCCATCAAAGTACCAATGACCCGCCTGTGACCAAAGATAATCCCACTGCATCCGATTGGCCATAGAATCATCCATTTTGGTCCAAATGTTCCATGGAATCCATCAAAGTACCAATGACCCGCCTGTGACCTCAGATAATCCCACTGCATCCGATTGGCCATAGAATCATCCATTTTGGTCCAAATGTTCCATGGAACCCATCAAAGTACCAATGACCCACCTGTGACCTCAGATAATCCCACTGCATCCGATTGGCCATAGAATCATCCATTTTGGTCCAAATGTTCCATGGAACCCATAAAAGTGCGAATGACCCACCAGTGACCTCCGATAATCCCACTGCATCCGATTGGTCATAGAATCATCCATTTTGGTCCAAATGTTCCATGGAAACCATCAAAGTACCAATGACCCGCCTGTGACCTCAGATAATCCCACTGCATCCGATTGGCCATAGAATCATCCATTTTGGTCCAAATGTTCCATGGAACCCATAAATGTGCCAATGACCCACCTGTGACCTCAGATAATCGCACTGCATCCGATTGGCCATAGAATCATCTATTTTGGTCCAAATGTTCCATGGAAACCATCAAAGTACCAATGACCCGCCTGTGACCTCAGATAATCCCACTGCATCCGATTGGCCATAGAATCATCCATTTTGGTCCAAATGTTCCATGGAACCCATCAAAGTACCAATGACCCGCCTGTGACCAAAGATAATCCCACTGCATCCGATTGGCCATAGAATCATCCATTTTGATCCAAATGTTCCATGGAACCCATCAAAGTACCAATGACCCGCCTGTGACCTCAGATAATCCCACTGCATCCGATTGGCCATAGAATCATCCATTTTGGTCCAAATGTTCCATGGAACCCATAAAAGTGCCAATGACTCACCAGTGACCTCATATAATCCCACTGCATCCGATTGGCCATAGAATCATCCATTTTGGTCCAAACGTTCCATGGAACCCATAAATGTGCCAATGACCCACCTGTGACCTCAGGTAATCCCACTGCATCCGATTGTCCATAGAATCATCCATTTTGGTCCAAATGTTCCATGGAACCCATAAATGTGCCAATGACCCACCTGTGACCTCAGATAATCCCACTGCATCCGATTGGCTATAGAATCATCCATTTTGATCCAAATGTTCCATGGAACCCATAACTGTGCCAATGACCCGCCTGTGACCTCAGATAATCCCACTGCATCCGATTGGCCATAGAATCATCCATTTTGGTCCAAACGTTCCATGGAACCCATAAATGTGCCAATGACCCACCTGTGACCTCAGGTAATCCCACTGCATCCGATTGTCCATAGAATCATCCATTTTGGTCCAAATGTTCCATGGAACCCATAAATGTGCCAATGACCCACCTGTGACCTCAGATAATCCCACTGCATCCGATTGGCTATAGAATCATCCATTTTGATCCAAATGTTCCATGGAACCCATAACTGTGCCAATGACCCGCCTGTGACCTCAGATAATCCCACTGCATCCGATTGGTCATAGAATCATCCATTTTGGTCCAAACGTTCCATGGAACCCATAAATGTGCCAATGACCCACCTGTGACCTCAGATAATCCCACTGCATCCGATTGGCTATAGAATCATCCATTTTGGTCCAAATGTTCAATGGAACCCATCATAGTACCAATGACCCGCCTGTGACCAAAGATAATCCCACTGCATCCGATTGGCCATAGAATCATCCATTTTGGTCCAAATGTTCCATGGAACCCATAAAAGTGCGAATGACCCACCAGTGACCTCCGATAATCCCACTGCATCCGATTGGTCATAGAATCATCCATTTTGGTCCAAATGTTCCATGGAAACCATCAAAGTACCAATGACCCGCCTGTGACCTCAGATAATCCCACTGCATCCGATTGGCCATAGAATCATCCATTTTGGTCCAAATGTTCCATGGAACCCATAAAAGTGCGAATGACCCACCAGTGACCTCCGATAATCCCACTGCATCCGATTGGTCATAGAATCATCCATTTTGGTCCAAATGTTCCATGGAAACCATCAAAGTACCAATGACCCGCCTGTGACCTCAGATAATCCCACTGCATCCGATTGGCCATAGAATCATCCATTTTGGTCCAAATGTTCCATGGAACCCATAAATGTGCCAATGACCCACCTGTGACCTCAGATAATCGCACTGCATCCGATTGGCCATAGAATCATCTATTTTGGTCCAAATGTTCCATGGAAACCATCAAAGTACCAATGACCCGCCTGTGACCTCAGATAATCCCACTGCATCCGATTGGCCATAGAATCATCCATTTTGGTCCAAATGTTCCATGGAACCCATCAAAGTACCAATGACCCGCCTGTGACCAAAGATAATCCCACTGCATCCGATTGGCCATAGAATCATCCATTTTGGTCCAAATGTTCCATGGAACCCATCAAAGTACCAATGACCCGCCTGTGACCTCAGATAATCCCACTGCATCCGATTGGCCATAGAATCATCCATTTTGGTCCAAATGTTCCATGGAACCCATAAAAGTGCCAATGACTCACCAGTGACCTCATATAATCCCACTGCATCCGATTGGCCATAGAATCATCCATTTTGGTCCAAACGTTCCATGGAACCCATAAATGTGCCAATGACCCACCTGTGACCTCAGGTAATCCCACTGCATCCGATTGTCCATAGAATCATCCATTTTGGTCCAAATGTTCCATGGAACCCATAAATGTGCCAATGACCCACCTGTGACCTCAGATAATCCCACTGCATCCGATTGGTCATAGAATCATCCATTTTGGTCCAAACGTTCCATGGAACCCATAAATGTGCCAATGACCCACCTGTGACCTCAGATAATCCCACTGCATCCGATTGGCTATAGAATCATCCATTTTGGTCCAAATGTTCAATGGAACCCATCATAGTACCAATGACCTGCCTGTGACCTCAGATAATCCCACTGCATCCGATTGGCCATAGAATCATCCATTTTGGTCCAAATGTTCCATGGAATCCATCAAAGTACCAATGACCCGCCTGTGACCTCAGATAATCCCACTGCATCCGATTGGCCATAGAATCATCCATTTTGGTCTAAATGTTCCATGGAACCCATCAAAGTACCAATGACCCGCCTGTGACCAAAGATAATCCCACTGCATCCGATTGGCCATAGAATCATCCATTTTGGTCCAAATGTTCCATGGAACCCATAAATGTGCCAATGACACACCTGTGACCTCAGATAATCCCACTGCATCCGATTGGCCATAGAATCATCCATTTTGGTCCAAATGTTCCATGGAACCCATAAATGTGCCAATGACACACCTGTGATCTCAGATAATCCCACTGCATCCGATTGGCCATAGAATCATCCATTTTGGTCCAAATGTTCAATGGAACCCATCATAGTACCAATGACCTGCCTGTGACCTCAGATAATCCCACTGCATCCGATCGGCCATAGAATCATTCTGAAGCTGAATACGAACCAATCAGTTCGTGCAAAATAAAAACAATACAAGCATAAACAACGAAACAAAAACAAAGAAAGCAGCAGGCACAGCAATACATTATAAGCAGCTGATGATTGATTTTCTTATATAAAAACATGCATTTTTCTTCTTATATTTTACTATTTTGTGACTTTAATATAATAGTGACAAAATCCAAAGTTAGATATTCATTCAGCGCAGGATATATCTGATATTTAAGTATATATATTATCTTTGAACGATAAGTATTAAAGGCTGTAGGTATACCCTAAAGTATTCGCCAAAAACGTTGCATGACCTTCAAAAAATCTGTTAAAACGACCCCATACAAACCGCGCTCTAAGACGTAATTCTACGTCAAAAATTGGTTCTTTTGAATTTTACAACATAACTAAATTGTATTCTTCACGCTTTTGCTAGACGTCATAAAAATATTAAAATTTTTAAAAATCTCAAATAAAGAGAGTTACAATTTAAGATTTTTTACCTTTACGAATCGGCTCTAAGGAATTTTCATTCCACCCAAACCTTTACAATTTTTGGGTAAATTTACAAATATTGACATATCGTCCGCGGAATTGTTAAGAGAATACTTAACTTGCCGGATATGCATTTTCTAAGAAATTGTTTTTGATCAAGAATCACTTTGTCACAGTCTCTTCGAACCAAATGGTGAGTTGAGATTTAAGGAATTGATTGATTTCTTTATCAAATTGAGATGTTTTATAGCATTATATTTTTGAAGTCTTAAAGACAATCATCCGAACACATATTTATAATTGTTAATGCTTAACGGTAGATTTAAAAAAAATAATTATGTAATAATTAATGCCTTAACTTAATAATTAATGCCTTAAAATGGCATTGATTTTGATAATTAGTGGTTTCTTCATTATACGCTTAGTTAGAAAAGAGATGTTCAAGTAGAACCTGCATTCAAATATTAATTAAAAATGCAGTTGGAAGCTTTTTTATAGATGATCAGGAAATATTAAAACAAAAAATACTTACTATTTACTCTCAAATATTTTTATTAAACTTATTATAATTCTTAAATTTTACATATAAAAAAACAACAATAACTATGATATTTTTACAAACCGAAATATTTAAGAACAATATTAAAAAATTAATTAAATACACAAACGCAATACATTCTGAAAATAGGATCAAGTCCCCAAAAGTGAATTTTTTACAAAAATTGTGCAAATGTTTTCAAAGATTTTCAAACCATCATATACAGTGAGCGTCAAAACAAAGTGTAGGTACATGACTTGCATTCATGTTGAAGGAGTTGTGATTGGATCGAACATGGCTCTTTAAACAAAATAATGATCCCTACAAGCGGAAAAGATGGTAAAGTAATGGCTGCTTTTCCACATTCCCAAACAACTGGATCATAGAACATTTGTGGGAGTATCTGGAACGACACGTAGAAAGAAGGATATCAGTACCAAGTATCAGCCTAAAACAGTTTTAATGGAGAAATGGTAAAAATGAACTATAATGTAAACTTCCTTTGTACATTGAACCACATTCTTTCCTTTGTAAGGTGACTTGTAGTGAAATTTTACGTTTAACATTTTTTTCGTACAATCTAGTCCTCTCAAATGCGGGTTTCTGGCAAATTTTACCACCAATTCTGAATAAGTTCAAATTTAAACCTTGAGCAGATTGTAAGTTTTGACTTAGTTTTGGTGTTCAAGTTTTTTTTTAACATTTTAACATTTTAATGTGTATCCTCAATAATTATTAAAGATTTGTCGGCTTGCACGACTTAAGTCCCGTTTAGTTCGGCAAAATGATTGAAGCCATTCACAGTCTTTGAAATGTCGTGACACTCGTCTAATCTGTTGCATATCAGAAAGTATCAAAAATCGACTTTAACACCTTTTTCACAACTTAAACGGCATTGAACAGATTCACAAATACTTGCCATACTTCTGCATAAAAAAATGTCATTCGGTTGGTTATATTGATCCTTTATGATCTGCCGCAGCTTGTCGGATTCCTTTAAATAATTGTTCACATATATCACTGTCACCTTATGAAAGGAAATCAACAAGGATTGAAAATGCAAACACCCAAGCTGCACTTGCCATCGGCCACAAATGAAAAGATATCTCAATTAGATTTGGGACCTAGCTGTCGACCATAAATGCATCATCGCCACGCCATCAATCCAGTCATTATACCAATACCAATTTAAGATTTTGTGTCGGGCGGCCATTCGATGAAAGGTGTATCATGTTTGTGGCTCAGCGGGAGCCAGAATTGTCTCTTTGCCAAACGCTCATACCGCATTTGATCCTAGCAAACGAGGGAAAACTAAACGCAATAAAAACACAACAACGCACAATTATAACAAAGACGTTTTGTGTGTGCTGCGACAAATGCGCGTGCAAATGTTTTTAAACACCACACATCCAGGCACAGCCGCTGAGCAGACGCTCTAAGGATATACTGTAGAATACGGCAGCGATTGTGAAATAAAATGCTTGTTCATACGGCAATGTTGAAATAGAAAAACACACAAGCAAACACATAATCCTGCAATCATCGAATTCATTGTTAGGATTTAGGCCAGAATATCGCATCATGAAATAAAAACATCAAGAAGTCAATAACGTTCAAAGGCTACCTGGTCGTTGAGTGAATGATCAAAGATTAAGACCGATGAATAACTAACTGAGCAAGGAAGTACATTAGTATTTAGCCAATATATCAATATTTACGAAAAATAAAATCATGCTGTTCTATCAAGATTTCTTAATGATTATAATATTTTATTTAACTATCTGTTAAAGTATTACAGGGGCATCCCCAACTAAACGTAGGGGTATCCAATGAAAAACTTATTTGCGCCTCCATCACATCAACCATCAAATCAGTCGCGGCGACGTGTTCCAAATCGAAAACGATGTCGATGCAACAATTATGACAAGGCGCCTTGTCATGTTTGTGGCTAATGCCAAACGTTGTTTCCATTGGGAGTCTGTGCCCTCGCTGGGTAATTCGATACATGGCTGAGTGGTAACATATGCCGTCGCTTGTGTGCCTCACTATCGATCGCACTTCATACGATCAATTGGGCGTGCTCAGTTTAGCTCGCAGTGTCCGAGGACACTTGTTTGTTGTGTTTTCATTATCGTTTATACTCTATGTGTACGACGTGTTTAAAAGTCAGAAGTTGTTTTCAAAACGCAAACACTTCAGAAGATTCAATGCCTTGAATGCGAAGGGAAACGCTTTTCTCAAATTTCAACGGCCTCCACATCAAAGAAGCCGTTTCAAGTAATTGAATTTATTTTGAATTCTTGTGTTTTTCCTTCTCTTATAGGTTTATAATATTTGAAGGTGTTGAATGTGTTGCAAGTTGAGCCAGAGCACTGATTAATAGTGTGCTGCGCCATGACATTGGGTGAGGAAAGTAACGTTGGCGATTTTAGAGAGAGGTTAAAATCGATCTATTATTTTTAAGTAAACAAACAAAACCGCAAAAATGTTTCTCAATAAAACCGCCACTTTTTGAATTGAAATATATCTGATTAAGTAAATTCAGATCAAGGAAACAGTTTAAAATATTACATACCTACAGTTAGTCACAAAATTGAGCGTACACCATAAAAAGTTATCAAAAGTTTTCATTTCAACTCATTTTTGTGAGTAACTGTACAGAACAAGACAAAGTTCTAGAGGAATTTGTACATATCTACTGATTTTAAGGTCATGGAAAAATATTCTACAAAATATTCAATACTTAAATATTTTATTGGTACCCACACTGAGAAAAAAATCAAACAAATTCAAGCTTGAATTAAAATTAACCATGTTTGAAAAAAATATCGAGCACGATTTTAAGTTGTTTTAAGTAAGTTTGTGCTTGAGTAAAGTGAAGAAAAATATTCTTATTTCGAGCATAGACTTGCTTGAAACTTGCTTTTTATATAATATTTATTTTTTTTAAAAATAAAAAAATATTAAAAAAAATTAAAAAATAAAATGTTAATTTTTTTTTAAGATTTTTAGCAAAATGTAAATGAAAATGTAATATTTTTGGTCTGTTTTTTTAACAATTTTTTATTGTTTGTCATCTGTTGTTTTTTTCACCATGGGGAAGGAGTGACACCAAGGGTATCCGCCCCGGGTGACACCAAGCCTAGGAACGCCTCTGCAACAACTGACTCTTGAAAATGGCTGAGTGAAAACCAGGCTTTATGGTATAAACTTAATGTTTATTTGTAATATTTGAATTTAATGCCTGTCTACTACTGTCTTCAGGTGTCTACTGTCTACTGTGATTTGGGAAACGGGTACGTTTTTCGGAAGTAGAACTTACATTTTCGAGTTTTTTATCAGTTCCATTTGACCCTCTGAGTGTATTTCAAACACACGTCATGACTTTTTCAGATGTCTAAGAACTTCTGTATCGAATCTTATGAGTTCAGAATTGGGTTAAAAATGATAAGAGGTACATATAATTGCGATTTAAGAATGGCACATCTTTACTACCTCAATTTAATTTTAAAATTTTATTGACCAAACTAAAATATTCAAGTTGTTATCTTGAGGTTTTCTTGAAAATATGCTTCTTCATCAATATACAAAATTTAAATTTTTTGTTTTTTTTTTACGCATACTAGATGAAATAACTTAAAAAATGCTACAGCAAATCCCTACCGAGCACTGGTAGCTGGATTCTATTGATTTTGAAAATCAACTGTTAATTGTTTAGTTGCTTGACACTTTGGCAACTAGGCAGATTGATTTTTTTTATATATGTATTTTATATTTTGAAATTGCATCGAAAGCAGATCTAAATGTCTAAGATTGATAGCATCTTCTGCAATGCAGCAAAAGGACGAAAAGCAAAAAAAAATCACACTGTGCACTATTGATGAATTCTCAGTTGAAGCCATTTGGCCTCGCAGTGGAGCGGCACGGGACATAATGTAGAAAAAAAGTGTTCTAACTATCGATTGATCAGAGAAATCGTTCACAGTTGGCAGCAGCACTGCTGCATCCTGTCGACTACCCGCCGGGGTGTTACCCTTGTCAATTGAAGGTATTGGAATTGGCAGGCATTCCTGCAGGAATGAGCAGTTGAAATGTGTTTGTCCTCCTGATCTTGCTGTGGTTCACAGTTTCTACAGGCGATGACAGTGATTATTCTTCTATTTCTTGCATTTTCTCAGTCTTTTCTCCAATTTGTATTATTATTTGTTTTGTTTCGGACTTGCTTGTCCTCTTCGTGTTGTTTGTGCTCACTTGAGTCAAACTGATTGTTGAGAAAAACCCTGGTACACTAGAGAGAACATTCTTGTTTGTCCTTGAAAAATGTGCAAATTGATGTTTAGTGTTTTGTTTTGGGTCCTTGAGCAACCGCTAAAATCAATGCATTTTTGGATTTTGGCTTACCATTAAAGCTTGGTGAGTAACCAATGACCATGGTTAATTTGTACAATTTTGGCTTAGTTGGTTGAAAATTTGAAATGTGTCAACTTGGCATTTGACATTTGGCATTGAAACAACATTTGTGGCCACTTAGTCGTTTCATAAATGTCCCTGAGATGACCTGGGGATATTGGTGCGATTCTTCAAATTGAGTCTTTGGACAAACGCTGTAATGTGGGTTCTTCGCATTAGCACTAGAATTAACTGCAGATGTGTTTAGTTGCAATCATCGTGAAAATGTCCTTGAGATGACTTCAACTGATCTCAACTGCATGTTATGGTCATTCATTTGGTTTTCCAATAATTCATTATTTATGCCAACACCACATTAGGTTTGGCTTTTGTTGTACCGATCAAATTTGATTCCACGTGAACGGTTGGGTCGGATCGATTATATTGTTGATGTGTTTATTTTTTTTTTTCCATAGATGGTGAACCATAAAAGAAGCAGTCGCTTGGAAACAATTAAAAAACTAAACCTCCTGAAGCAAACACAAACTTAACCAAACCAAACCGCATTTAAGTTTGGGCATTCGTTTGCAAAATTGCGCCAATTCAGCAGTTTTTGTTTGCCATTCGGGCTTTACAAGTGAGTGAGTAACATTATGTAGCTGCCTGTAAATATTCCGCCCAAAGGCCTTCCTACTAGCTCTTGCTTAGTCTGGCAAATGCTTAAATAAAACATTGATTTTTTTATTTTTATGATTTTTTTTATTTGGATTTTTTTCTTTTTTTTTTTTACATCATCTGAATATAAAAACCAGACGATTCAAATACATATTTCTTAAATATCAACAAATTACGACGACATTCACTTAAGCTGTAACATATTCAAAGGCTGCCTTTTTTTCAACTTAATATCCTTTGTAGATTCGCACCCTGTGGTACTTGAACAATGTCCAGTTTCGGCTTAGATGGCAAAAAGTCGCTTAAGAGCTTTCGTGCGTAACAAAATCATAGCAACACACTGCGCTGCGACTCATCCCCAAAAGACCCTTAACGAGCATCGAGCACGTGACTATCGTTAAATAAACATAAACATGTTATTTGTGTCATAATTGTAAGTATGTATGTCGAGGAGCAACATCCGTTACGCTTGATCTCACGTGCTGACGGTGTAACACAGCTTGGATGGGATGGTTGCTAGCTTGATTGATAGAAAGTGGTAGAGGGTGTGGAATAGTGTTGTTGTTACGCTATTAACTGGTATTCAAAATTCTTTTACTCTCAAGGTATGACTTTATTTATTTTGTATTTCCGTTTTCTGAACTGTTTGTCTGTCGCTTCAGCCACGTTGACGTATTTTTAAGTATCTTCATAAGACATGTTCAATTACTTCTTTTCAAAAGTGTTCTAAGCAGCAGTGTACCAACTCTGCGGCAAGCTCTTGTGCCGTCTATCTGTCCTTAATGTAGGAGGAGGTGGGTGAGGAGGAGGAGTAGAAGCAGAAGAAAATACTTTTGTATCGAACTCAAGTTCCTGCAGTGATGTCTTATTTTGTGTTCTTTTTCGATTTTTAAGTTGTTCTATGTGCAACTTTGCCCTACGGCCGGGTGTGAGAGTACCACAGAACGTGACGAAAAACAAAAGAAGGCACTTGCATGCTTCCCTTCGTCAGCGTCAATATTTTCAGAATTTTTTCACTTGCTTTGCAGTAAATATTACAAAAAACATAAATTTTATGCCAACCTTTTGTGTTAAAAAATGATACAAAATATTGAAGAGTGGGGCGAGAGAGACTTCAGATGAGAAACACGATGGAAAACATTAATACTCGAGAGTACAGTAGTTGTTGAAAGGAAAAACATAAGCAAGCAAAAATGACGAAACATCCCTAGATTTTAAATCATCGATATCAGTGCAGAACCGTATTATTTGGTAACATGGTGGATTATCTTTGTCATTAATCTGGGGCATAACAAGTACTTCAGTCATAAGAATAGAAAGAATCGTTAAGCTCATAACATGCTGCTATGAATTATCATAATTAAGTTTTAGCCAACAATCGACTGAATATGCCGATAGATAGATGAATGGACGTTGTGTAGGGAAATATTTGTAGAAATCTGTCAAGTTAACAACTCTAAGATAACATGAGGAAGATTTTATGGAATGGTACTCTCTTCACTGAATAGTGTTGCTCTTTACTTAACTTATGTAGATATTAATAGTGTAACATTTAAGGATAATGAGCGGCGATATTAAGGCGCCCGAGAATTAAGTGTCGTATGCGACATTTTATCCGCTTTCAGTTCGAATAAATTTGAATACATACTTAAATTAATATCAAAAAATAATATCAGAGAATTAATGTTTTTATTCAAGTATAGAGACTCGTCAACATTATAATACTTTATTTCTTAATTATACTTGAGAAATTATTTGAAATTGTTTAAAGTTCAATATTTAATTTTTTGTCATTAAAAATTTGCATTCGATTTTTGGTTTTCAATTGTTACGATTGTTTTATATGTTTTTAAATAAAAAAAACAAAATACAGGGTTGTCTAATTCGTATTTCCTACAATTTTTATTTTATTTTAATCAATGTATTACAGAGTACCTTGAAGATCTTAAGTTCATAAGACTTTTTCAATAGACCGTGGAATATTGCTTCTTAGCCATGCCCGATTAACGTTCGCCTTGTGAGAAGGTCCTGAATCTTGTTGGGCCCTGGGCCTCAGTAAACCTGCTTTCTCAATAAACTATGACATGAGGTGATTGATTTCTGGCAGCTGATTTTTTCCTTCTCGTTAGACTTAATTTTTAACACTTAAATGATCTTAGGGTCATTTTGAGACCCGAAACGACTTCTACATGAGTTTTCGTTGTGAAAATGATTTTTAACATTTTTTTCCTTCCTGTTCAGTGCACAAATTTTTTAATTATGTAACAAAAATAATTACTTTTTTCTTTGTTACTTTAGTTTGGCCAAAAAAGTACCAACGTACACTTGTGGTCTTTTTTTGAACTGTTTCATTCTACATATCTTTCTTTTTCGCAAGCCTTTGTTTATTTATAACACTGTTTCATTTCCATTATGGTTCACATTTGTAAGCTTTGAGCCTATTATTGGCTGTGAAAAAATTAATTTATCCTTCCAAAAAACTTTAAAAAAATGGCCCAAAAAATTGGAACTCTCAGAGTAAGTTAATCTATTGAAAATACTTTGTACATGTAGAAATTAAACATTGCCTATAGAACCTACATATGAGAGATGATGAAATTCGAGATATAACGGAATCAGCTAATTGAAAGTGATCTCATAAATTTCGAGCCAGAAGAACAACTCCATGCTAGCGATCAATGAAACAAGTAACTCTAATAGATCTTCTGAGAATCTTGGCAAAGGCAAGGTGACAAAATAGCACACAGTACCAATGCATTGTCCGGAGCACGTTGCGAAAATAATATTTGAGGAAGTGTTAGCATTACCACTTTCGCTGCAAATAGAATTTCAGAATTGAAGGACTTTTTCAGCGTTTTATTCTCAGTCGCCACAAGAAAAATATAATTACTATTACCAATATTATGGGGCAAAGAAAGTTTGAAGAAAGATTTGTTTGCATGGATGACTTGATGAATTTGATGCATTTTAGGACTTTTGCTCTTGACAGAAAAAAAAGAATACTGATTTGAAAAACAAATAATTTCTTACAAAATCAATTTAGGTGTATATCGATCACATGATGAAAATCTAATAAGCTTGTGGGATGATTACCATGAGCTGTCAATTTTGGGAACAGTTTTGTCTCTCAAGCGATTCTATGATATATCTCGCATCTAGGCGTTTGACAACAGAGATCTACGTCGATTACACATACGTGCCGACAAACTTTAACCAATAAGAGAAAATTTAAAATTAATATATAGTCCACATGAAAACATCGCAGTTGATGAGCAATTTATCTCTTTTCGTGTAAGCTTTCGCTTCCCAGCAAACCCGGAAAGTATGGCTTCAAAGCGTGGGTGGTACCTGGGGTACTGACTCTTAGTTCTATTAAATTTTTCGAATTTATCTGGGCTTATACTTATCAGAGCTGTAAAAGAATGCATTCAATTTGATTGCTTCTACAAAATTTTGAATCAGTAAATAACGAAATAAGAATGCATTCAATGAATGCAAAATTGATCCGTGAATAAAATTTTGAATTCACAATCATTTTTTAAAAATTGATTAATTATTCATTTGTCGTTATTCTGAATAATGCATTCATTTTGTTATTCAAATGAATGCTATTCATAAAGAATGCTATTCACAAAGAATGCAATTCACAAAGAATCGTTATTCATTTTGCATTCTTGCATTCATTTTTTAGTCATTATTCATTTTTTATTCATTATTCATTTTTTATTCATTATTCATTTTTTATTCATGACTGTGGTGTTAATTTTGCAACCAAAGTAGTATATTTTTAGTTTGGTGCAAGAGCGCAATTACCGGGGCCTTGGGCTAATTTTAAATTGAAGTTAAATTTCAGTTTTAAATTCGCAACTGGGTAGCTTCGCGTGAATTGAGTGAAAATAGTGTTCTCTCATGAATAAAAAATGATTAAATGAATAAAAAATGAATAATGAATAAAAAATGAATAATGAATAAAAAATGAATAATGATTAAAAAATGAATAAAGAATAAAAAATAAATAATGAATAAAATAAAAAATAAATGCATGAATGGAACATGAATAACGATTCTTTGTGAATTGCATTCTTTATGAATAGCATTCATTTGAATAAAAAAATGAATGCATTATTCGGAATAAAGAAAAATGAATAATCGAAATGAATAATAAATCAATTTTCAATTTGAATGTGAATTGAAAATTTTATTCATGGATCACTTTTGTTTTCATTGAATAGCATTCTTTTGTCCTTATTCACTTGTACTTAGAATTCTGAATATGAATGCAAATTTTACAGCTCTAATACTTATACACTTGTTTTTTTTTTTCAATAAAAAATAAACAAAATTTGTCATGGTCAGTTTTTGACCCCAAGGAAAACAAGTGTGATTTTTTTCTAGGGACATTTGAATGTAACTCATTTTGCTTATTTACAAACTGCTCAATAGTGAAAATTTTCTCATCCGAAAAAAATTAAGTTTGGCAACTTACCAGTTGCGTGCGAGTGCATCAACTTTTTCCTCTTTCCTTGACACGCGCCAAAATGCTTTTAAACTTTTGTCGTTGCCATATCAGACAACAATTATGCCAAATTAGATGTTTTTATTTTAAGCGGTTTGGTAGTTATAATGAGTTTCAGTCATGGGACACTTGAATTGGGCAACCCTGTAAATAAATGTCTTGTTGACTCTAGCAGGTAACCAATAATTTTCACAAAAATCTTACTGTAATGCTTATTCTTAGTTAATATTATATCCAAAATTTGATTTTCTCATTTGGAAAATAGTTTTAAAACAAATCTTTTATTAATCAAAACAGAGCTTTACTTCAATTTCTTCGACAAAAATAAAAAATTCAAGTTAAGTTAAATATCTTTTTAAAAAATAACATTATATTAAAATTATGTATTTAAATTTTATTTCCTCTAAATGTTCCATTTCCAAATTTCTCAACCCTCATTGATGCTAGCACTGATTGAAATTACTGTTAGTTTTATAAATTTTTATAAAAATTTAACCGCCCTCAATGTTTTTACTGAAAAATATCTATTTTTATTATTTATTAAAGGATCTTTGCCTAAGCAGATAAAATCATCATTCAATCACTGTTTACTTTGCCATATGGCAAAAACATTTGTGAGAAGGATGCTAACAGGTAGCAATTAGCTGCTTTTGTGTTTAGCACTGAATCATAAAATGCAAACATTTATTCAACTATTTGTTTGTTGTTTTAAAATAATTGAAAGAAAATATTCGTAGCAAATACTAAAACAAATAGAAGAAAAGTGTAAAAACAGTTGGTCTTAAAATGTATGCAATCTGCCGAATAGAAGTTATTTATTTATTTTGGTTGAGATTTTCAAAAAACAATTGATCAGCATTAGGAAAGGTTTTTAAAATAAATATTTGTTTGCTGTTTTGCCAACTGGGTTATATATTTAATTCACTTTGTATCATTTATCGTTTGTTTCTGGTCCTATAGTAAAAATTTTACTTAATCATTCTACAGCATAACTAGAACTATTTTGTAATGCTTTGTATTTTTATGTATTTGTCAGTCTTATAAATAGCATCGATCTACTTTTGGTAAATTTTTCTTACTGTCCATATGGAAGCATACTTTCTCAATCCATTGCCATATCCCATGGCGTAATATTTCAACATATTTATAGATGCTGAGAATTAGTGGATTATCGATCTTGAGCTGTTGAGTGTGAAGTCACAGTCATAAATTGGGGTTTCCATACTCGTAAAATAAATTAATAGTGACTGTATCCTACTCCATTGTACGTTGCGGTTCAACTAATGTGCGGACACATTTGTTCCCGCAACATATTTCCTTAGTTTATTTGACACTTACTTAATGTTTCATGAACCGAAGATGTTATGAGGTAGTCAAAACTTAATTCATAATGTTTATTAAACAAATTTGTGGATTATGTAGTTAAGAGCATTAATAGAACAGAATTAAAACATGTATAATATATGTATGACGTATGTTAGTAGCTGTATTTATCAAAATCTCATAGCTTCTTCTAATCTGTCGGATGGAATGGCTTCGTTTAGTATTCCAACAACGTATGTTCAGATCTCTATCTCGTTCTTATAACTTTACCAAAACAAATCATCTCATAAAAGGTAGCCGACAATCGTGCGAAATGATTCTTGTTTGACAGAATATTCCGGCGTATAACATTTTAAGTAGTATTTCTTTAAAAATATACACACTTGAAAGAGTTTCCCCCATGAAGAAGCAGATCGAAGGCAATGAAACAACATGAATTAAACAACATGTTTGTACATAATAATTCTGGATAATTATTTATTTACAAAACTGTTTACCTTCAACTACCAGCGACTCTCAATGCATTGATTGTATGGGAAAAAATTGGATAAATGAAAGAATAAATAAATAAGCATTTGTTTGTTATGTAAAGAGCGGAATGTTAATTCTGAAAATTGAGAGAAGTATTTATATAAAGAGCTATATTTAAATATAATGAATATACAGTTCACTCAAGATAACGTGAACTCTGTATTAAGTGAACACTGTTTAACGTGAAGACTTTTTTTCAATTGACTACTCTTACTCTGACACGTGAACAAAGTTAAAAAGCCCTATACCGTGAACAATAAGCCTCGTTTTTTTTTATGAATTTGTTATTTTCAAATATGTTGTTTTCAAATGGTTTCTTCAGAAAAGTCAGTGTCAATGAGCCTTACTTATAGGTCTGTTCCCGTACTTTTTGGACTAAAAATGGTGAAACTGTCAAATGTCTGAATAAGAAAAAATCTCTCGGACTAAAATTGTAAAAAGTGTCAAATAAGAATGTTTGTCCAGCGTTGGCTTGATATGGAACATCGGCAGTGCAAACGAAATGCTTGAGATTTGTAATAATATTGAAATTAATTCTGATGTTTAGCATTTATATTAGTTTTTACACATTTTCCCATGTTTCTGGTTTACATTTTAATGATTCAAAGAAGTTCTGATGTATCGCAATACCACCTCTGTCCCAGCCCCAAAAATTATCGGAAAGAAAAAAGTGTATAGACCATGGTGCAAATTAGACGAGTAAAGTTGCAAATTATTGACGCAAGGTGCACATCGAAATATCAATTAATACCCGAGATATGAGCATTTGAATATTGCAAAATTTGACTTTTTTTTTTTTGCAAAAAGTACGAGGGTGCAAATTCTAAAATGCTTATATTCGGAAGGTGCAAATTGAACCCCTTCGAATGGTATATATACTTTTTTTTTATCATTTTTGGTTCTGGGACAGAGGTAGTTATCGCAATTTCTTTGCTAACTCGTAAACAGCTGATTTTAAGCTATTTGACACTTTGACCACTTTTACCCGAAGAAATTTCTCGGACTAAAACTTGCAACTTTTGACCAGGAGGGGAAATGTTTTACTCTGTCGATTTCACTCTCTTTTACCATTTTTTCGAGTATGGGAACGCTTCTCGGACTAAAACTGGCAAAACTGGTAAATTGGACTAAAACTTTAGAGTACGGGAACACACCTAAAGCTGGAAGTTCATTCTATGCATTTGCGTTTTTCATCCGTTAAATCGCTAGAGCAATTTACACAAGAAAAATATGGTAGAGTTCAATCACTGCGTTTTACGTTCAGAGCAAGCAAGGGCTGCAACATTATGAAACAGTTTGTATGTCCTTAGCATCATATTTCTTAATTATTTTTATCATGTTTACACAAAAAAACTTTAAATGTCGTCATTTATAATCATAAAAAATAAATTCTAAATATTAAACATGTCCTGTTAACAAATTATCAACAAACAAATATAAAACATTTAAAATTTTTAAGATCTATGTGCAAGAGCCATCCCTGAAAGTAATTGCTTCTGACTCGTTACTTTACTTTCTTCTCGCTTTTCGTTATAAGTAACCAGCTGTCAAAAAACGCAATTTACGCAAGAAAAGTTGAAATATTTTCAACCGTAAACCAAAAAACCGTATGCAAGAAAATAATATAATTTCGTACATAATTTATTAATTTTTTTTTCATCAAGTATTAATCACATAACAACATTATGTAATTAATGCGCATCCATCGAAGAGCTTCTCATGTTTTCATAAAAGTTATCAATGAAGATTTCTTATCACTATACATTTAAGAACTGGATGTTCACATTTACCAGCAACTAAGAATTTGTATTATAGCACTAAGATTAAATAACCGGTATCTTAAATTTAAATAAAATAGCGACCGCTAAACCAACAATTTTACTGAGTGCTATCAAAATTACAACATTCAGCGGAGTTTTACTCAGCAATTACCAATCGTTAGTTCGCTGAATGTAATCATTCGGGGTATTCACTCTGACTTGGGTAGTTTGGTACGGGTAGATTGAGTACTTCTGATTACTGCGAGCACCCTTAACTGCAATTGAGTACTTTGTAGAATAACTGCTGATGAGAGATGAGTGACAGCTAGAAAAGAGTTGCCACCATATTATTCATGTCATTTTATGAGCGCAAAATTTAGGCCATTGTACGGGCGTAAAAAAGTTATTATATATAGGAGTAATTTTTAACGTGAACTTCACGGCATTTAATAATTCTTATCTCAAAAATTTTAAAATAACTCATTTTACACACATTTGTCTATATTATTCACTTATAATTTGTTTACTTTGTTTAAGTTTTTTGTCAATTCAATTATTGCCTACTTTTGAAAAAGGTGGTAGCCCATGAAAAAGTACTCAATCAATCTACCCAAACAAGACATGGGGTCAGCTAGAGACAGGCCATCTTACCTAAAACAAGGTAATTTCGTTTAAATTACTCACGAAATTAGGCAAAAATGCACTGCAAGCCTGAAATCTGAATATAGTATGAATTAAACACCTTTTTTTGGCGTATTAACAATCTTGCTATCCATTCCAGCTGAGCAGTCAAAATCATACATGACACATGATAATGGCCACATTCAGATACTTTACTTTTTTGACCTTTCGGGCAGCAACCCATTCAGTGAAACTTGAGTGAGCAATGTTTTTAATGAATTAAAGTTGTATTTACAATTGATAAGATGTACGGTTATGCGCTTTTGCAAACTTACTTTGAGTAAGAATTTTCTATTTTTTATTGAACATTTAAGTTGGCAACTGTTGAGTATGCTGAATGTGGCCAATAATGAACTGACAAAAAAAAATAAATCAAACGTCAAACGGAATTATCTAAGCCCATTGTGAACAATTTTGTACAATTTCGAAATTATCTCACGAAATTACCTAATTTGATCTCAGTGTGAACATAGTATAACAGGCCATCTACACTTAAAATTTTTGATTGCATGCGAACTGTCAAATTGAATTTCATTATATGTAGATTCCATACTTTTTTCTTAAGGTGGGCATTTCATCTCATGAAATTCCATTTTAAAAATGAACTGAAACAAATTAAAATTTATCACAAATTAAAATTAATCACACATTATTAAATAATTGTAACCAATGCATGCATTTACATAATTTGCGAAAAAGAGTAAAAAAATGACAGCGCTTATCATGAAATATGTATCATGAAATATTTCAAGAGATAAATTTCATGAGATGAGCAATTTTATGATATGCGCGGTCTCCACTTGCGATATCGATTTCATGCAATCAAATATTGTAAGTGTAGATGACCTGCTACGTGGAGACTATCAGAAACGACCAAAGAGCGTAAAAAGTGTTGATTGAACGCCGATAGTGTGACAAAGGCATTAGAGATGTATAGTCGAGTAGTCGAAAAGTCGACAAGACAATTATTCTTTCAAAATTTAGGTTTTTGAAGTCGGTTATTGCTTTCGATTAAAAACCTAGAATCGGTTATTTTAATCTACTATTCGTCCCTGAAAACACGCAGCTTACTTTGAAAAAAAATGTCTTTGAAAAAGCATATTTCACTTGCTTTGATTCGCAGCCAAACCCAAATTTTAAAGATGCTTTAACCCAATGATACTTTCTTTTTTTCTATTTTTGAGAACTTTAAAATCTAAACTGAGCAGCACATCAAAAAAGCAGATATATTTTTCAATTGGTGTGAAAAGTAGTTTTTAAAAAATCCTGAAATGTCACTTTCAATAGAAGAAAAACTAACAAAATTTTGCTTTTTTAGCTTCTAGCAGTTTAAAATTTGATAAAGTGTTTCTTAATAACTAACTGATATTTATAACTTATTTCTAGTCTCTTCATCCGAGCTTGTTTCAAGATACAAAAAAATACAGAAAAAAGGTAGTATTATATGGGCTTTTGCGATGGTAATGATAATGGAAATGATTGCGATGTTGAAGAAGGGAGCTTAAAGTCGAAAAACCGGTAAAATACATTTTTTCGGGCGAAAAAATAGACGTCGGAAAAACCGTTCATTTAAAAATTAAAAAAGAAAAAAAAGCCGTCATTCAATTCGACTTTCTATCCCTAATAGGCATTATAAGTTTGAATAATTAAATGAAAACTTATACATTTTTTCAGATGCAATCAAGTGTTTACTTTTGATTGCTACTTACTCGAACTAGCTCTTTTTCGGTCTGTTAAATATATACTTACTCTGAAATTATATTCGATCAGTCTTATTAATAAATCGATTCTTACGTAGAAAATTTAGACTTAATCGGCTTTTTTGTACTTATACAAAATATAAAGACGGCATTTTGTCAAAGTAAACTCTAAGCAAAATAAAATCAATAAAAGCAAATTTTGTATTGTGGTTTTGAACATTGACATTCTTAATCTTCTGGCTTATTTATGTTTTTTAAATATTATCATTATGAAAATGATTGCAGTACCGATATTTTAGAAGTTTCAAGCACTTTAAAAATGTGTGAGTCAATTACAAAGCTGAAAAAACATTTTTCGTGATTGTTGTCAGTTTTCATAATTTTCTTTCAAAAAGTTACATTTATAAAATTGTAATTATTGGTACGACAAAATGTATGTCTATTAAAGCCGTTTTACATTGTCCTACTGTGTGTTACAACATGTCAAAATTTTTAATGTGTGATAGAATGTTGGATCTTGTAAACAACGAAAAAGGTAGTGTGTTCGAATCTGTTCTGATTTTTTAACATGTTGTACTACATTTTGTTTTTAGATTTGTTTCTTATTTCATCACACATCCGGCCACAGTTGCATTTAGACAACTATAAATTTTAACATATTTTTTTAATTTTTTTGTGGACAAAAAACACTTTTATGCTTATTATAGCAGCGAGATTGCGATTCATTTAGATGGTCGTCAAAGTTGAATTGACTTATTTTTTTTTTTCTTTCAAAGTCAAACGATTTTATAAAAATGTAATGTGATTCTATGTGACAGTCTTAACATGAAATATAAATTTCTTTATACAAAAATTAAAAATGACAGTGTGATGAACTTCGGTTATACTTTCAATCTCATATGTCATGTCGTAGGACAATGTAAAGTGGCTTTTAGTAAGGCTGGATGTTTCAGCTCATTTGCTCTACTCTGCGCTGATATGCATTGAGAATTCATCGTTGAACACAGCTAGCATGAAATATTTTACGTGCAGACCGCCTGTAAGGAATATATAACATACAAAAAATCCCCTTCAAATGTAGCCGTGAGCACTACTGGTTTCTTACGTTGTTTGTGCAACTCTGCTCTTTCAGAGTCTGACGTTGTAAATTGTCAAATACTTTTTTTATATTTTTATATATTTGTTTTCTTTAATAATTGTAAAATTAATCTTTCCACTGCGGTTTTCTTAAAATGTGCGAATGAAAGTTATAGAAATTCGATGGAAATCAATGCTTTTAACCTGGATGCTTCTACCAGGAACCTTGAAATCGTAAGAAATCAAGTAAAACCAATACTTATTGACTAAACTAAACTAAATGTTCCAGGAGCAGCCAACAAAATTTCCCTCCTTAGATATGCTCAAAGAAAGCGGTGGCCTACCCTCAATAGTGCATACAGTGCAATCCAAGCAACGTGAATTCATCGACAATGTAATTGCAAACCTAACGCTTACAAGACATACATTAAATTCCCAATATATTTGCTTCTAGGCACTGCTTGCACCGGAGTATATACGTGATACCAACCACTTTATTATGGATCTGATTGATCATCAAGTAGTGTTTCAAAAGCCAACACTTGCAGATACCACTTTTGTAGAAAAAGAACAAGCATTAAATTCGGACCTACAGTTTCAAAATGCTATTTTCCAGTTTGTTAATAAGCATGGTCAAATTCAGTGCGCCATACCAGACGATGGAGTGACGTTAGTAGGAAATGTAAGTTTGATATTCATGCCTTAATAATGACTCATCTATGCTTTTGCATTGTGCGACAGGATGTCACGAATGCCAGTCAGTCTTTTAACAACAAAGTTCAGACAAACTTTTTGACTCTCAACGAAAGCTTTTTGACTGATACTGCTCCCAACAAGAATTTCAACCTTAATGAATCTACCAATGAGACTACAAATAATCAATTTGGTACACTTATGAATACTTCATTGGCAACTATTTGTGATATCAATCAGCAAAACAAGCCGAGTGCTTCCGATTTGGGTTTGCTCGGAGAGGAGGTATCAAGTGTAAGCGGCTTTTTAGTATAAAATTGTAAAATGTTTTAAATCTGACGTTTTTTGCAGAACTCTAGCTTAATACAAAACTCTAACCTATTTTGTTCCGGATCGAATTCGAGAAAAGTTTTGCCACATAAGAAGCGAATATCTAAAAAACTGAAAGGAACAGAAAACAAATCTGAGTATTCATATGCCACAGTGGAATTAAATGACCAAAATGACAAAAGTCAAGTTGTGCTGATAAAGCAGCAAAAGCAGACTTTGATGACCTTCAATTGTGAGTTATGCGGCCATGCAACATCAACACAGCTTGAATTTTACACTCATCTTAAGCAACATTATGAACCTGAAACCCCAGTTATGAACTTGACCAGAGATGAGACTGCTTTAAGTGCAATAAAACAACCCAAATGTGATATAAAGGTGCGTAGCAGAATTGCAAAACAACGTATAGATTTGTAATTTCGAAATCTAAGAGTTAACTCTTAGATCAAATTTTGGACTATATGCAGGTTTAAATTTTTGTATTTATTACTTTTCTCAAAGATGGTATTTTGCAGGCAGATCATGATGTGGCCCAAGTCTTTCCAGACGTACACATTAATTTCGAAGATTTTCATCAGGTGCATACTTCAGTTGTTGAAGTGATTAATCAATCAAATAAAAATGATGACATTAAGATACTCAACTCTAACAGTATTGATAAATGTATTCAATTCGTAACGCAGAATGATATAGTACCGCCAAAACTCGTAAACACTGAAGAAATTGAATTCAGCGATACTGAAGACATGTTGGAAGGAATACGAAATGTTGTTGATAAGGTGTCCATTGAAGATACCTGCGATGCAGTTGATATTGTGACGTCAAACACAATTCGTACACCTTGGTAATATTAGACCCTGAGTTCTTCTGTCTTTAAAACTAATGTTGATCAAGACATCGTTTTTCTCAAATTAGGTTTGCCAACAATAGCTTTAATGGAACTATTTTAGACAACAAAATTATTTCAAATAACAATTTCCCAACTACAATCACCAATCAGTTTGCCTGTCAAAAAGTAACACTATCAACTTTAAATGAGGTAACGGGCTCATGTATTTCCAAATCAGAAAGACTGCCTAGCTTATCTGCAGAAGAAGATGCTCTTGAACCATACTCTGACTGTGATAAAATGGATTCACTTAGTACGGAAGATACATTTACAAGTGATTGCGATCGTATTCAATTTGATGTGATGTCAAAATCTGAAGTCGGCACTGATGCTGATCGGTTGGCAGTAGAAAATAAGAAAAAACGCAAATACTTTTGCACGCAATGTAACAGAGAATTCAACTCGAATAATGCCCTTAAGTACCACAATCGAACCCACACAGGAGTGCGGCCACATCAATGTGATGTATGTGGCAGATCATTTTTCGCTCAGGGCGCTTTAAAGGCACACATTCGCACACATACTGGGGACAAACCCTTTGCCTGTGAGCATTGCGATCAAAAATTCCGTCAAATGGGTGATCTTAAGTATCACGTTACCTCAAAACACAATGCCATGAAGTGTTATCAATGCGAATTTTGTGGGAAATCGTTTTCACGCAAATACTCTTTGGTGTTGCATCGACGCATACACACTAGTGAGCGCGACTATAAATGTGAATTTTGTCCGATGTCCTTTCGCGCCAGCATATATCTGCAAAACCATCGCAAGATTCACACAGGTGAGAATATAGCGTTTTACTGCTGGATCAATATAGTTACATATCAGATATTGTATTTTTTTTAAGGAGAAAAACCGTATCAATGTGAAACCTGCAGCAAAAAATTCCGAGTATCCGGCGACTTGAAACGTCATCTGCACACGCATAAAAATAAAAAGTCAAAGAAAAATCCCAAACCAAACACGTAGCATATTTTCATTAAAATTGTTCTGTTTTTATATGTTGTCCTTAGTTGAATTAACTTAATCCAAACACTTGGAAATATGTTACAAAACACAAACACAAACAACAACAGTTTTTATTATTTGTATATTATGCAGAGCATCCTTTATTTGCAATTGTACTTTAATATACAAGAGAAAAGACAGTTTCATTTTTCCATTAATTTGCCTTACCCTTTCCTTTTATATATAATTTCAATTAAATATTTATTTTTTTTTTCTTTTTGTTTTTGTTTCTTTTTGTTTACTTTACCAAATTTGCCTTTTGCTTAAATCTAAACAATTTTCAGTCAATGATATTCAATACCTAAATAAGAATAATGATGATTTAAGTGATTGATTTGTTATTGTGTTTTTGTTGTTGACTTGTGGGTGTATTATTTCCTTTGTTTTGTTGTTGTTGTTGTTGTAATGTATTGAGTAATTGGATATTTGATGATTTCATTCATTGTCAATTGATATCAAACTTAAAGTTCAACATTTAATTATTCTTACGAGTAAATTTCTACGGGATTAGTATGTAAATTACTGTTATTTAATTTTTGATATTTTAAATTTAGTCTTTAGTGTAAATAAAATGAAAATAAACGTACGCACAAAACTGGTCGCCATCGGCCATTGTGTTTTGTATAGTATCTTTTAGTGGGCCATGTTTTTTTTTTTATTTCTTTAACTATGCAATTTAAGATTAAAAGCTGAATCTGATTATATTTGGGTGGATAACGTGAACTTATTTCGGTTTTTCTGTGTTTTCTGTGGGGGATATTGTTGTGAGCTATAATAATTTCGAAAAAATATTCAGTTGACACAATAAGTTTTTTGCTCTAATCACTTGAAGTACCCCGTTTGTGTGAAAAGTTTTAAGCATGCCATGGAAGATCGCTTAAAAATGCAAATGAGATCTTTTCAAAAAATATTGCGTTCTAGTTTTTGGATCACATCTATGTATGTTTTATATGGAAACTATGTATGTTTTCTGGGTATAATTTTCATAAAGAAAAATGTACCTCAGCTTGGTTTGTATTTTATTTTGTTTTTTTGTTTTTTTTTTACATAAATAAGATGCCTTAAGTTGCTTTCATATTCATATCTATTATATACGAACTACGAATTTTCTGTTATTTATTTGTATTTGTTTTTTTTTTTTTGGTTTTGTAAAAATTAAGAGTTTCTGTGATTACTATTTATTTATATTGGTTGCTAAGCTATCATCGTATGGTTGTAAGACAAACACATCCTTCTAAATACATAATTAAAATATGAGTTTCTCTCTTAATTGATTTGTTTCTGTGTCTGTTTCTGCTTTGTTCTGTTTTTTTTGTTGTTTTTGTTTTGGTTTTTCCTTAAATGGTTTTAATTATAATTTATATTTTATATACATTTAAAATATAGTTTACTTAATCATCATTTTCATCTGCTATTTTTATTCTTTTGTTTTTATTACAATGTTTTTGCTTACAATGATTCTTATTCTTCGTGTGTGTGTGTGTGTTATATTTGTGGTAAGTAAAAATTGTGAAAAAATACGCTTTAATTATCTGGTTCCATTAACTGTCTTCATTCATACATACATATAAGTATATCATCTACATATCTTTAAATGAACTTTTCAGTTCTTTCTGTAAAAAACAAGAGGTTTTCTGATATCTGTTATTCGTGTTTAGTTTTTAATACATTTTGTTATTGATTTTGATTCGACGCAATCAGCAGATCGGTAATAATTTAACTGTTTTAATTGTTGATTATATACAAATGATTTTGAGTTCCTAGATTTACAATCTCCCAAACTTGTGGGCGCAACTCAGACCTAAAACTCTCTTGAGGTAAATTTACAAAATTTCTAAGCGCTGTGCTCTTGTTTGCCGCTTGCCTGCAAGTGGGCCAAAATAGCCAAAACTTATGAAAATACAAGACAGCCTGAATTTTATTCAGAATGTATTCGAATGGCCAGAAAATCAGAGTTTTATCCAAACAAATTCAGTGTCAAAAACGATTACAATATAAATTTTTTTTGAGCTCTTATCTCTCAGTGTTGTTGAGAACTGTGTAAGGATTCGAATAGAACTCTGACTGCGGCGAAGCAAGCTGGCTGGTGCTGTAGGTTGGAGCGCGTCCTGTTGGAATTAGGTACATTTGCTTGCAAGTAGTGAGACATGTTCGCCTAGGCGCTGCATTAGAGACTAACTTGTTGCATTTTGTCGAAATCCAAACATGGTCTATGGGGGCGTTGTAGTCTTTGTGGGGCATGAGCGTGATGTGTGCGCATTGGGCGTCGGCGTGGCGATATGGCGCAGTGGAATAACTTCGCCGGAGGACTAACGGAGCGCACATCCGCATCCAGGCCGGTAGTCGAGGCGGGGCTGCTGCGAGAGCTGTTGTAATGGAAATGATATTTCGGCTGAGGCTGATAGATATGATGGCTGCTGCTGCTCATCTTCAGTGAGGATGCAGTACATGCTTTGCTGGCGCTGGCTCCACCTCCACTTAAGCCCTCTATTGAGCCTTCTATTAAAAAGCTGCCGCCACCATTGCTATCTCCATTTTCATCATTTTCATTTACACTATTATCACATATTTTAATATTTTCTATGCCGCATCTGGTCTCGGTTAATATAAGTGGAGTGGTGGAGCGAAACAAGTGGCTTCTGTTTGGCTTAAGTGCTTCCAAAGGTGGCGATGTGCGAAAATTTACTGGAGTCAATATGGGTTCCAGCAAATTTCTCAACTACGAAAAATAAAGAAAAGAATTTAATCAAGATTATTTTCAAGACTCAATATTATTACTTGTTAAGATATAATTTTTCAGTGCAGTTATATCCTAGCTGTAAATTAATTTGAAACAAAAAAACAAAAATTGTTATATATATATTTATTTTTCCTAGCTGTGATATTCAATTATTTGAAAAAAAACTTTGTTGTGTTAAGTTGGACGCCGCACAAAAAAAAAAACTTCACAGCTCAATTATCGTGAGCGCCAATTTTTCGAAAAATGTTTTTTTCTTCCATTTATTAATTTAGCATCAGATACAGCATTCCACATATGTACCTATGTATATATCTATATAATTTATTTCGCTTCAGGGGATTCCCAACCTTTTAAAACAGAAATACAATTTTTCTACAAATCCGCTATTTAATCGATTCAAAATTTGGTTCGAGGAGAGATTATGAATTGATCAAATTATCTTTTATGCATTCCTCAAATGTCAATTGTGTGAAAAATTCAGTTCCAAATTCAAAAATTTCTCTTTCCGAGCAAACAACTCTGTCGAATTTTAACGGTTTTAATTTTTTTTTTTGATTTTCTTAATTTCTGTTTAATTTTCTTTGAAATGTGTTGGTTGACAATTACGGTAATTATCTTTCCAGATGTGTTTTAATGAATTTTCTTAATATTGTCTTTAGTTGTTTAACGTGTATTTTTATCAAACGACAGATGCCAGAGAAACCAAGACAGAGAAACTCTCTGAAGTTTTAAGTTCTATATTTAGTTCTATACTTAAAAAGAATTCAAAAATTTGTACCGTTAATTTACTATTTATACTTTAATCATTGCATTTAAAAAGAGTCCAATAAATTGAATGCATTCTCAAAAAACGAAATAAAAATTTTTTTCGAAAAAACAAGGTTACCCCCTATGATTTTTTAATGATTGTAAAATGATGTTTTTATATTTTTTAAATCTTCAAAAAGCTTCAAAAACAATATTTTTGAAGAAAATTTCATTAAAGCTCCAACCAATTAAAAGTTATAACCACGAATCTGTTTTAATCATCCTGCCTATCTATGTAATTAATAGGCTAAGTTTTTTTTGTGACTAACTCCTCCCAGACCAATGGATCGATTTTATTGATTCATATGTCATTAAATCAGGTTTAGGCTGTGGATGAGCAAACCACTTTTAAAAATTGTGTTTTCTCTTCAGGAGATTCCCAACTTTTGAAAACAGTAACAATAGTTTTGTACAAAAATCCGCAATTTAATTGATTTAAAATTTGGTTTGAAGAGAGATTATGAATTATTCGAATTTGAGTTTTTCTTATATGCCAATTGTGTGAAAAATTCAGTTCCAAATTAAAAATGTTCTCTTTCCGAGCACACAACTCTGTCGAATTCGGTTTTAAATTTTTTTAATTTGTTGGGTTTTATGGCGTTTTTTCATCGAAATGTGTTAGAATTTCCATATTTCTGATTACAATTATTGGGAGCATAGGGAACGATATATTTGGCACTTTAACAAAATTATTTTTATCGGCTTTTTTGTTACATTAAAAAGAAATTTGTTTAATGAATTAAAAAGAAATAATTGTAAAACAAAAAAAAAAGGAGCAAATAAACTTTATTTGCAAACTTTTATTTAATAAAGTGATTAAGCTCATATTTATCATATTTATATCTCGATGGTAAGCGCACTTAAGTGATAAGTGAAGCATTTAAATGTTCAGAAACTCCGATTTTGTTTGTAATTTTCAATAAATTTCAGAACAAAACACTAATTTCAACTGTGTACTGAGCAGCATTCATTGGTTATGCATTTTCAACAAATTAATACAAGGTAAATATTATATTGATGACTTGGAAAATGCAGTAAACCCATTTTTGTCAAAAGATAACTTAACACTTTAGTGAGCTTAACCATCGATATATATTCACATTAACTAAATTATTTTTAAAAAAATTATATATACTTTTAATAGGTCGAGTTACTGCCAAAAGTAAAATAAGAATCTCTTTGGAAAATAATACGAAAAAGTCTCAAAAATTCAAGTTTGAAAAAGGACATACGAAGGGTAGCATTAATGTATCATTTAATTTATATTCAGCGATGGAAATTGTGAAAAAGTTTCATTAAATTTTCTATAAAGTTGCATTCTATTTATATCGTGGCTTAACATGAAGAATTGATAGTTAAAAAACAAGTAAAGAAAGTCTAAAGTCGGTCTAGGCCGACTATGAAATACCCTAAACCCACTTTAAAAAAAAAAAAAAAATTTATTGTAAATGGGCGTGTCCGTGGGCGGATGAAGTCCATTTTTCCAAACCATCTTTGTCTTGTCATAAAAAACATAGGTGCCAAATTTTAGCTCTGTAGGTTAAACACATGCTTATTTATTACATTTTCAATTTTTGGGTTGTATGGGAGGTAGGCGTGTCCGTGATCGGATGACGTCCATTTACAATAAATTTTTTTTTTTTTTTTAGGCTAATTATGAGCTAAGCTATGCAGTTTTCAATTTTCGCGTTGCATGGGAAGTAGGCGTGTCCGTGGGCGGACGATGTCCATTTTTCAAAACCATCTTGTTTTTGTTATAAAAAATATACGTGCCAAATTTTAGCTCTTTAGGTTAAACAGAGGCTTATTTATTGCGTTTTCAATTTTTGGGTTGTATGGGAGGTGGGCGTGTCCGTGAGCGGATGGCGTCCATTTTTCAAAGACATCTTTGTTTTGATATAAAACACACACATACCAAATTTTATTGTTGTAGGCTTATTATGAGCTGAGTTATGCAGTTTTAGATTTTTGCGTTGTATGGGAGGTAGGCGTGTCCGTGGGCGGATTTCAAAAATATTCAATAGTGCAAATCCTTGGGTACATGTGACCATATGTACCAAGTTTCATCCAATTATCTCAACTCCTTCTTCTTATCCTGTGTATACGGGCAACACACAGACGGACGGACTGACGGACGGACGGACGGACGGACGGTCGGACATAGATAGCTCGACTCACGTGGTGACGCTGATCAAGAATATATATACTTTTCTTTACCGGACTCGCTTCGTTCTATGCGTTACAAACGTTTGCACAAAGTTAATATACCCTGACCTTTCAGGTTTAGGGTATAATTAATTGTAATAAATGTTAACCAAAATGGCGACCGACATGCCCAATTTTTATACTTATTCTTATTTTTTAATCACGAAGTCAAGCTAATAAACAACATCCGAAAGCAAACCAAGCAAACAAAGTGTAGTGCTGAGATAAATGTTTTGAAAAACTCGGTCGGTAGCACTACCGCAGCAAAATTTTAGTTGCTATTGCTATTCTGCTGAAAGCAATTTATACCCTCATTATAATTAGTTAGAAATCTTAAAAATCGTCTGTACTTTTCTAGATTATTTCTAGAATTATCTACGACGAGTACGCCAATTTGAAAACAAATAGTTTTGAGAAAAACGAAAAAGTTTTTGAAATTTTACAGTTTTACCACATAAAATGTTGAAAGACGTCTTGTGTAAAAGTTAATCGAATTTTCCTCCACAAGATATTTTTGCGTCTCTATTAAATTAGGACCTAGAAATATTGCATTTAAATATCTTCGCACTGGTTCATAATATTGATAAATGCTCTATGTGTCATAACTTTTCACCCTGGTGGTGTCCTAAATAATATAAAACATTAGCAACTTAAATTCAGACAACAATATAATCAATAACAAAACATAAATAACGAAACATCAACAAAAATAAGTAAACAAAATAAAAACTACTATCAATTCATCGCTGCTTATGATAATATCCTTTTGGATCTATACAGTTTTTAGAAAAAAGCACTTATCTGCGAGAGTCGGAAAATGAGTTAATATGTGTTTAAATATGTGCTATTGTACCTCTATTGTTGGGTTGATGAAAACAATTAACAGCTGCGGACAGCCGCATACAACAAAACCCTTCGGATACCAAACATTTGTTCATAAACCGAAAAAAATATTTTCCCATTTTAAAAAATATAATTACAACACATTACATATTTTTTTTCATGCGCTTCTGTATCTTTATATATAACTGACCGATTTTGATGAAATTTGGTGTGTGTGTGCGGCTGGGTCTGTAGATGGTTTAGGTCGAAGTTTAATCGGAGAGGTGCCGCTGTTGTTGCTATGGCAATCAAGATTCTACCATCTTTCTAACAGCTAACAGATTCTTCTAAAATAAGAGACGACCTATCAAGGTTGTTCCCGAAATGTTTAGGGAAATCATGTGATTATCCAAATGATTTTAGGATTAACCAAATTATAAGAGGAATGCAGGTAGTCTTAAAGCAAGGTAGTCTCTTTTATCTGTTTGGCCAAGCATGTTTTGAAAATTGGTTGAGAAATAGGTGAGGGTAGGAATGTTGCATGCTGAAAAAACATCAATGATGGCATCGGTGTTGACATCGATAGCTCAACATCGACTCTCGATGTTTATAAAAAAAAAACCATCGATGTTGTCCAACATCGTCATCAATACAGAAAACAATGTAGAATCACGGGATTTATTTAGTACATGAAAATTAAGGTGGCTATAAAACACATTTTTTTCGACACTTATATTGAGAAAGCTGAATTTAAAGCTGGATGTAGGATCTTATCCGAAATGATTTCGGTTTTGATTTGAAAAAGTTTTTCGTCAAAAAGCATCCCTTTTTCGCCAAAACTTATTTTGGGAAATTCCTACCCAAACCAAATTAAAGGTTTCCAAACCCCGAAGGTGTAGATAACAAGTTTGAGGCTTCCAAGGCCTTTAAGGGCGGGGTAAGGTTTTTTAACTCTTTTTCAACCATTTTATATGAATGCACAGCATATTAAGAATATTGTGTACAAATTTGTCGAAATTTGTCGAAAAATGTCGGAATTTTTCGTGGAAAACAGCAGTTTACACTGTTGATGGCCACCAAAAATTTTTAAATAAAAAAAAAATTTATCAAAAAACGTTGTGGGGATTTGATAATACTTAAACTACATGCTTTAATGGTTTTTGATTTCAGATAATTTCCGACCGAAATATATGGAACACCGCAAATTGCGATTTTTCTAAGCCGTTCTGGGAAAAGCTCTGTCACAGGCTTGTTTTTCAATATTTCCGGATGAAAAAAATTACAGAATATTGTTAAAAGTACACTTAATAATGTACAAATGTTTTTAATAATTTTACTGAATCCATGCTCTTAAAAAAAATCACAAAGAGCTTTATTACGCTGAAACGGTTTTTATTATGCTGAGCTACCTAAAAACCAGCTAACATTTTTTTAAAATTTTGTAGGACCGTTCTTTTAAAATAACCAACGTTCATAAAAAGTTAAATTTAAAAACATCGCTATATGTTCGTGACATAAGGCTTAACCAAAATAAACATAACGAGACGTAACGAGTAAGTTCAAGCAAAGGGAAAGCAATAGGTCTGTTCACGTAGGTACTCTTAAGTTTTAGTTCAATTTACCAGTTTTAGTCCGAGAAGCGTTCCCGTACTCGAAAAAATGTTAAAAGAGCGTGCAACCGAGAGAGTAAAACATTTCCCCTCCTTCTCAAAAGTTGCAAGTTTTAGTCCGAGAAATTTCTTTTAGAGTAAAAATGGTAAGTGTCAAACAGCTTAAAATCAGCTGTTTACAAGTTAGCATTTAGCACAAACTATTATAAATTCTTAACTTGAGAATTAATTTCAATACTATTAAAAATCTTAGGCATTTCGTCTGCAATGCCGATGCTTCACATCAAGGCAATGCTGGACAAACTATCTTATTTGACAGTTTTTACAATTTTAGTCCGAGAAGCGTTCCCGTACTTTTTGTGTTTTTCTCTATATTCGAAAGATTTTTTTCTCATTCTCAGACTTATGACAGTTTCACCACTTTTAGTCCAAAAAGTACGGGAACAGACCTAATATCATGCATATCATGAACTTGATTTTTTTTTTTTTATTAGAACTTTATACGTTTGTTCTTTCAGAAAAACCTGCAAGTGTCGGTGAAAAGGGTTGTTTGTAGAAAAACGGTAGATAGTAGTTTTTGCAATGCAGGTTTGTTTGCAATTTTTACAATGCAAAAATTAATTAATTAATTAAATATTTAGTACACATTTCCTATTCAATTTTTCACAATATTTATTTCACATACTAAAAAGTTTCGGTTAAACTTCAATACGAAAAACCCCACCATAAGACATATCAATAGAAAGATGAACCCAATACTTTTGCAATAAGTTTAAATGAAATACATACTTTATATGTGTCATCTACGTGGCATTAAGAACCATTAAGTCATCTATACCCATCTTTTCAAAAATGGCCAAATATCGATTTTTGGGATCTCAAAAGATGTTCTTAAGGCAACAAATTTCAATCAAAATTTGATCTAGTCAATATTTGTGTACTATCAAAATCTTTACTTAATTGCTTATCTTGGGTACATGCATTCTGAAGAAAAAAAGTTATAAGCCAAAGCCTTGATTTTTTTGCCAAAAATGGAATTTAGAAGAATCAAAATCTATCTAAAAAAATTATACAGAAATAGGAAAATAGGCAAAATATAAATTTTGATCCGGCTTAACCATCAATACTTATCGCTAAATGTTGAATTCATCAACACTGGCTTGAAAATGTTTAGTTCTCAAAATATCATGTTTTGTCTGATAAACACGGTTAAATTTAACCACTTTTTTAACCAGTACTGAAAAATTATCTAACTATTAGAAATGCAAACCTCGTCGTCGGAGCTGTGAGCTAGAGATCGTTTTCTGTTTTCTACGAAGCTGGAACTGCAACGTTTTGATGTGGAAGCTTCACCGAAAAGTTCACCAGTTTCAAGCGAAGAAGAACCTCTTTCAGAGATCAACGAAGATGTTGTTGCACGTACTACCAAAGTACTTCCAGCAGCTTCAGCGGCTGCTATGGACGATGGTCCATTGATCACCTCTAGTTCTTCCTCTGAGCTGTGCTGATCATAGAGAAGGTGGGACTGGCACATCATTGCAGAAGACTCTGATGAACACGCAGTATCCGTTGGAGAATTTGCATCCAAGCAGGAACTTGTGCCTATTTGTAAGAAGATTGATTTATTCAAGATGCCTTGCGTTATAAATTGACTAACTTGTTTCCATGTCCAGATCGGAAAACTTTAACTTTTCCACATTTATTATATCACCATCGGATTCCGTTCCCGAGTCGTTACCTTCGTTACCGTCGTTACTGTTACTCTGTAAAAGAAAAAATTAATAGTTTTTAAAAAAATTAAAAGGTTAAAAAGTCTGTCTGTAGTCAGCTCTCTCAGAACTTCTTTTCTTTTTGTCTCCGGTAGAAAAAGCTCTATTCGATGCTCACCTTTTTGCGTAAGTGACACTTATTATCCTTTGTTGAATTATCGCGAGACTTCTGCTTAACGAAATTTATCATAGTCCCTTAATTGTATCCGATTTTTTTATCTATATTTGGATTTGGCTAAATTTTATTGTTTTTTTTTTTTGTTTTTTTTTAAATTTTCAATGTTGTCGGCGAATTTTCACTCTTTTTTTGAATCGTATGCAGAAAGTAGACACGAGGTCCTTTCAGTCACTCAGTCATCTGCCACTGCCACGCTTGCTTCCACGCCAGACGTAGAGTACAAATATGACGATTGCACTGAGGGGCACATCGTAGTGAGCGGATTCTATAAGAGATACATCTTCGTCGACTCAGATTCGGGTTTGGAGTACCTACTCGTCGTATGATACAGCACGCAATTATTGATTTTATCCTCGGACGGCACGAGACGTAAGTCCTTCAACAAAATTAACAATTAACAAAAATCTTTTTTGGGTTCCCGTTTCGAACGAATTGCAAAGCTCATGATTTTGAATTCAGAGCAATGTAGATCGGATGCGGATTATGTTTGAAAATTTTAGAATGAAATATTTTGTGAGATTTTCGTCTCGAAAAATTTTCCCCGGCACTTCAGTCTAAACGAACTAGCTTTCGTACTGCCGACAACGATGCGAATGCAACGCATCAACATCGCAGAACCGTAACTATCCTAAATCTCAAGCGGCAGACTCTCTCGGCGCATGCTCTATGCATGCTCCAAGTGCTGTGAACAACGCCAACAGCGAATGCCGGGCATTAAAACGAATTGTGCAGAATTTAATGGCAAGAGAAACCCCAGGTGGGTGGCTTGTTAGAAGATTGTTTTCATCAGAAACTTCTTTTCGCGGCCAAAGGACTTGGGTTTGTAGCCACACAAAGAAACAACAATTGCTTCAGATTTGTGCACCTAAGTACCGAGCACTGTGAGTCGACAGTCGAGTGTCGAGTGCAGTTGTAGCGTGGAAATGAGAAAGTCTATTTGTAGTGCAGGCGCATTAGCACCGCATGAACGAGTGTGTATCCTTGTTGTGAATCTGACAACCGAATAACACCGTATCCACTGTAGAAGCATTTAAACACTATAACTACTTCTATAGTAGAGAAGCTATTTGTCAGAATCCAATGAGCAGAGTTTAACACACATTGCAGTCTAGTTAAGTCCCTGCTCATTCTAGACATGATGCAACTTAAACGAAAATAACGCATCCGCTTATACTACCTACGCTTCGAGTCTAGCTCTTGGAATTGCTTAAGGCTCGATTAATTTTACTATACGTTTGTGTTGCACGTAGTACGCGAACAATAAGTTAACCGTTACGTCCACACTACCATCACCACCCCCACTAGCACTTTATGGCAACGGGTCGAGTCCTTAACTTGCGTGACTATCGATTCGCTTGTCAGACACTGGTTTATGCCATTCATAGCCACAAATTGGAAGAAACTCATGGAAGCCATCAATATATTTATAGACAAACATTGTCTTATTTTTTTTTTCTTTTTTGATATTTGAATTTAGAAGGTCTAGCGTTTAGACACACACTCCATATACTTTTGCATATTCAGATGCACGGACTGTTTCCACTTTCAGTAATTCACTTACTTTATTTAGTTGCTCCCGCTGCAATTGATTTCAATGGATTTTACTGCAGCTCTTGGAGAAGTTAGTTCCTTCAAAGATGCAATAACGACTGAGACAGAAACGAACCGATAATGAGAGCACAGGCTGGCTGGCTGAATGGCTTTACCAGTTTGTGCTAATGTCTGGGACAGGGGACCTTTACATGGCGCTGGCGAGTGTAAAACCAAACGGGAAACCACGACAACTCGTTAATGTTGTTTTTGTTTTGCTGGCTAATGGTTTGTCTTGCGAGAGCGCACACCAAGGCATGCAACACTAGAGCTTTTCACGTACTCGCGTAAAGCATAAACCAACCACCTCATTCATTCAAAACTTACAAGAAGCTTTGATTGACAAACGTAGTTGCTCAGAGCAACCTGTTCAAACGAACCTGCCACCAAGTACTATAATCTCCAGCCGCTCTTGGCTTTTTCCCTTCCAAATCAACGTAATTGAATATAATTCAATTTTGATTGTTTTCTATCAACTAAAACTTGTTCACTTCCGCCTTAAGTTCATTTTGTGAGTTCGCTACTCACGAAAAATTAAACACATAATAGCCTACTCTTTTTTTATTGCTGTTTGTCTGTCCGTTTATCTATCTAGCAGTGTTTGTCATAGATGCACTTCTTCCAGACTTACGCTTACTTCTTCTGCTTGTTCCTGGCTCAGATTCGTTGTGACTGAATCAGAAACACTGGTCACGAAATCTTACGTTGGCATACCTATTCCTGTTTTTGGCCAATCGATAGATTTGCCATGAATAATAACTACACTCACTTAATAATCTTCGGCTCTATCTCCCTCTCACTCTCAATGGCTTGCCACACTTAGGGAGCTTTACTCAATGAGCAGTAAAGTGCGCCTCTTGTGGAACAAGTTGCTGGAGGCTAGATGTATATCGTCGATTGGTTCGTTCCATTTCTTTAAAAAATTATTCATAGCCTCGTGGAAAACTTAATTCTTCTTGACTTTTCTGAATATCTTCATCCATATTATCCGATTTTTGACGGTGTGCAATATAATTTCTTCTTTCTGAACTGTATTTTTATTTAATTCTTAGACTCTCACATTATTTTCCACAAATTTTCTTATATTTAATGCAATGCAAGCATAAATTTTTTTGTGCACATTCGAGACCATCTAATTTGACGTCCAACAACAAACTAGTTTAAGCTGCTGGTTCGATGGAGGTTTTAGATTGTGATTCTTCTCTTTGTACGAATTCGAGTGTGTTCGACTCTGAGAGTGTGTGTATGTGTCTGGCTATGCAAGTGCTTGTATTAATGTAGTAATAACCCAGCGGGAAAAAGAGCGCTTCAGTAGACATCACGCAGCGCTGCTGTGGTAGCAGCAAGTGCTTGCCTCCTCCTTGCTAAACGTGCTTCTTTTAACACTGCCATGTCCTAGGAAGGAAGCAGTTCGAAGTTGATATCGAAAAAGAGAGGGAGAGAGAGAGTTGACAAAATTATATTGAGAGGTGGAGTGAGGAGGGGAAGCAACCATTCTGTAAAGGAGGCATAAGGGGCAAGAGACAGCAATTTGAGTGGAATTTAACTGATGAATCCAAATATTTTTTGTTTCTTGTACAGTTGCGTGCTTACTCGTTTTTTTTGTTAAACTATTAACGCTTAGCGTGCCATATGATAATGCAACTTTTTTCTGTATTTCTTTTTAATTGTATAAACAAAAGAAGAACTAAGTGCGTTATCATATGGTTACGCTGAGGGAACTGAATCGCAACTGAACAACAAGTAGGCATGCACCAAAGAACAAAAAGCTAAAAACTTTGTCTCTATGCTTGCTTGCTTCGAGAGAAACACAAAGAAAAATAAATATTCGAAGAGTGTGCTTCTTTCCTGCTGGATAAGCAACAGTGATGGAGCGCTTCGATCGTGATTCCTGATGAGCTGCTGCCATTTCGGACCGCTGGGAAGTGACATCACATTGTCGGATTTGTAGCTGTATATATTGCTGTCGAAGTGACAGACGTGTCAAAATTGTAGAAACCAAAACATAAACTTAATTTGATGAAAATGCTTCGATCGGGGCAGTAATTTTAATACTATTTATAAGAAAACTTAGATACAAATATCTGGCATAAGTTGAAACAACAAACTCATTTCCAATATAACGAGATTAAGACCTAAGAATATTATTTTTTTATAATCATGCATAAATTCCAGTCCAAATTTATACCCATCAATTGATACATATAACCTAGAATCTCAAAAATGTTAACATGGGATGCGAGTCTCAATGAAATACGTATACCTTAAAGTGACTCGAAAATAAATTTTATTTTTTAACATTTATATTGTCAAAACTGTATACAAGAAGATTTTCAATCCAAAAGGTTTGTAACAGTCTGCCAGATGTTTTGATTTAAAAAAATCAAAGTATCTACCCAAACCTAGGGTTCAAATTAAAAGCACATTCCAAAAACACGATGTTGTGGATAGGACGATTTTTAATATCGGGAATTTTTTCAAGTGCAACCGTGTTCAGAGCTCTTTTTTCTAACACAATTTTGTTTTGATGTCAAATACAAACGTACCAAATTTTTTAACTGTAGCTTAAAGAGAAGGCTCTTAATAGAGTTTTTAATTGTGGGGATATATGGGAGGTGGGCGTGTTCGTAGGTTTATTAAGAGCTTAAAGAGAAGGCTCTTAATAGAGTTTTTAATTGTGGGGATATATGGGAGGTGGGCGTGTTCGTAGGTTTATGATGCCAATTTTTTCACATGCCTTTGTTTTGATAAAAACTACACATATACCAAATATTTTTTGTAGTTTAAATATTAGTCTCTTTATAGAGTTTTCATTATTGTGGGTTGTATGCGATGTAGGCGTGGTTTTCTTCCAATTTAGCCCATTTTAAGGTACTATTACAGTGTGAAGCTATTAAAAACAACACCATTCTTATACATTTTTTTACATAGTATTATTAAATTATTTAATTCAAATTTATTTACATTATGTACAGTTAAAATTGAAGATATAAAAAATTATTTTTTTTTTGTTTTTGTTTTTGTTGTTTATTTTTTAGAGGTCGTTGAAGTTGGCGTATTTAAAAAAAGGTTGTAAGTTGGTTTCCCGTCTCCAGCATTATCAAGGCGCCTGAAAGTTAAAAATCAAAGTTAATTTTTCAGTAAAGGGTTGTAGTTGAGCACCCTACCTACGCAAATAAAAAAAAAATAAAAAACAAAAAATATGGCTTGCGTTGAAAAACAAATTTACAAAAAACCCCTCTTTTTGGCAGAAACTCTCAGCCGTATAGAACAAAATATAAAAGTTTCTCGGCTTTTTATAGGTAGAGTGCTTAACAGAGTCTATGAAGATCACAATGAATCAAGATTCATCGAAATCGATCAAGCAGAACACGAGATATCTAAGAAACCAATTCGAAAAAATTTGTTTCGAGAAAAACGCGATTAGATTTTCTTCTATGAACGATAATGTATGAATAAAAGCTTTACATACGAATATAATGTCTGTTATATTTTTTTTTTTTTTTTTAAGACCTTAAGGAACCATATTCTAAAAAAAAATTATTTTTCATTTTTTACACACTGTAATAGTACCTTAAAACTAGTTCTTCGATTCGATTCGACTTTTAGAAAGGTGCTCAAATAACGAATTGCATTACGATAGCTTGAAAATTACTACTGTAATCGTGTCCACAAACAGAAGACGGGCAGACAGATGGACATGACTAAAACAACTCAAGTGTTTTTGCTGATCAAGAATATATATTAGGGTGGGTCAAATTTATCGGGTGAGAAAAAAAGCGATAAGCAAAAACGAATTCTACACAAAAGTCTAAGAAAATTTCCGCAAGAAACTATGAGCCTCCATTTACTGCAAGCATCCTACACGAGCACTTCTGATGAAATACCAATGCTAGATCCAGGAATTCTATCGCATATTCAAGAAACTCAGCGTTGTGTGCAGTTGCTGACGCATGTCTTACGACGCGGTATTGCAAAAAATCGAGTCGAATGGACTGTAAAAAAGATTTAAGAAACTAACATTCTTCATATTTAATCGAATAAGTCCAGCTTTTTTAATTAAGACATTCTGTTTTTTAACTTACAATATAAAACATGAATTTAAAAAATTTTGTTTTTACTACTGGTGCAATGAAATTATAAACCTTTAAATGCGAATTTAATGTCTTTCGGTGAGAGCTAGATTTTGTTTTTAGACCCATAGTTTCTTGGGGAAGTTTTCTTAGAATTCTTTATAGATTTCGTTTTTGCTATACGTCTTTTGACAAAAACAATTGACCCAGCCTAATATATATACTTTTCTATACCTACCACGCCTCCTTATGAGCGTTACACACGTCGTGACAAAATTAATATAACCCTTAGGCTGCGTTTATAGTGAACGCGATTCAGACAGGCAGGCAGACAGGCAGGCTGAAATCTGTGTGAAAAAACGAGATGCAGATAGCTATATATCTCGCTTGTTCACATTGCCTGTCTGCCTGCCTGTCCGACTCGGCGTTCACTATAAACGCAGCCTAAGGGTTATATTAATTTTGTCACGAGTTCATAGCCGTTCTTTAGTTTTGTGTCAATTTTACATATTGAACTCTTTTTGGGGGAAATTTTTAACACAACCTACCAGTGTTTAAAAATAGAAAAGTTATGAGTGTTTGGTTTTTTGAATTGTATTAAATTGACCATGATCATTGCTCATGTTAAATTAGAAATTTGTTTCTATATAAAATATATCTTTTTGATAAATATCACAAAAATGGTTTTATATAAAATTAGAGATTTGAAAATGTTTTACTGGATGAAAAAATTTTTCAAAAGAAACTTGTTCAAGATATAAATCAAAAATATACAAAGAGCAGATAATACTTTAAGTTTATTGTATTAAAAATATGAAACCAATTCTTAAAAGGCTATTTGTGTATTTTGTATTCAGTTATATGCCAAATGGTTTTGGCAGAGACGACAATAAGCTTTATTGTATTTGAAGAAATATAATTTCATGATATTAAATATATGAAGAAAATACTTACGTTATACAGAGTCGTGTTTTCATCTAATTTCATCTGGGACACTCTTAATTTTATTTTTTATTACTTTTTTATTAACTGCCATACTTGCATTATGCTATCATTGTAAAAATGTTTCTTAAAAAATTATTTAAATAATTAATTATAAATTTTAATAATTATTAAAAATTATAAAAATAATTTAAAAGTAGCAGTACATAATATTTACAAAAACTTTTTTATATCTTTTCGTATATCTATTACAAGCTTACATTAAATGGATGGAATGAATACATAAGGCGTATGTATGTATTTTAAATAAAAATATTTACCTAATCTCAATACTAGGTTAGTTACATTAAATTATCTTATATAGCTATGAACGTTTATAAAATAATTTATCGATATCTTAAAATAAATACAAAAACTATTCTCTTCGTTCCTTCAGATTGTAAAACCTCTGACTGGTTCTTCAAGAGATCTGCGATTACATCGCTGTTTCTAAAGGCTGACTATAGCTGCGGTTGTTCGTTTGCAACGGCACCAAGCTCGGAGACTCCTCATCGAAATCGGTCTCCAAAAGTGCCTCAGACTTTGACCGTACATAAGAACTGCTACGCGGCTCATCGCGAGTTGCGTGGTAAACAGTTTTTGGTCTTTTCTGAACTGCTATATCTTTTCTGGCAATCTCTTTTGAACTGGTGGGAGTGGCATATGAAGACTGAGGTTGTGCTTTACTGCTACGCACGGCAGTGTAATACGAATCTGGTCGTCTCATGTCGGCCGAGTAAGAGTTGGTAGTATCATTGCGAAAGATGGCGTTTTCATCTGGCTTTGGATCGGGAGTAAAGTTGATGTTGTCGATTTTTTGCTCATACGGTAGAGTACTGGAATAGGAGTTATGACTCATTTGAGAGGTATTTGAAGGAGGTCCCTTAGACTCACGGGGAAGAAAACTGCTATGTGCTTGCTGATTGTGCCTGTTGTATTCTGGCAGACTTTGCTTTAATTCTTTGAGGAATGACAAACTTTCTTCCTCTGCTCTACGCAAAGGTAAAGTGCTAGCATTGCCGTAATAATCAGAGTTTAACTCATCCATGTCTGACTGATGAATAATGGGTGTATCCTCTGCAATACTTGTACTGATTGAGTTATTTCTAGTGCCTGAGAAGGTTGAGTTATCTCGATATCCCTCGTTGCGGTAAGACAGTTCGAAGGCGTCTTGGCTTTGCTGATCTGGTGTTATGACTGATTGGGTAGCTGATTTTCCTCTATTGGTTTTTGAACTTTTTGAAGCAGGTCCTATGGTGGCAACTTTATTCGAGGCTCCTTTAGTAGCACCAGTTCTTAAGGAATTATGAGTGACATATTCGTTATAATCTTGTTGATGTTGGTATTCGGGCTGTTGAGCTGCATGATTCTCATATGCATCGAAGCTAGCTTCTGAGCTCAACACACTTTTATCCATAGAATCAATTGAACCGTTATTCATCATCTGCTTATAGTCTTGAGCTAAGTTCTTTGTCAGAGTTCCAGCAGAGGACGACATGTTCTGGTTAGGATCGATGCTATTAAGACTTCTTAAGCTCTGACGTATACTATTTCGGCGTTGAAGACGCTGAACATGGCGATGCTTTGATTTTGCGTACCAGCAAAAAGCTACCATGATGAGTAAAATTATTGCCAAAATAAATGCAGAGATAATGCTAACAGCAAAAACGTCGGCTCGCCATGAAAGTGGATCAATGATGACCTGCAAAGCATACAAAAATAAAGTAGATTCGTAATCAAAGTATTAGAATTCATTGCAACCCACCTTTGGATCAATTTCACAGATGAATCCCAGTTCATTTGCGCAGTCCTCCACATCCACTTCTCTGAAGACAAAGCTAGTGCATCTATCAATATGGTTAAAATCTTGAATCCATACCTTCTCAGGATATCTGCGGAAGAGGAATTTAGTTTTGATTACTTGATAAAATGGTACTAGATGAGCTAAATACTTGAGATGCTGCATTTCTCCTTGCAGATAGGTCCACAATGTTACGCTATCAGTACGAATGAAGGGCATGGATGAATTCTCCGATCTGCAAAAATCTTTTGCTTCATGGAATTTCATTGGAGCTCCTATGTAAATGAAACATGTATCATGTACAAGAGTCCAGCCAGGTGGACATTTTCCGTCTAGTATTGTTTGATTGTTCATTTGAAATGGCACTGCCTGTACTTCTAACAATAAAGGATCGTCTGCTTGGTCACGAATTCTTGACTGCACAGATATAGTGTTATTATAACTCCAATAATTATGACGAGCGTCAATTCTGGATCTCCACAATTCGATGGTACTAATTTGAAAATGAGAATGTAGAAATAATTTTGGAAAATTTTTTAAAAATTTAATAATTTTTAGATTTGCTATTCTTACCTGTTCCAATTTTCAATCGAGAAACTGTGTTTAAAAAAATAAGCATGCAAATGCAAGAAAACGTGCAAAAGAGATTAAGAGAAAAGAATAAATAGATCATACAAAAATTTCTACTTAGATTTCATAAAATTTTTTTAAATAAAGTGAAACTGTGAGTTTGAAAAAAATATTCTTTTTTACAATATTTACATGGAATTGTTGACGGTGATCATTTCGTAGTCATTTTCCGGATTTTCAAAGATGTTATCAACGTACTGCTGGCCAGCTGTGCCTGCAACTATTGTTGCGCGTCCCATCCAATTTGTTGCAACATTTCTGAAATTATTTCGGTTTCAAATTTCATGTTTTACATGTGACCAAATTTTTCTTATCACTTACCCATAGAACCCATTATGCGAAGTAGTTTGGTATATAGGTAAGCGTACTTTGTCAAAGCCAGATATATCTAAAATTCTTCCACCTACGTTGCTGTGCACAAAATTGAAGCTGAAGTTCGAGACAACCTGACGAAGTCGTATAACATCTTCATATCCGGCTCTATTTTGAGCAAAATAATTTCGGAAAAGTTCAATTTCTTGGTACGGAGAAGTCTGTCGGCCTTCTACATACAAGGCGGGACGATGTCGATTACGCAAAAATAGATTGTGATGTAAAAAGCCACGCAGTGATGTTGCTGAGCCGCGTGAATCGGCACGTATACGCAGTCCACCTTGATTATTCAGCAGCAGGTTGTTCTAAACAGATAAAACAAGAAGTATTTTAAAAGATTAATCGAGTATTTTAAGATGCTCACCATGAAATAAAATGACTGCATATTCTGCACATCTACGTTAACGGCTGACTCGCAGGTAGAGAAATTGCCATAAAGCTGCTTACAATTGTTTTCTATTCGGTTAGAGGTAAGCGTCAGTGTTGGCGATATTTCTCCAGCTGATAAATATATAAGCGCACCCTTAACAGCTTCCCTTATATGCGAGTAGGTTATATTATGACGTGCGTCCCTATCTGAAATTCAATCCGTTAGATAAATCATTGCATAAATTGCATCTACTTACTTTGTCCAATCGTCGATATGGGAACAGTTATTATTTCTGCAATGATGCCATACCGCTCGGGAGCTCCACTAGCAACCAACTGCAGACTTAAGGTAGGACCGCTTGTTTTGAAGAAAGATCTTTGATTATTTGTATCGGATTCTATTTTTCCCATGAATTTCGAAGTAATATTGTAGATGTCGCCATCGAACAAACGTATTGAATCGGTTCTACCATATAATTTCGAATGATTGAATAGATTTGACTGCAGCAGTCTAAAACCAATAGGTTTTGATCGATATACTGAGTTGAAGATCTTGACACAGTTCACCGGATTATTATCGTATTTATAGTATACAATAACTCGTTCCTCAACTGTAAGAACTTTTTGTGGGTCACACATATCCACCATTGAGAAGAGTTTGTAGGGCAAGTCCAAGTCTTTGAGTGGCGTAAAACTAGATTCATCACTTTCTCGTCCCTCCCCAGTAATTGAGAGAATGTTTATGCCATTTCCCAGCGTATTGGTAATATTCAAATAGTTCATATTGACAGCACCATTTGGTGCAATCATATTAACACCGTGGTGGGCAGAATTTAATATTGTTACTGAGGTTATGGCAGGATTTTTGCTTATGGACTGTATAGCTGCACATTTCTCATTATGCAATATGCCGGCATTTTCTAGACGAAGAAACTCTAGCTGACTTTCCTTCTTTTTTATATTGCTGTGGGTGTGAGTGTCATGAAATCGATGTTCGTATTGACTTCCTTCAAACTCTGAATTGGCAAAACGTATTCCTCCCCAATAAACCTTTTCATCCGGTGCTCCACTACAGCTTACAAATACGAAGGCATCGTCCCAATGGCACTCATGCTTGTGTCCATACAGCTGTCCATTGAGACGTTCTGCACATTCTTCCATTCGTCCTTCATCACCGCGGCACTCCAGTGGCTGCACCCATGTCCAAATTCTGGTCAGTGAGTTAGTGTGAAATTCTATTCTTCGATCGTGGCCATAATAAATATCAAGCGGATTAAAACCTAGCTCTCTGCAGACGACCTGTGCATTTCGTTCTGTAAAACGATTATCACATATCGGCACCCATTGCAGAGTCGTGTGATTGAAATATTCCAAGAATCCTTCGCTGGCATCGTACATAGTTGCCGCATCATTTGTACAATTCTGAGAGTTAGTGCAAAGTCTGATTGAGTCGTGTGACTCAATGAAGTCAGACAGTGATTCCATGGAACGTTTTTGTGTTAAATACAATTCTTGAGTCTTATTAATAAATGGTCTCATTGTGATTTCAGACTCTTTGTAGCCGATTGCTGTCATAGTACCTAATACCAATATTCCTACATTTCGTTCAAACTCTATTTGGACACCATGTTGAATAGTGAGTGTTGCTTCTGGCATTACCGTTATGTCAGATTGCACATAGTAGGGTCTGTTACGCTTTTTCAGCAAAAGATCCTTGTAAATGCGACCACCCGACCAAGATTCTAGATTGACTTCATCATTTGGTTTTGCAACCAAGGACACACTGCCATCAAAAGAATTTTCAATCAAAAATGGTTGGAATATAACTTCTGCATGGTCGTTCCAATTATTGAAGTCAAATATTCGAGATTCAATTTGTGCTACGTCCGTTGAGCCCCACCAGTTTTCCGTAGCGTAGAAATAATTATTTAATCTTGCAGATCGTACACCTGCTATTAGATTGTAGTCCATGCCGTTTTCCGCAATAAGATTTCTGTACAGCTTCACTTTCTGAATGCCATCGAAGCGAATAACTGCAGTGGGCTGCATGGCTTGCGTTCTAAACTTTTGTTTTCTCGTCGATGGTATTTGTGAATTACGGTAATTAGCAATACCTTCAAAACGATTTGTTCTAATTGTATTGTATTCGACTCTGGCTGGTACTTCTCCAATTATTTCACTTTGACTATCTGCACGAAATTCCAGCACATACTTCGCGTTATTATTTTCGAATCGATTATAATCAAATTTTATGCGTTTCTCCATTCCTTCTAGGCTGATGACACTGCGCGGACAATGATTGTTCTGAAATACGTTGGAAGTTATATTAAAATCTGCATAATGTCCACGTACAGAAACCATAAAATTGCGATTTTGTTGCCACGTGCTATTGCCGAAATAAACGCTATGGGTGAAGTTTTCATTGTATTGCCAGACATAGGGAAGAGAGACTTGAAAACCACCATTAGCATTGCCTTCCACTGTTGAGTCCTGCACTACGTAGTGGAAGAGGTTATTCGAGGATCGCAAGTCTTTGGAGAATTGTCGTATGCCATAGCCATTTTGAGTTATCATGGAGCTATTTATATGGATTGTTATTTCGGAGATATTGCTGGAGTGCACATCCCAAAAGGGGGATTTTATGAGCATTGCTTCTCGTTCGTTGTAACTTAGCTCAGAGTTTGCAATTTTAATCGATTCGTTAGACTTACGTAGATAGTGTTCGCCATCATCGCCTAAGTATCTGTTGTAGTAGTGCGCTGTAATGCCACGCAGATTCTTTTGAATTTTCGTTGAACGAATGCTTAGTAATGGAACTGGTCCGCGAACGACTTTGTTACGTATATCTTGCACAGGTGCTGTTACTGTGGATAGCATGAGCACAGTGCCGCCTAATGCATTGGTTCCGCTGTCATAGTAAAGAATAATTCCATAGCTGCTGCTGGTTATTGGAAAGATACTCAAGTCTCGTTTGACATTCCACATTTTAGAGCGAGAATTTTCCGTTTGAGAATCAAAAATTTCAATTTGTTCTGTTGAGCGATTTTGTATTGGATTAAGTAGTTGTATTCCAAGAACATATCCTGCAGGACAACGTATGAAGATTTTTTTTGTTATCAAACTACCCAGAAGCTCTTCAGTGCGTATATATTTCGTCTGCCAAGTGCCTAAATCAATGTTTCCGGAGTCTTGAGGTAATACGTATGGTTCATAGTCAGAATCGAAAGTATTGAAATCTCGAGCCATATGAAACCAACCACCAATTTCCTTTTGGTCGGACGAAGAGATGACTGGGTCATGTGATATACCGCTACCACGATTATTCTTTATGACAGAACCATGAATGCGAAGCCCAAGTTGTCTTAAGCTTATTCCATTGCCTCTGTTGTCACTGAATTCTGAATTTTTAATATTGTTGATGGATTTTCCACCAAAGACATCTGAGTAGATAACACCCAAGCCATCATCTAGATTATCTACTATGCGAACATTTTCGAGGTTGTGTCGAGCAAAATCCATTTGTAAAGCTGGTTTAAATGCATTTGTAGTAAAGTCAAAGAGACCGGCTTTTTCAATTGTTACGTACTGCAGATCAGCACGTTCTGCTAGCATGCTAAAACGCACTCCAGCCCAAGCGCCCTCATAGCAACGAATACCAACATCGTTGTCATGTGTGCAAGAGTTTTCAAATTCTCCACGAGCTAATCTCTCTGAACGGCATTTTGTTATATCTCGATCCAATTCTGTGCAGCGCACATTGGAAACTATGACATCTTCGACTAATCCAATACTGGGCAATTCTGATCTGTGAAGACGCCAATCGTGCGGATTGAGTGTATAGCCCAAGTGATGACAAACCAAAGCTGCATTTGTAATTGTCCAGCCATAATCACACACCGTGCCCCAACGACCATCCAAATATAATTGCAGACGGCCTTCATAGTCACCAGCACCACCAAGTAGGCGAACGGGAATATTTGGTGTACCACCATTTTCTATAATGGATTCTGTTTTAATATCAATAACATCCAAGTCATGAACATCCATGCCATCTGCTGAGGTAATGTTTTCTACAGCCATAATAGTTTCACGTTTGAGAGTAAAGAAAATATCATCAGGACGTCGACCACGTGCTTCCAGCTTTCCTGCTACCATCATGCCTACACTTGGTTGAAATTTGAGCGTTACTCCAGGTTGAAGTATAAGCTTGCCCCCCGGTCGAATATTAATATCTTTGTTAACTGTATAAGTTCCCGCAGGAATCATTTCTTGACCATCCACTTCACCTCCTATAGTCTCAGTTCCTTCCTGGTAAAATCTTGGAACCAAAGTTGAAATAGATATAATTGTTGTAGAACTAGGATTTGAACTATGTAGCAGATATGGTATGTACTCTATTTTTGCCAAATTATAACGGTCATTCCTGTGGAACAAACGATTATATATTTTGTTTTCATCTGTGTGACCTAGCCAATTGTAGGTTGCATTTATTATTTGACTTTGATCACACAGCTGCGATCCAATCTCATATGTCGAGTCCAAATTATGAAAAATATTTCTGAAGATATCGATACTGCTGGAACCTACAACAACTGCTGCTGAAACTCTTGAACGCGGATTTAATCGGCCTGAGCCATCGATGCCTTCACTTCCATCGGTTTTGGGTCCAAATGGTTCAGAAATTTTATTCTCTCTTACGAAATTTCGCGTAAAAAGTAGTGATTGTATTTCCTTCCTGCTATACGGCGACAATCCAAGTGAAACCACATATAATCCTTTGTTGCGAATAAAGTAGTTGCTCTGTATAACAAGCCGAACAGGCAAAAAGTTAAATTCTTCCATAAAGTCTTTATTCTTGACATAAATCGATCCGTATGTGCCATATCGGAATTGATTGAACTCTATTCGACCTTGCAGATTAAGAGCTGGACTTAGAAATATTGAAATTTGTTGACTGTTTTCGAACAAATTGTGTCCAATTTGTAGCATTAGATTTGGCTCTCCCATGTTTTTGCGGAACCAACATGATTCTATTTGTATGTCATTCATTAAGCTTCCATTGAAACTATTTCCTGTAATATTTACCCAAATAGGAGCACAGTAGTTACCATGTAGTACGCCATTCTCAATATTTTCGTAAATTTGCGAGTATTCAACAACTGTCGTTTGATTAACAGCTATATATTCTACACGATCAGCTTCCGTTGTATCATTTAACCAAACAGCCAAACCATATCCCTTATTTGCACTAATGGAACTCTTAGAAATATTACGATTTCCTCCATAATATGTTATATTCACACCATCGCCATGGTTGAAACTGATATTGCTATTAGTTATGTTAACATCACCAGCACCGCTCGTTATATGCACACCAGACACATGTCCGTTTCCTGATACTGTGCTGCCATGAATATGAACCTTAGAACGCACGTTGTCGACGACTATGCCACGACCTCCATTATCTTCAACCGTAGAATCAGTGACTCTTAAATCAAATGCTTTTGTTGGACCTGTTGTCAGACGTATAAAACCCTGCACCTCAGTACGCATGTCCGCCTTGATTCGTATAAACATTTTGTCACGTGAGCTAGTCACGCTCTGAGGTCTGGTATAATTTCGCAAATTCCATAAAAACAATAACCTTTCATTTGCTGAGGCACCGTCATATATTTCAATGCTAGCTGTTTCGTTTGTCTGAAGCGTAAAGTATTCTAAATGAACAGTTAGCAGATATCCGGGCTGAGTGAAGAAGTACTTTCCACACTCTTTTGAGGATCCTGCAAAGAATTTTTGGGTAAATGAAAGCGAAATTGGATAAGTCTGGCCAGATGTTAAGGGTAGCGTGCAGAAATCATGAATGGAAGCTCGATCAATACGCTCGTCAGAGCGCAGGTCATGTCCTACATACTTAATGCCATCAGCTGCATTATTAATTATGTTACATCCTTCCATGTTTACATAGCCTTGGCTGGAGTTGACAAAAACACCAATACCGTTACTTTTACGAACTGTTACATTTCTCATTGTGAAGCCATCATATGGACGCGTAGCATTGATACCCGTGTAAGCCGAATGACTCACAACAATGTGTTGCATTACCGGTGGCAACCCTATAACTTCGATAGCCGATTTCATTGTCTGACCCATGCCTGATCCAGCCTTTATTATATCTACATATTTAAGCATTGAATATGACATTTCCGAATAAACAGTATTGTCCATGTTGAGTGATTTGGAACTCGGTGCATTATGAAAATATAATCCACGCCAATTTTCAATGTAGCTACTGTGCACTGGGCGACATTGCACACCTAAGTCACTGTGATAATCACAAACACCTGATCCCAACTGCCGTCTCTGCCACGCACATTCCAGCAAGGAATTTTCGGTACCCTTGCAGTTAGGATCTTCGTAAAGCAGCCGAGGATGATATCCCGCTGTTCTTTCCATCCAATTCCAAAAACGCCCACCACTGAACCCCATTTGTCTGCATGTGATTTCATAATCAGTAATAGTCCAGCTAAAGAAAGAAACAATGTACGAAGCACTTTTATTATAGTATATTTAAGATTAATGTCAAAACATACTTTTTCGAATTTGTGCATACGGCGCGCCAGGCGCCCTTGTAGAATATTTGTAAACGTCCCTCTAAAGGCGTAGGACCATCCACTAGACGTAATCCTCTCTCCTCTGGATCCGGCAGTTCACTTGCTTTCGCTTGAGGCAGGTCTTCTTGTGACGTTAGTATAATGCGAGCTGTTGGTGTGCCCTAAGGGTTAAACAGATCATTTAATAAGGCGTTTAATGTGTTGTGCTTGTGTGTGTGATCAACTTCCTACCAAGCAACATGAAGTAAACAGACGCTTTATGCGAGAATCAAAGAACACTTGCGCACAAATAGCGGATCCAATTAAGTTAGTGTGACCTAAAGACCACTGACTGGGTCAATCTTCATTTAAATCAATAATAATTAACCATGCTTGAAGCTCAAAGATGAATAAAAATTATAGCTTCAATGGCAAAGATAACTCGCATTACGACTGTGAGAATTCTAGCTTGCAGCTTGTATGAAAACTATGAACTGAAAGATAGGCAGACAGATAGATATAGACTTATACATCAGATCAGCGACTTAAAATGTACATATATATGGTAATTGGTGCGAAAAACTCAGAATTGTTTTGTATGCTAGGTGGGCGTATACATGGTGCTTATATTTAAATAAATTCAACAGTGACGGGTCTAATACTATCAAACAGAAAAAACTGAAATTGTAAATATGTTATTGGTTTGATTTTGATATTTTGTTTTTTTTTTGTGCATGCGGGCCAACTTACAGTCGAAATATATTATAAAGACATGGCATTCGAATTTGAATATTTTTGCAATTATAAAATCTATTGCTTAAAATCTACTTTTTCAAATAAAAGTGTCTTCAAATTTTATTCCGTTTGATTTCATTGCAGAATTTTGTGATTGTTGTACTGTATATTTGAAGAGCAGCGAAAAAAAAACAGATTTTTCTACTGTAAACATTTTTATTTATTTTTCTGGTTTCGCCTTTAGTTTCTAATAACTTCTTAATTTTGATAACTTAGCGATTAATCTTCAACTCATATCATAAGTTTCTAATAACTTCTTAGTTTTTGTTAACTCAACGTGTAAAGTGCTTAAAAGTATAATAACAATTATATGAGAGTTTGTTCAGTAATATTTTCAACAAAAAATAAGTACTCTCAGTAATACTTCCGACGAAAAATGAGTACGGATAGTAATATTTTCAACCAAAAACTATTGAATCAATGAAAACACAAATTTTAACGAAGCAATAACAAACTACTGAATTCTGCTGTGGTATCCCTATGTTTTTTTTTGTTCAGTTAATAGTTAGTTAAAGTTAACTTAACTCTCTGTGTAGACATAGCATAACTCATTATATATTCAAAGTTTTTAACAACTCAACGTTAAAAGTGCCTAAAAGTATGCATGCATTTATATGAACTGTACATTTCTTATAAGAAATGCCAAATCAGCTGTTTCTAAAATAACATAATTTATGTTTTCAACTTTGAGTTGTTATTTTCATGAATTAAAGAACCCTAAATAGGAATTGGATAATAATACACTGAGGGAAAATGTGTTTAAATTAAATGAAATTGCGTTAATATTAAACGAATTTGCTTTTGAAATAGAGCTTGAAACAAATTCATTTAAATTAAACACAACTGTTTTAAAAGTTAAATTTAAAACAAACATTTTCGTTTTAAATCTGTTTTTATATTTAAACAAATATTATTTTAAACAATGTTTTTAAATATAAAAACAAATTTAAAATACAAATTTTAATATTTTAAACAAATGTTTTAAGCATAATTTTTGCGATGCCATTTTTTAAGCTTTTCCGAGTTTTTGGCATCAGATTCATTATCAGCTACCCCTGGCACCCTTCGAATACTAAATGTATTTTAAATATTGAATTAATAAAGTCGTTTTCATTTTATCTTGAGTTCGATGTTTGTCAAACCAATTCAAACTGTTTGTTATTTCAAAGAAATAATAAGAGAAAATAAAAAAGGATAGAGTTTATAGTTGGAAATTAAACACACTTGCTTTAAATTTTGTTTTGTAAAAACGCAAAGGTGTTAAATTTATATTTTAAAATTTTTAGTTTAATTTTAAAGTATGTTTTTTTTCGGTGTAGGGTGTGACGTATTCATGCAAATACGGAATTAAAAGGCAGAGCTTCGCATAGTAGTAAAACTTGCAAGTGTACGCTGAGTTCAATTCTGCTGCGATATCTCTGTGTGAACAACTTTGTTTCAACTTTTGGTTTCAACTTTAAAAGCGTACCATTTTTCATAAAGTTATGAAAGGACCACTATAAACGATCTTCGACTATAGCTGATCGATTTAACGTCACGACAAAAATGCGGAAGCATTATCTTAATGAATGGGTTTTGCTATAACATAAATGAACTAGCTTTTAAAATAAAACAAACTCTTACGGGGTTAGGGTAGCCAACAGAATGTTGTATATTTTTACTGTGTGAGGAAAATTTCTAATTTTGACAAATTTGACAAGTAAATAATAATTTTAACACATAACTTTTTTGCACTCTTTTAAAGTTATTCAAACTTTTTTAAAATTTCGAAAAGAGTGATTAATTTTCGTAGGAATAATAATTACTTACGAAACTTTACATCAAAAATACATAGACAAATCAAATAGATCGCATTTGAAATTTCCGTAAAGATAGACCTCGAATCATTAACAACCTGTTGAAAATTAAGGTGTACAGAATGAGGCCGTAATAAATAACTTAAAGTTTTATTTTTTACTATCTTTACTTTTTTACCTTATTACTAGTGTCCGATCGAAAACAAAATTTTGGCCGAAACCGTTTTGTAAAATTTTTGTAAAATTCGGCCGAAACCGAAACTGAAACTGAATGTTTAAATGTTACAACATTTTTTTGAAAAATATATTTTTTTTTAATTTTTTGTTAAAAGCTTACAAAACCATAACAATTGATTATAATAACATATATATAATATAAATATTCTTTAAATGTTAAAGTTGAACGATTGTAATAAATTAACCGAATATTCAGAATTTCGGCAATATTGAAGCCGAAACTGGCCAAAAGCGAATATTCGTTCGGACACTACTTATTACACATATATGTATAAAAATTAAACAAATGAAAAAATTTCTGAATTTAGTATTTTCTAAATTTGATGGCTAGTAGGAAAATGGCTAAACTGGCAACACTGATCATGATGCTTTATGTTGCTCACCCACTATTGTCCTCCACTAATTAACCGATTAAACGTGTTCACAATTGTTTTCTTGCGTTCTTAATTGTTTTGAAATATAATTTATTGGTAATGAAAAAAAGATATTCACGCATTTTAAACAATTTCCACTCTATTTTTGATTAAATCAATATTTTTTTTTGATTGCGTGGCAATTTGTGTTGTAATTTAATGACCGGTGAAAATACAAATGTGGTGACCGTGGCATGCAGGTTAAGTGTGTGGCTTAGCATGCTCGGAGCCCGGGTTCGATCCCCAGCCGCGGCGAAGAATTTTTTTCAATAAAAAATTTTTCTGATCGGTCACCACCCCTCTGCAGACAATGGCAAACCTCAGAGAGTAAATAATGCCATGTAAAGCTTCTTGAGAACATGAACTTAAGCCGTTCGGAGTCGGCATAAAACATGTAGGTCCAGTTCTCGGTCAATTGTGTGCAAACATTTAATAACACACACAACACAACTGATCATAAGAAGCTCGGTCAAAGTCCTTTCAAGGGCTGAAATGGCCAATTTGTTTTTTTTTTTTTTTTTTTTTGTTTTTGAAAATACAAATAGAACAGGTTGTATTCTGGAGCAGGTTGAACCACACAGGTAATAAACAAAAACCTTATCTACCATTTTTCCCTTCACTGAGCAATGCAAAAATCCATATCTTATCATTGCTTAGCGTGGCAAAACTAAAGATTACAAGTTCTTAATCATCAACGTAGATAGCAACGATATCATAAAAACTTACCACAGCATGAAGTGTGCCACGAATTGTAATTCCCACAGTGGGAGCAAAATGAATCGTTACTCCAGATTCTATCACTAACTTGGCACCTTTTGGCACATCGATGTCTTCGCGTACGATGTAAGGACTCTCCGCCAAATGTAGTCTTCGTTCTCCAGCCAATTCGCCACCCTTTAGTTCAGTGTATGACATCAACTTTGGCGCCGGCAGCAATTGTGTGGCGCCATCTAGACTAGCAAATTCCAGTTCATCATCCACCCCATTCGCCGAATACGTTAATTCAGAACTGGCAGTGTGGAGCACAAAATAACAGGTTATAGCAAATAAATTCGCTATGATACTGAGTTTTAAATCACTTCGAGGCCTACATGTGAGACTTCGTCCTGAAGCGCACATATTTAAGCTCATGACGTAATCAATGTTTCTTTTCTTACAATTAAATGGAGACTAGCTCCAAGCACTAACGCAATTTTTAGCAGCGTTCACCTTGTCCACACGCTACACATCATATTGATGAGGTTGTCCAAGTAAGGCAACCGAATTTGTTTTTCACTAAAAGTTTTTCTGCAAAACCGAGTAACTTCATTTGTTGGAATGCATGCACTAACGGATACGGCAAGATTTCATAGTGAAACTATTTCGTCATTAATCGCGGGTAACAACGATAGCGGGTGCGTTTGTATATGTTTTAATTTTTTTTTATCAGCTGTTTACGTTGAAATGCTTACGCTTGAGGAAAAAAATAACACAAAGCATTAAAACAAAAACGAGGTCTTCCAAAAACACGTCTATACGCAAAGAACCGTTATAGGCCACTAACTGGCGGCGAAGTCTGGAAAAACGAACAACAACAACAACAACACCAACAACAATGGCGAGAATAGTCGGTCGGAATAACAACAACGAAAACAAAAACAACAACAAGAGAATTCATTGTGACCAAAGTAATGGCGTTACTGTAAAGCATTAAAAGTGTAGGCAATCGAGGTTTTGTATTTTGGAGTGTGTTTAGGTTAAAGAGGGGACGCAGTGGACTGCCATCGGTTGAAATATTCGAACCTTTGAATCGAGCTTGCACAGACACTACATGACGTTGTCGAACTGCACTTTGAACAGTGATAGTGAGTAAGAAGAGTGGTTGTGGGGAAAGGGAGGAACTTCCTGAGGAGCGGTTGAGAGCAGACTTAAAACTTGATTTTTCGAGCGCATATCTAATGCGTGCATGTGTCTCCGAATTCATGCCAAGCTCAACGTACCCACTACCGTTAGAATATGGTTAAAACAACATTAAAAACCGAACCAAAAAAAAAAAACAAACAAACAATGTATTTCGGTCATGATGAGCATATTAAACTAATATTCAAGCGATATTGAAAAATATGCTGAGTGAAGAATCATTATTAAATTCGATAAAGTAATGCAATGAGAAAAACAAAACATTATCAGGTATAAATAAAAAAAAACATAACGCCATCGAGAGCCTATTTCTAATTCAGATGAATTTTAAAACTTTAAAAAACCGCTGATGGTAACAACATTTTATAAAAATTTCATATAAACACAAAGCTTTTTAATGAGTATTCTTGATGTATTTCTTTTTTATGTTTAACTGAGGCATGTATCACATATGCAGCTCATTGTTTGTATTGACAGACTGCAAAATTTATTTCGCATGACTCAGTTTGATGACTATTTTATACAAGCCAAACATGTGTAAATGTCTAAAGTTTAAAATCAAACTCAAATCTTACGGGAAATGAAAAAGACGATTGTCGTTCGATCAATACAACTTGATATGAAATATTCTTAATGTTATCGATTCGATGTTATAACGGAAAAATCTATGCTGCTCTTCTAGCTTAGAAATTCGAATCCCCTCAAACTTAATTAATTGAACTAGGTAAGCGATAAGCTTGATAGTTTGATCTTCTTGTTCATGCATCATGTCTTGATTCACCACTTAAACAAAAGCTGTTTCGCAACTTTTCTGCGAGAAGGGCGAGAGCGTTGCATTGAAAACATATGGTGGGTACAAATTTTAACGACAAAATTGATGTTTGCATCCGTTGCGCTCAATGCGTTGACGGTTATTAGCCACAATATGACTAACGATGCGCCAATCTGGGTATGAAAGCGGGTTCTAGTTGCGCACGAAAACATGTGCAATCACTGGGAAGCGGTGATCAACCTTTGTGCCTCGTCGTAGCCTCCACCACTGCTTTTTGCGAGGAATCACTGCATCTTGGCTTGTCACGCTTTCAGCGCAAGCGCAACCCAGTGTATACAATATCCGAATAAAGCGTGTGATCCATTTGTCGTTTTTGGAAGTCTCAAAATATAAGATCAAATCCACTTTACTGCGACAAGACCCTGAAAAGCTCTCAGACTTCATTCTTGTTGTTGCTTTTTGCATTTGAACGTGTGTGTGCGTGAGTTTATAAGTTAACACTGATTCACCAACACGTTTACAATTAGCCACAATCTAACCAGTACGAAAAAGTTAAATTTTCACAAAATTACTTAGTTAGAATCTTCAAAATATGAAGAAATTTCAATTTTATAACACTCCAAACTCCTTGTCTGCGCAAGTATTAAAAACAAATGCAGCTAATTTAAATTAATTAAGTAATGGTCACAATGGTTCACTTCACTAGGCGCGGTCAGGTTAGCACAACGCTACACTCATTTTTAGAGCCAATAATTTATCAGTCGACAACGCGCGCGTAGCACCAACGAGAAACGAGCGAGCTTAACAGCTGAACAGTCAGAAAAATACTAAATTCAGTGACGCTGAGAGGTGCGAGAGTTGTCTAAGAAAGAAAGCTTTCGAGAGGTGCTCGATCCAAGACGGTACGTTTCTTTTCGATTCTGTTTTGGTTTTGTGGCTTTAATAATATTTTTATACATGTTGCTGCTCGTATCTTTTCTTGCGTTAACTTAATGTTGGTAAGACCTCAACAAATGCTGTTTTAAAAGCTTTTTGTTAAAAGCAAAGCTTCCGCATAGTGGCAGCACAGATGCAGTTAACGATCGTTGAGTTAAGGTCTTAAGTAAAGCTTCAAATCAACAGGGTGTCGACATTTGTTTACAAAGTAAACATGAATAAATTGCCAAAATTCCGATACTCTCTCAATAATATTGGGCTTGTTTTCTTTTTTCGGGTATAAAAAAAAAGTATTGAAATCGGAATCCTGATTTTTTAACAGTTTCAATATAACAACAAACAGATAATGTTTCCTGCCACTGACTGAGAAGAAATTTTTTTGTTTGAAATTTGATTGTTTTTTAATCTGTATCTGTTTAATCTGTACAATAGTAGAAATGGTTTGAAGCAATACTGAAATTTATTTCGTTTTAGTTGGTTATTTCTTTCGATGATGATTAAATAGTGTCAGAAATTTATTTCGAAAGCCAATATAATTAAAATTTAAAATATAAAATTTAAGTTTTAGTTTCTCAAAATATATATTTTAGCAGAATTGTTCAGAGAGTTGAAATTAAATTATAGCGAATTTCAGCGGAGGATAGTATATTTAGCTTTTTAAGGGCCAATTAAAGTTTTTAAGCGAACGATTGTTAAAACGACTGTTTATTTTATATATTTTTTGTTTTTGCATTATAATTATATAAAACTAGCGGACCCGGCGAACTTCGACTCGCCACAATTTAACGCCTTCAGATAAACTCCCGAGTAATAATAAAACACAGATAGTTCAAATTTCAATGCGATTTATTTGAGTGGAATCGAAATCAGTAGAGAGCGATATGATGAACAATGTTTTTTGATTTGTTTTCCGGCGCAAAAACAAACGACGAAGACGGTTTCCCAACACGCGAACAGGCAACGTACAGCTGACCGTGCGAAAAACAGGGAAATTCGAGATTAATCCCACAGACTTCCAACGATTGGCCTTGCGATTTATTGATTGTCATCGCAAAAGTCAATCGAATGGGGAACTGAATCCGCTTGAATTGGAATGGAAGATCCGTTGGAATTATCCGAATTCGTGGGATAAGGACTTTCTCTCCTTTGAATTTGCCCTTGATTATCGTCGCTTGAATCACATTGTTCATCAGCTTCTTGATGGACAATCGCGTACCGTTGCACAATTTTGGATGATTCAGATTCCGCAACATGATTATAATCGATCCTACCTTCAGCTGTAAATTATGCGGCGGAGTTCCTGGCACATCAAGCGAGTTCAAAAATTCCGTCGGATAGTTTGTCGCTTCATCCTCGTCGGTTTTTCAATAAGAGTTTTATATTTTTCCATTTGAAAAGCCATTCCGGAACAATTGCACACAAATTTCCATACAAAAAATGAAATTTCGATTTTCCCAATTTTCCGACTTTTCCGGAGGGTTTTCCCAAAATTTTCTTTCGTAAAGACCTTCCGTAAAAAAATTGAGCCAAATCGGTCCAGCCGTTCTCAATTGATGAATTACTATACATTTTTCACACCATTTTTATATATATAGATTTTGAATTTTTTTATAAAAAATATAAATGAATATACACGGAATCCGTAGTTTAGTAATGCAGCTGAAATATGCAGTGAACATGAATTTTTGGAGCTGGTTCTCTCAAAAAAACAAAAATTATAATTATATAAAGGGACTGTAATCATTAAGAGCAATTTGAAAAAAATTTAAATACAATGATTATTGTATGATTTTTGTTTTTTAAATCAGAAATAAAAATAATTTTTGAATTTTTTTTTTTTTTTTTCAGAAAAAACGAATAATTTTTTGATTGAATCTCATTATTTCGCTCAGTAATTAAAATCATTTTTTGATATTTATTTTTTGTACAGAGACATAAATCATTTAGGATTTTTATTTATTTTTTGCACAGAAATAATAATCGACTTCACAGACTTTCTTTTTACAAGACATTTTTACAATTTTGGTGAAGAATATATATAAAAATTATTTGATACTGATTATATATAAAAAAAAATCAAGAAATCAGTTCTTAATTTAAATAAAAACAAAAAATTAGAAATAATTTTTATTTTAAAAATATAATAAATATATATATAAACATAAAAATATAATATAATAAAATATATATAATAAAAACTAAAAATATTTTTTTTCTGAACATCATAATAAAAATCACAAAATAATTTTTATTTTGAGCAAAGTAATAAAATCAAAACTGACTTTTTTGAGCAAAAAATTAAAAATCTTAAAATGATTTTTATTTCTTATAAAATTATAAATCAATTTATAATAATTATTAAATCATAAAATAAAAATTAAAAAATCAATTTATAATAATTATTTTTAATTTTAATGTTTATTGTTTAAAAAAATAAAAGTCATTACTTATGCGAAGAGGCAATACAAATTCCAACAATACGATGCACTCGAAAGTTTTTTCCGACACTGTGAACATGCTGATTTTTGAACCCGACGCGTACTGCGTTAGGGGTATATTAACCCTCCGTTACTCGAGCACCTGTATTTGGACGCCGCCACTCGCGGGGTGTTCCATTCAAAAGAGTGAACTTAAATAGGTCTTAAAAAATTCATTTTGAAATAATTAACAAATTTTAAAAGTTAACATTGTTTAACAAAACAAAACCATTTTTTTCCAAAAAATAATTAAAATTCTGTATTGAAAATGCATATAAAAGATAATACACAAAAAGTCGTAGTGTGTGTGGTACTCCTCGCGCGAGTGACGAACTTTAGGGGTATATTAATTTTGACGTGTGTAACGCTCAAAAGGAGGCGTGGTAGGTATAGCAAAGTATGTATATCCTTGATCAGCATCACCACCTAAGTTGATTTAGCCATGGCCATCTGTCTGTCCGTCTGTTTGTCGACACGATTACAGCCGTAATTTTTAAGCCATCGTAATGAAATTCGAGATTTTAGCTTCTATCTAAAAAGCGAAGATCAAGTTCTATAAAGAGATTTATATTTAAGAAATTCGATATTTGTGTATTGTATGTCAAAACTGAGGTATGTTAGAAAAATGTGTGTCATCCACCCACGAACACGCCGACTGCACATACAACCCCAAAATTTAAAACTTTTAAAAAAGGCTTATATTTAAGAAAAAAAAAAAAAATAAAACAATTATGTATGTACATTAGAGTGGGTCGGCCTCCATACAAAAAAAAAAAGTTTGCAAAAACCACCCCCTATTTTAAAGTTGACCTCGAGAGGATTCCGAAAACAAAAAAAATTTTTTTTTTGGACCACCGGAAAAACAGCCAAAATGGTCTTTTTTGCATAACTTAAGCATTACATGTCAGATCTTAAAAAATTATATGTCGTTGAAAAGGGCTTTACGAGCACTATAATGTCTTCTTAGAACATTTTTACTTTTGAGGTCATATTCAATTAGTAAGCCCCATTAGCCCGATTTATCACCCTTAAATTTCTTTTTTTTTTCCATATAATTAAACTCCGTCAAATTTGTTTAATTTGTGTTCAAAAAATTATTTATTCAGTTTAAAAACAAAGAAGTTATAATAGTTCAAATATTTGATATAATCCTTTTTTTTATAAAAAATTTACTTTAAGTTTAGTCAACGAACAATTAAATAACATAAACAAAATTGTAAAAGAAAATTAATTAATAATTTTTTGAACACAAATTAAACACATTTGAAGGAATTTAATCTTATGAGAAAAAAAAAAAAAAAAATTAAGGGGGATAAATCGGGCTAATGGGGCTTACTAGTTGAATATGACCTCAGAAGTAAAAATGTTCTAAGAAGACATTGTAGTGCTCGTAAAGCCCTTTTCAATGACATATAATTTTTTAAGATCTGACATGTAATGCTTAAGTTATGCAAAAAAGACCATTTTGGCTGTTTTTCCGGTGGTCCAAAAAAAAATTTTTTTTTGTTTTCGGAATCCTCTCCAGGTCAACTTTAAAATAGGGGGTGGTTTTTTCAAACTTTTTTTTTCGACCCACTCTAATGTACATATGTACTTTAAAATTTGTTTGCCCTTACGAATCGACCGTGGGGTATTTTAACTTCGGCCTTACTAGTTTTCATTTAAATTTTAAAAATAAATTCTGTTTTTCAGTTTTGTTTGTTTAAAGATATAAATTTCATATTTTACTCAAGATGTATTTAAGAAGGTGGCAGAAATAGGTTGACGTTTTTCAAACCGACACCGTAGTGCTGTCAAAATTCGTTGCAGTGATGCCACTTTATATTTTTTTTCTTTTTTGTGGGAGAAACACTTTGAAAGGGAGTTTTTCTATAGGAAAAAGGGATAAACCTACGAAACATCATAAACAATCAAATTTTGTTGTCTTTTTTTCTTGCCGTCAGACTTGGTTTCCTCCACAACTGATAACCTAGAGTTGTTATAAAATCCTACATTCTGACATATTTTCCGGAGCTCGAACCCGCAACATTCGTTTCACTTCCTTCTTTGAAAGTCGTCCTTGGGGACTTTGAAAAAATTAATATTTTCTTTGTTCCAGGTACTACGACAGATAGCATAGCTTTTCGACAGATGTAATATAGTTTTTTTATTAATCACATCAAGATAGGTCTGTTTCCGTACGCACTTCAAGTAGAGTTCGACTAAAGTTCGAGTAATAGAGAGCAATTTGATTATCTGTCAAAATGAGAAAATTTTTCAAAGAGTACGGAAACAATATCAAGTAAGTTTCAAGTATAGCCTGTTTCAAAAGAGAAGAACATTTTCGCGCATGTTTGAGAATAAGAAAATATTTTGAGAGCATTTTTCTTTCTGATTGGTCGACAGTAAAAAAAAAATTGAATATTCTCTGAGCAGAAAAATAAACGAATGAAAAATTCATGTATATTCCTGAATTTTCTTGTTCATCGCAACTGAGCTGCGGAAGTACTGATTTTTATTTTTCAAAATCAACCAATCAAAATTGAAAAAAAAGGGGGCGTAAAAAATAATTTGTTAGCCAAAATTTCACTTCACAATTTTTTCTTGAGAAAATCATTAATTTTTTATGTAATTTGTTTTTGATTTCTCTTTCAGCATGCAGGTTGCTGCAGGCCGACGGTGCAATACCGTATTTGTGCGATCATTTCTTCTGATTGTTCGCGCATTTAAATATATAGAAAAATAGTAAAAAACACTCAAAAAAAGCATAAAGTTCAGCGAACAGTACAAAAAGAGCAAGAAATTACGCTCTAAAAAATTTTCTAGCTTTAAAAATAATTTCTCACTGCGCATCGATAAATGAAACTAAAAAATGTTCTTCTCTTTTGAAACGGGCTATACAACAACTGCTTTTTTAAAAAAAATCAAATTTAATTGCTTTGTTTTTGTATTTAAAACCCTTTCATAAGCGTTTATTTTGGTTGTTTTAGCCATTTTTATTAATTTGCTAACCAATTGCATAAATTTATTCACAATATAACACAACAATTTAATTTTATCACTCTGACAATAGGATGTTTGAAGCTCGAGATTCGTGTTCGGAGAAATTTTTCAAGTAAAGTTCGAGAGCGACAAGTATCATTTTGCTTGGTCTTCTTCTGTCTTGGGCTGGAAAAATGTGTAAAGAAACACTTTCGAGTAACTTCAAGTTACTTGAAGTGAGTACGGAAACAGACCTGATATTACACAAGAACATAAAAACAAAGTCACTCAAAACGCGTCTTATTCGCCACAAGTCGAAAGTAGGACAAAGTAACAAAGCATCGGATTTTTGATGGGATTATTGTTCAAAATATGGCATCACTATATTTTTCGATTTTGACATTACACCGGTGTTGACTTCATAGACGTCAACCTACTTCTGCCACCTTCTTTAAATACATCTTGATTTGACTTATTTTTGAGCAAACTTTTAGCCTCAAATGTGCATTAAGCGCACTTCAGATATTCTGTAAATATTCTTTTGTTTTTGTATTTTACTTTAACCCTTATCCTATATTCATGAATCAAAATTGCCCAGACTGTGTTAAACATTGAACATTCTTGAAAAAAAAATTTATTTGCAAATCCCATTCCGAAACAACGATAGTCTGCACTTATTGCTCAAAAACTATTTCTGAAATGTAAGATTTATAATGCATATATCGAATGCATTGAATAAAAATAAAATATTTTTTTAAATACAGGATAACAATTTTATAACTATTTCCAGCTGAAAATTGTTAATTCAATGAGTCTAAAGCGTATATGTGACCAACGATACTGAAATGACATAGTCTTAAACCGATGAAAGAAAGAGTTTGTTGAAATTTTTCGCATAAATCATTATGAACTTTTGTCAAAAAAAAAATAAATGTTTTTTGCTTTGAGGTGAATGCTACAGTTTCATAAATTATGATATGATAATGATGGATAATGCAATTTTCCATTATATAAGAGGGCTAATTTTTTGTCACACACATAAGTATTTTTATATAAAGGGCTTAAAAGCTAAAATTTAAGAAAAAAACAACAAAATAAGTTATTTTCTTACCTTTTTCGACCATAGCAGCCATTTATGTTATGTTTATGTGAAATATGTTGTTTCAGAAGTGCATTTTTTGCATTAATTGAAACAAATAATTAAGATATTCGGGCTCTACGGATTGTTTTACTATCGAAAATGTGATCTCCATTCAATGTGGTGCAAATTTATGCAAAATTATATAAAGTGGTCACAAAAATTTTACGCAAATCGACCAAGCTGTTTTTGAGTGTTTTGTCCAAATCTCAAAAATTTTTAAAAACACCGCACTTTCGATTCCTGAACACATTTTATGTGTCCAACACTTACATTAGGAAAAATCTTGGGTTTTGAAAATATATTTCATTGGTCGCCCACCATTAAACAAATTTTTTGTAATATTATTGTAATTTTAATATTATAAGAAAAATTAAGAAAATAATTAAAATTAAATTATTAATTAATTTAAATCTTGTTAGAATTAGCCAAGTACAATCATTTTCATGTTCTGAAATGTTATGATTTGTCCGCGAATTTAAGAACACTTCTAAGTTTTTTCTGCTGCCTCAATAGGAAAATGATATTAAAAATAGTTTCCTGTTCTATTTAATTATTGACTCTAAAGTGAGCCTCAGTTTACTGCAGTGAATTTAAAAACAACAAGTAAAGAAAGTCTAAAGTCGGTCTAGGCCGGCTATGAAATACCCTAAACCTACTTTTCCAAAAAAAAAATAATATTATTGAAAATGGGCGTGTTCGTGGGCGGATGAAGCCTATTTTTTTATATGCATTTAACTGTTGAAGAAAAATTTAAACATACCAAGTTTTATTCCTGAAGCTCACAGATAATGCTTTTATTATGCTTTCGCTATGGGAGTTGGGCGTGTTCATGGACGGATTATTCACAATTTTTGAACACACCTTAGTTTTGGTATAAAATACATACATACCAAATTTGATCTCTCTATGACAAACATAATTTTATTTATTCAGATGACGTCCATTTTCCAAAACCATCTTTGTTTTGTCGTAGAAAAACATACGTGCTAAATTTTATCTCTGTTGGTTAAACAGAAGCTTATTTATTGCGTTTTCAATGTTGGGGTGTATGGGATGTGGGCGTGTCTGTGAGCGGATGACACCCATTTTTCGAAAATATCTTAGCGTTGATACAAAACACATACACACCAATTTTTATTGTTGTAGGATAATTATGAGCTTATTTATGCAGTTCTCAAATTTTATGTTGTATGGGAGGTAGGGCGGATGATGTCCATTTTTAAAAAGTTTTGTTTTGTCATAAAAAACATATATCCCAAATTTTATCTCTGTAGGTTAAAGAGAGGCTTATTTATTCCGTTTGTAATTTTTGGGTTGTATGGAAGGTGGGCGTGTCCGTGAGCGGATGATACCCATTTTTCAAAAACATATTTGTGTCGATACAAAACACATACGTACCAAATTGATTGTTGTAAGCTAATTATGAGCTGAGTTATGCAGTTTTAAATTTTTCCGTTGTATGGGAGGTAGGCGTGTCCGTGGTCGGATTCCAAAAATATTCAATAGTGCAGATCCTTGGGTCCATGTTACCAAGTTTCATTCAATTATCTCAACTCCTTCTTCTTATCCTGTGTATACGGACAACACACAGACGGACGGACGGACGGACGGACGGACATGAATAGCTCGACTCACGAGGTGACGCTGATCAAGAATGTATATACTTTTCTATACCGGACTCGCTTCGTTCTATGCGTTACAAACGTTTGCATAAAGTTAATATACCCTCACCTTTCAGGTTTAGGGTATAAAAAGTCCTGAAAACTCTCAGAAATTTAGCATTAGCCAATATTGAATATAACCTACATTCGATACTGTCATATAATAGGATCATATCATTTGAAGATTTGACAACATATTTACATTTGATTAAAGATATCAAAATGCCTAATATACACTCATTACTGTTTTCACAAAAAGGTTGGACGTGCTCACCACGTCCGTTGTGGCACGTATCATTCGCTTATCATGATTGTTTGCGGTATAAAATCGCATATAAAATCCCTGAATTAATGACATGCGCGATTAAATTTTAGCAGCATATGATTTCATTTTACGTGCTCTGGATGTATATAAAACATTCCTGCAAATAGAAAATTAAATGAATCACCCATTGATGCCCTGTAGTAAGCAACAAGATAATGTAAAGTTCATGCAGAAGAAATAAAACTTTTTATTTAAACATTTATTAAAAGATATTTTCATCTCGAAGGTTTCTTATGAACTAGTTTACAAAGGAAGACATAGTCAGTATTATGTATCTATATTGCTTAATATCTATAATAAATCTATGTAAAAACCAAATGTTGAAACAATAATTGGAGAACACTTTGTGTTCGGCAAGTCGTTTTTAGGAATGTAGTATTTACTGCACACAACATTTGCTATCGTTAAGTTCTCGTAATTGAAAAATTAAGACAATTCAGAGAACTTAAACCTATAATACTAATTTGAAAATTAAGACAACACTCTAGTGATTATCATTGTTCTATAGACTAATGCAATTTTAATTTGGAATCACATAAGAATCTACCATTGATAGTTAAACAGTAAAATACATGAAAGATGCCAAGAACTAGATTTATATAAGGTAATATAATTATTACTATTTAATAATGAGATAACTACAATTATTAGTTAATTATATTCACTAAATATTTTTAAGTGCAATTAAGGCGGTCTCCTGGCCATGATGTTTTGTCCAAATTTTCTATGATCGATTTTTTGGAGTAATGTGGTCTCAGCGTCTCATAATATCTTCTATGCTAAAACCTGTTCTTTTGGGTGGTTGATTTTGCGGTGGAGGCACGTTAACGGCAGGTTGTTGTGGATGTGGCTGCTCCTGTGGTTTAATATTAAAATTATTTGAAGGCGGAAGTAAATAAGGTGCACCGGACGATGAAGAAGTTTCGGAAGCAGAATTGCTTTCCTCCGATAAACAGCTGGAATTCAATGCAGCTAGTTTTGTGGAACCCTGTAGGTGAGCAGACTTTATGGCATGTATTGAATGCACATTTGAGCAGGTCATATTCAATGCTACCATATTTGGATTCATTGGAAATGAGCGATGACTCAGAAGATTTGGGTCGCCTTCTAGACTAATAGGTCGTTTTCTAATCGGTATCGAACCGAGAAAACTCGGAATTGCCTCTAGCGGTGAATGCAGTGGCTGTGATGGAGATTTCATGGGTTCTCCTCCGGCTGCATTTGTTGTCAGCACGCCAAGTGGTAATGGCTTTGTATGTAGATCTCGACGTACATGTAGAATTGGAATGTATGGCTCTGGAGGATTTGAAGATGATGGTGAATGAATTGAGTCACCCGTTCCTGGTAAGAGAGCAGGGCGCATGTAGTGTACACTTGGACTGGATATTGTAAATGCCGAGGTTGACAGACTGGCATCATTTGATGATGTTGCCATGTTACTATTTATGGGTGGAAAATCGTCGATACCATACTGATAATTATCTCTGTCCAAATTTGGTCGCATTGTATAAGTTTCTCCTCCCTCATGATGACAATGAGTTACACCTTGTCGTTCAGCTTTCTTGCATTCGATGTTCTCAACAATAACTGGTTCGACTTGGTGTTCTTTTTCTTCTAATTCATGTTGGTCCAGGTCTTCTTCGTCACTGTCATCATCTTCGTCGATTTCTTCATCTGAATCGATTGGGCTCTCTAGCACTGTTGGCGCTTTACGCTTTAGTCCTTTACGACTGTGTAGTGCGTTTGGTAACTCGTTATTGGAATTCGATTTCTCAGAGTTGCCTATTGTCTCGCTTTCATTGTTGGTTGGTGACGACGATCTGTGCATCGGCGATTGCCGCGGTGAATCTACTTCAAGCAAAGAGTCCTCTTCATCTCCACTTAAGTTTCGGCCGTCATCTTCTTCACCAACATCTACAAAGTCGGATGGCATATCGCCAACGGCATGTGTAAGCGCATGACGTCGTAAGTCACAATTGCGACGGAATACTTTGCCACATGATGAGCACTCATAAGGCTTGTGATCGGTGTGAGTGAGAAGATGTGTCTTCAGGTTGGAACGTTGATTAAAACTGCGACTGCATACCGGACATTTATGAGGCGATTCTTCCATGTGCAGGATCTTGTGTACAGCTAACGTTCGCGACTGGCAGAAACCTTTGCCGCACTCGGTACACTTAAATGGCTTCTCCTTCGAGTGAATATATCTGAAAGTGAAAAAACGAAATAAATTAATTATAATTTTACAATAACAATTGAAAAGTTAATTTAAATCAATAATAATAGCAACAAACATCATAGTTAAATCTGATTTAAAGTTGACTTTTAATAAAAAAATATACAGATTGAAATATTTGCTTATTAGAAGACCATATAATAAATATATCTTAATATATAAAAATCACGTGTCACTATGTTGGTTCATGATAATCTCTGAAACCACACAACTACTTTTAATGAAATTTTGGGAATATGTTAGTTGGATTCAGCTTGAAAGATAGGTTAATTTTTGATCCGATAGGTGGCATTATTGTCGAGATCTAATTTTTGTTTTAATATTTTTGACGAAATTCTTATAAACTTACAAAATGAACACTATCAAATAATTGAGTTTGGACAGGACTGTCGCGTCTACTAGTATATTCTTATAAAAAAGAAACTTGACTCGTTATTTTGTTTCGCAGCTGAAATTATTTCTTTTTATTGAAATTCAAAACTCACTTTTTCTACGAGACGATATTAATCCATCTTTGAAATTAAAATTATTTTTAACAACCCTCTTGAAAAGTTAAATAAAGGTCAAATCTATCTTATTCTGCAACAAAAATATATAAAGGAAACATACTGCATAACATATTCTTATACTATATTCTTGATCAGTGGCAATTCGTGAGTTGATTTAGCCCTATCCGTCCGTTCATCTGTCTGTGTTTTGCTCGTAAACACAAGATAGAAAGGAAAACAAGAGGTATTACATATGTTCATATCGACCTTAAAATCTGCACTATTGAATATTTTTGGAATTCGTCACGCCTACATTTCAAACAACGCCAAAATTAGAAATTATATAAAAAGGTTTCTCTTTTAGCTACAGGAATAAAGTTTGGTAAGCATGTATTGCATATTAAAACTGAGATGTGTTAAAAAAAATGGACGTCATTTTTTCAAGACACCAGTTGTGGAATTCCCAAAAGTTAACAATCAATAATCGTTGTCGATATCGGTCACTTTAATAGAAAATGATAGTTTTCACATGCACACGATTTCGAACATGGGAATTTCAATGCAGGAATGGTTATGGTTGCCTTTCAGAGTGTGAAAAATAGCAAAAAATATTGTTATAAATAAAATAAATTCGTTTAATATGGTTGTAATTCCATAACTTATACTTTTATACATAACTAAATTCCATAACAACCGAGCATCCGACTTGCTTTGGTTACTTTTATTTTTGTTGTATTCTTCTCGGACATCCCCATCCCAATTTAAGTACGTCTAGAAAAACAAAAAAAAAACCAGCCGGAAAAGTGTGAAAATTGTGTAAAACAAAATTGCGTACTTTTAGGGGTTACTTTTCTCCCACTCGAAAGTTTCTTTATAATATGAAAATGCATATTTTCAGGAAATTGTTATTAGTTTGAGTTGCGATCGATAACATGTTCATTCCATTATACCATTAAGTGATATTCATTGTAATTTTTACAATTTCGATATTTTTTTGCAGAATTTATAGCCTTACGTCTCAAAAATTTCTATGAATATTCATTCAATTTGATCCAAAACCATCTCAATTGAATTTTACGGTAATTTATGAAAATTTTTGATTGATAATACCCAGCAGCGCCAGGTCTAGTGCTGAATTTTAGGTGTGGATTTTGGGATTAAATACATTGGTACTATCCAATTTCAGGCAAATATTTCAATGCAATGTTTTGGAAAAATTACCCCAGTGCTCTATGTGGGCTTTATTTGTTTTAATGGTTGATTCTGATAACAGTTAATTACATTTGTTATTGCAAAGTATGGCTTTAAAAAAGTTTTAATTGTATAGGCGATATCAAAAAAGGGAATATCCGCAGTCCAAACCGAAACATTTTTGTTTTTTACTATCACTGATTATTTTTGGTTTAATATTTTTAATATCAATTTTAAGATGTGGATTTCTTTTCCTTTTTTTTAATAAATTTAACATCTTAAATTTGAGATCATATATAATTTAACCAGAAAGTTTCCCCGGCATCATATCCGTAGCATCTTTCATATACATATTTACCATAGCTTAACAAAATATCTAAGCATAAATAAAATCTATAATTTTAAAAAAGGGGGTTTCCAATAAACCAAAAATTTCACTACATCCCAAAAGTCACGAATAAAATGCAGCAGCAGTTTTTCCTATGCCAAATGAAAACTGATATTTTTTAAATATTATATTAATTTCATTATGAATTTTTAACCTTCATGAACTTCAAAATGTATTATAAATGAATCCTTTCACACTTTAAAACAATATGTTATTATGAGTACTTAAAATTGTATTTGTATGCATTGAACATCTATTAAGGACTTTGATATATTAACTTTTTTTGTGAGTGTGTATGTACTAATAATTATTTTACTTGTTTAAGATATTTGAAATATTTCTCATTAAAAAAACTTGTTTTCCAATTTTGTGTATTTTCATTAAAAGGTTAATATAAAATTTACTATTTTTAAATTTAAGATCGATATCTTTAATAATGAATGTTTGATATACGTATGATTATATGCATCAATTATATGCATCAATCTATAAGAAACTCTTTTGTACTTTAAACGTAATTTTCTGAAAATAACAGTTTTTAAAATATGGCAGAGATTTTTAAAAAAACAAATGCAAGTCCGATTATTTGAGTATTGCAATCTATTGATTATAGCAAAAAGAATAGGTCAACGGTCATAGCTTGACATAAAAAATAGATTTTTTTAGAAACTTTGAGAGGTTAACAAAAGGATAATTTTCCCATTTTTTTTTTAAATGGTACAAAAAAAGGCAAAGTCTGATTCCTAATAATATGTTATCTCATGGTAGAATAACAAGGTAGGCGCATATTGGAGAGGAAGTGCGTTAGATGTCAAAGTCAGCTGTTCGTATTTATTTTTTCAAAGTGTTGTTGTTGCCTTTATCGTTTGACATTTATAGCACTCACAGCATTGTTAGTGTAAAATTCGAGAATTGAGCAACCATATTAATATGAGCCTACCTTATAGTTCTATCATGGGTTGTCTTACAGTTTATCGTGTTATTTTTTACATGAAAAAAACGTTTTCTCAATTATCTGTTTCAGAAGCTGAGTTGCCACCATTTTGCTGTCAAAAAATTAAGTCCGAACTTCAACAGGCTTTAAAGTTTGGAAGGGAAAATTTAAAATATTCTTAAGAATATATAGTTTGAGGCATAGCTGTTAAATAATGATTAGTAATCGTATTCATTAGTGATTAGATTATTTTTTTTGAAAAGGTGTAATAATTGATTAAATACGATTCTTTTCTGTTTGGCTCAGTAATCAAACGATTATGATTACAAATAATCAAATTATAATAAGGTTTACCTTCGATTACGTAAATAATCAAAAATAATCAAAAGTAATCAAAAAAAATAATCCGATTACTTTTAAAGATTATTTTTGATTATATAAGGATTTGATTCTTTTTGATTCTTTTCGATTCTTTTTGATTATTTTTGTGTGAAGAAATATATGGTTGAATCCGATCAACTTTGGAACCTGTGGAAGAATTTCGACGCAGCTTTTAGTGTCGTGTAGAGCTTTACTCCAGTTGTGTTAATAGATAAGAAGGGTATGCTACAAACTGTACTTTGCGATCGGGTGCTTTTTGAATGCAGTATAAAAATGACAGTGAAAAAAAAATTTATTGAACTTACAATTAAACATAAATGTGGGAAAATTTCATGAAAAACAATTTAATATAATTATTCGAGGATAAGTTGTGTTTCTTAAACGTCCACTATTTCTTTTTCAAACTAGCTAAGTAGCGTTATAAAATTTTTGATAAGGTTATTGCAACCTTGTCGGTTTTGCCAACTTTCCGCATTTCTATTAGTAGCGAAGAGCCAAGTCGTGTAGATCATGTCTATATTTTTTATACATAAAATTTCTCAAATCTTTGCTTCTTAGGTAAAATTTTTAAAATAATCAAAAAGAATCAAAAATAAAGAGAAAGAATCAAAAGTAATCTTTTGAAGTAATCGGATAATTTTAGTTGATTACTTTTGATTCTTTTTGATTATTTTCGTAATTTCAAGTAATCGTGAATATAATTTGATTATTTGTAATCGTAATCAATTACTAATCAAAAATTTCTCACCTAGGATTATATAATGATTATAATTCTTTTTGAAAAATAATCTAATTGATTACTAATCGTAATCGAAATTTAACAGCTATGATTTGAGGCACAAAAGTTTTCTTTTTATTTTAATAGTTTAAAAAAAAAATCCAAAAACAGTGCTTTTTTAGCCATTCAATTGAAAAAACCACTTAATTGATATATTAGTAAAAATGGGATATACATATGAATTAAAAAATAATGTTCAAATCAACCCTTAAACAGTTATTCATAGACTTCGCGATTAAGTTTAAATATTTGCTAGTAGGGCTGAGGGAGAGAGAGAGAGAAAGCGAAATATATCTAAATCAACTTACCTATGATCACGCAAGTGGTCCTGGCGCCGAAAGGCCTTGCCGCATATATCACATGAATAGGGCCGCTCGTCTGTGTGCGTGCGCTCGTGAATGAGGAGGTTATATGACTTGGTGAATTGGCGATTGCAGAACTTGCAGATGAATTGTTTTTTGGGGCGTGAAGCACGACCTGGTGCACGTAGCAGTCGTCGGTCTAGACCAGCATGCATGTTAGGCGGGATACCAGGTGGAAAGAGGCCTGCCGCAGCATTCGGGAACCCAAAGGAGCCACCAGCTGTAGGCGATGGTCCCGGTCCACCCAAATAGGCTGGCGGGAACATAACTGCGGAAGGAACACCACCTGGATTCGACTGTCCAGGACGTGGCATTAGCATAGCTGCAGCCGCCACCTCTCGCAATGCCAGTTCTTTTCGCTTATCTGCCATCATGGCAATAATCTCATAGCCGGAATTTCGCTTGCCATCCTTGGCGTCTGCACCAGCAGCATCCATCATGGTATATAAAGCTCCCGATGGGCGCAAAGGATTACGTGATGGCATCACTGGCACAAATGCCGAAATCTCACGATGGTGATGAGCACCTTGAGCTGTGCCGCCCATGAGTCCAGCAGCAGCCAAGTGATGTTGGTAGGCCAACTGTGTTTCGTAAGCAGCTGCTGCTGCTACTCTTCCACTGCTGTTAGAGGCACTCCGCTGCTCTGACGAGGCAGACACTGTTGCCGCTGCGGGCGTTTGCAGAAACTGATCCATTCGCGATGTGCGAACCAACGAAATAGAGCCACCCGTCCGATCTTCAATCAATGTATTCTCAGTCGGCATCCTTTACATGCTTAAAACAGCGCCGCTTAAACAACTACCTCCTGTTTACTCTAAAACAGAGAAACAAAGAAAAAAGTTAATGCTATGAATTGATGGATACTGGTTTAAATATATCTGAATTAAAGAAGCTGATAAGTATTTTTCCAGTATTTAATAAATGCTGAATTTCTGTCGATTTGTGTTTGACTCTTGTTGTACTTCTATTTAAAATGTTTGTTTTATCTTTATTATGTTCGTGGGGCGCAATAAAACCATTTCAACGCTTTTATTCTAAATTATCTTGCTGCGCGATAAGCGAATATGTGTGGGGATAAAAGGTGGAGGCTGAAACGGTAGGTATAACGAACAAACAACATTTATTCGACTGCATTTGTTTTAGAGAACGGCTAGAAGATGGATCTGGTCTTACGCAATCCGCACTTGAAAGCAAGTAGCTCTCGTTGTGTCATTCGACCACATCAATCAACAGAATCAACTTCTGTTATAAATTAATTTAGGGGACAAATAGAACTAAGCAAAATTCACTTAAACGCTACACGAAGCCTGTATATAAGTTATTAGTACCACTCCCTGAGCTCTACAATGGCTTTCAGCAACAAAGTTGCGAAGAATAATAATGAGCCGAAAAATAAATAAAACATAAAAATGTCCAAAGCAACGTGTTTGTGTGCGCACGTCTCTGTAGCTGGCTGGGTAGCACGACATCTTCGCATCTAAGTAAAGGCTTAAACCTTCGAGTCTTCTCAGAGTTTTAGACGATGCTGCACGGTAAACGGACAGATGAATAGATTGATGCAGCGCAACGCACTTTGGTTGCTTTGTTACTAGTGTGCCTGCCTGGTCTTTTGGTTTTGTGTGTTTTTCTTGTGAAAGATTTTAAAACAAAACGGAAGACAGAAATATACACAAACTCAGCAGAAGTTGTGAGCCAATCTCTGAGCGGTCAGCATAAAAAACAAAGAAGACAAACAAAAAAATAAAAAAATAAATACCTTCAAAGAAAATAAAAACTGGATTAAAATTTTATAAACGAAAAAACGTTTTGCCATAAGAGTGTAGCTTAGAGAGATGAAAATTTGTTATGTCTGTATGTAGCAGTTCTTATTCGAAGTTATGTTTGGAACTTCATAACCAATTATTCTACTTTAATAGCTTTGTACCAAACATTAAATCGTTCTACTAATCCTTTTTTATATTGGCTAAAGAAATAATTTTATGGTAAAACCAACCACTTACCCGATCCTGCTAGTAAATTCTCTAGACTCTAGTTTTGCTCTAAAAAATAATCCAAATTGAAAAGCAGAAGCATATAGTTGATAGAACGTAACCACAAGAAGGCCATAAACTGAGTTGAGGTCTGAGATGGCCAAGATTTATTGGTAGTGGTGTGTGCGTAAGATTGGCTGGCAGCAGGCGAGAAGGGGCAGAGTAGGTAAAACGAATGATGGCCAACACAGCAGCAGCCTCAGATACAGAAGCTCTCCGCAATCGCGTTTTCTTCGATGTGTTCTATACAGCTTGTAGTGGGGCCAGAGTTGGAAAACCGGATTTCAGTGAAACCGAGTAGAATGGACAGTTTTGACCCGTACGCGCACGAGAGTTTAACTCATACAAATCTAAGAAAAGTGAGCAGCGAGGGATGTGGAACGACGTTACTGCGACACGGCATCACACTGTGTTCGGTGGCAATGACAGTGGCAGATGCAGCCGCAGTGGCAGTGGAAGCAAATGCCGCCGCCGTAGAGTGAACGAATGATTGCGCGACCGAGCAGGCACTAGTTTAGCGTCTTAGCCTCCAAAATCAGTCAACACCACTACAACAATAATTACGCTCACACTCACACAACTTAAAAGCTTTAAAAGAATTAATTAAGCGCAGTATTGAGCTTGGTTATTATATTGCTTTTGCCTTTTTTTTTTGTTGTTTTAATTATACACGCCAATCTTTTAAATGTTTTAAATTTAATTTCTAGATTTTAGCCAATAAGTCATTTTCTTATCACAAAAAACACACAGTTAATGATCACAGTTTTTGCCAGCACCATATTTAAGCCCTTTTCTTCAAAATCTTCATTATTAATTTCACTAAATGTCTGAAGCTCTACTTCAACAACGTTTTTTTTCAGTTGAACCACACCGAACCGAACCGACAAGACCCAAAAAACCTGTTCTGTGCTCATAGACGATTGGAATTTTTTTTTTTATGCACTCTAACTACACTTCGTGGCTATGAACAACGATCGCAGCGAGATGGTGTTTTTCTGTATTTTGTCTTGAAATAGGAACTGAAGCCAGTGCAGCTACCAGATCGCTCCTCAAGTAGTCCCAATCTCTTCCCACACGCCAGAAAAACGTTTCGGTTGTATCCAGTACCGTGGCTAGTTCCGTAAGTGGGAACGAGAAGTATTCGACAGCAGCTAACTGACGCGCAGCAAGTTCAAACAAACTTATATACAAACACAGATACGAGTGTATCTCACACTTTCAAACAACACGTTTGTATTGGTAAAACAAATAAACCGACCGTACGTTTGGCAAGAAGGCTAAGTACAGGTGCGATAGGTACGATCAACTCTCGACGACTAATCCGAGCGAAACTCTGTTGGGGGCATCGAGCCTAAACCGAAAAAGCAACAGATCTTGTTGGCAGTTATTGACGTAGTTATCCTCTTGAACCCATTTAAGAGTGAGACTGAGAGCAGTTAACAAAAAACTAAATCTCTCTACTCATTCTCTATCTCTCTGATATGGTTTATACTTGAACTGAAGTACAAGATACACGTACCTGTTTGTCGAAAGGTGTGCGCCAGAGCTATGGCCACAGCAAAGTTAGGAGCCGGTGTTAGTGCGGTTAGGAGAATTCAATGAGAGGCAATAAAACAAAAAATATATGTTCATGAAACTACTGCGATTCGAGCTGCCTCTCAAGAGTCGACATCCAACGAAAAGGTTCGAAATCAGAAGGTAATCGCTATAATAAAAGCAACAAGAAAAAAAAAAACATAGGTTCAGTAGACGTACATGATACAGTGGAACACGTTATATAAGAAATTTTCACATAAAATTTATTAAGTTTTCTTTAAAACATAGAATGTTGAAGTACGTTATTCAAAAGAAACAAAAACAAAAAACAATAATCCTTATAATAGATGTTTACGACAGACTTAAGAGCTGGATTTTAATAAAATTCTATCGTTAATAAGATTCTTATTGTTATTTTAGATACCTTCGTTCAAAGCCTATTACTACAGTGTTTCCAACCCTTAGATTTTAAATCACAATTTAGAGTGAATTGAATTAAATCGACTCGATTTTTATGAACTTTATTCAAACAACGTGCTTTTTTATCGCCAGTACTTTTCGCTTAAAGCGAATTTAAAGCGAGTTTTAAACGAAATTCGGTTTAAATGAAGACTCGAATAAAAGTCGAAATGTTTGTGCACATTTACTCCTTTGTAGATTGATTAAAACATGTTGGGATATTTCAATATAAAAAAAATTTGTTTTTAAAGAAATCATTTATTTTCGTTTTCTTACTGCCAATATTAGTTTCATTTCGATACACTTTCACTTGGAGTGTCGCACGATGGAAAACAGTTCTAGCATATCAAATAACAAATTTAATTTCTGAGTTTAAAGCAGAAGTTAAGCTCAACTAACCGCACGGATCCGGATCGAATACATACAATTTTAAAATTGTAAAAATGGCATTAAATCAAATATTTAAAAAAGCTTATAACTAAATATCACATTTCGCGTTTTTGCATAACTTGACTCATATAAATGCATGCAACACACATTCATTATATAAGAGAAGATTTGCGATTAAATATTTACAATAATTTATGTTCGCAACCGTATGAACGTTCCCAAACAATAAATTTTGGTTATTTTTTAACAGAGCCAATGCATGTAAAGATGATTTAAAGACTCATATTAGGCACTTCTAGAGAATTGCCTATATAAATAAATAAATTTCATTTCATTATAATAATTTTATAAAGCCTTTATTAAAAAAAAAAACATCAAAAACATTGTTCATAAACGTCCAATAATGACCTCTTATAAAGGCTTTTGTCATAAATATATATATATATAAATGCCATAAATGAAAAACCTTCAATAAACCCTTGATAAAGCATTTTTAAAATTTTTATTCTCATCTGAGCACAAATATTGACAAAAAAACTTTAAATTATTTAAAAAAACATGAAAACATGGCACAAAATATTGAAAATAAAAATTAACAAAATTTGTTGACTGAATGTCAAAATATTAACAAAATTGTGACAAGTAGACAAATTTTATCAAATTCACAAAACATTTTTGTGAGACAACATTTTTATGAATGGCAAAATTTAACTATAGAACATTTTAAAGTTTTTTTAATATTTTGTTATGAATAAGACCTTAATAATATTAATTAGTTATATTCTCCAAAAATCGGGTGTACCCGAAATTCTCCGAACTAAAACTTATATAGTTTAATATAATCACACTTTCCCATTCACATTAGAGTGAGTTCGTGTCTTGAGTATTTATGATATTTTTTTACGTTTCACCTTTCTAATGATATATCAAGTGTCGCTGCAGCGTTTGTTTGTTGATTTGTTGAGATAAGGGGATCCTTCCAAGAATAAATTTTTAGATAATATCGGCAAATACATTGATATCGCTCTGTCACATGAGCATTTGGAACCATTTCTTGCTCTTGTTTATTATCCAGTTGAAGCCAAGTATGCTCCACTGTGCATGAGTAGCAAGTCTATGCGAAGCAATATGATAAGGCAGTGAATATAATTTAGCTCCGAGAACGACTCATAAAAAATGTACATTTTATTTTGCTACTACTGTTTTTTGCTTTGCATTAAATGTTCTGGCTCGCGGTTTTAATGAACTTACTCGAGCATTGGTTGTGGTGGCTGAATTCATTTAAGTTCTCTAAAAACAAAAACCAAAATAAAATAAAAAAGCTTGAGAACAAGCTGTATGAACATAACATGAGATTCAAAACCGTGAAGCTTAAAAATAATTAAAATTAATACACCATCCATAAGACGTACAGCTGAGGAATAAGGAAATTTATTAAAGTTTTATGGAAAACTTGAGTTTATTGTTCATCATTTTAATAGTTAAACAATTCCTGTAATTTTTAATAGGAGAGGCATTTTGCCAAAAAAAATATAATAACTCTGATAAAATGTATATGTACTCGTATCTTCATTTGAAAATGACAAGTTATGCTACATTCTGCGATCCTTTCAAAATTGAAACCCTTTTATTTTGATTTTCATACTTATGGTAGTCTTGCTCGAATGCTTGTCGTCTGCCTGCCTACCTGTTGTAGCTTCCACGTGTGCCTTCTAGGGTTCTTTTTTTAATAGTGCTACCACCTCACGTCGAGTTTTTGTTGAAAGTGCGCTAATAATCGAACAGGAATTCTTTGCTGCGTAAGTCAATAAACGGACGAACGCCGCACACCGTTGTTGCAGCAGTGTTTGCACTGAATATCAGATGCAGTGAGTGCTGATAAGAAAGTAGCAAACAAGTTCAGAATAGAAGCAATACGCGTTCCATGCTACGTTGGGTTCCACGGTATACAAACAGAGCTGCAACTTAAATAATTACCATCAATCTACCTACCTGCAACCAACTTCTGCGTTAGTAAAACATTTTTTCGTTTTTCTGTTTTCATATACATAGATACATTATTTATTTTATAATAATTAAAGCTCTCTAGTTTTTTTTTTTTTTTTTTTTTTTTTTTTGTCAATTATTTTTGGTAGTGTTAATTATTTTAATAATACAATAGCTTGGGGAATGAAAAATTCTTTAAGCAATTTTGAGTTCTGGTGAATAACTGATCGAATGATGAACAGATGCCATAAAATATTCTAAATACTCCCAAAAACTATCTAAAAGTGGATCCTGCTCTCTCATTATATCTTAGTTACTGCTTCAAGTTTTTGTTGTGGTTTCAAGAATCTTCTCTTGGCTGTTTTAATGTAATAATTTCAAATAATATTACTAGTCATATTGTTTTAAAGAAATTATTCATTTTTGTCGCTCTCGAACCGTTTTTCAACTTGTGAGCTGGTTGAAGTTTTTTTTCTTTTGAGGGCAGTCTCGGACTTGTATACAAGTCCTTACTAATGTATTATTCAAGAAGGCGGCGGCGGCGGCGACGACGAGGGTCAATTTTAGTCATTAGATCACTCATAAAAATCTTATTTAGGATTTTATAACACTTGATATTGATTGGTATATGATGTGTGGTACATATAAATTACAAAAACAACTACATAAAAATTTCGTGTGTACATTTCTGAATTTATCTATAAAATTAAAGTATGTATATATTTATGTATGTATGTATGTATGTATGTATGTATGTAAATTACAATAAGAAAACGTCAGCATAAGACTTTACTGCACCATCTTCGAAGAAGTACTGGCACGGATTTTTTAATGACCGTTTGGTCCATTTTAGCGGCTCATAGCCAAAAAAACAAGTTAATGTAACCCACAGACATGCATGCCATTTGTCTAAATTTGTATCCAAAAGTATATTTTAAGCATTTGCTTGTATTTTTTTTTTTTAAGCTCAACTAAATTTAAAAAATATGGTTTCTTTATATTCAATATCTTTTATCAATTGTTTATTTAATAAACTGCACTTAAAACATGTTGGACCAATATTTTACATTTCTATTAAAAACAACCAAAATTAAAATGTTTTTTTTTTTTAATTTTAAGCTAAGAATTTTCCACGTCATATGGTATGCATGTCTACTAAAATGTTACAAAAATAATATTTTTCAGACTACGTCCTAGTTATTCTTTAAATGTTTCATTTAACCAGAATTATCTTAAATTTTTTTTTAATTTTTACACTGAAAATTCTTTGTTGTATAAAACTAAATTTGCAAAATATTGTTTATGTATTGTAAAAATTAATAATATGTTTTGTTTTTTATTTTCAGTGTAAAGTTTGTTTAGAATATTTTTTTATGGAATATATTTTAGTCCTTTTTGTTTAAATTATGTCTTAATTTTTTGTTTTTTTGTTTTTTTTTTTTTTGCTCTAGGCAACACATTTATAATACAATACAAACAAGTCTGTAATGGAACATCTTATATGATCCCATATACAGATAAATAATTTCAATAATGTTTCAATTCATTTTTATATTAGTTTATATGTGATCTATTGATCATTCAAATAACTGCTTAGACTACGACGTTTTTTCTTGAGTCGCGACTTTGTTGTATTGTTGGGTTTTAGTTACCCGGATTTAATCCAGCGATCAATCGAATACTCCAGAGCAGATATCCACCTGGAGTTAAAAATATGTAACATTTTCAAATTACTTGCATTCAACTCACGTTAATGACTCACCTTTTCTTGTCCATCTCTGACTCAGTGCTAAAATAGTAGTGGCGCAACTTTGATTCTATTGGAATAATCTCAAAAGAGTTTTTTCTACCCGAGGCATTCGTTGACATTGAGGCCACCTTGTAACCTTGTAGACAAGCCATGCCTTATAGTTTAATACAACGTTAAATCAAACAAATTTTAAGACAATAAGTGCTTTAATTATTACCAAATGAATTTTTGCTATTGGCATCCTGATAAAAGTAAAGGCAAGCATCTTTGAGCACGCAGTAACGCTTCGACCAACCACACCATCTGGAACCCAGTTTCATGAGATATCCAAAGCAATCTGGTCTTAAAATACCACTTGGAGGCATATGGAGTGTGCGTGCGCTAGAATTAAACAAGGATTACTATAAATTTGTTGTGTTAACACTAGACTTCTTCAATACCATTTTTCCAACCAAGGATCTGCTTGCGCTGCCGAGTGTTTGAGTGTGTTCATCCATTGTTTGGCAAGTTCCTCAGAGTCCGCAGCTACATACATGGGAATTCCTTCGCCAGAGTCTATCTTAAAAGCAAAAGGCTTTCCAATATCCTGCGAACACGTCTCCACTGTGTGTTTAGCCATAATCATGGCGCCCACGGGCTGTGTATCCTAAACAAATGTCAAGATTTTTTGTGTTTATATATATTATTGCATTTTGTTTCGAACACCTACTTCTTCAGTCTTGTAGTAGTAAAGACAGTGATCGGGGCGCAGGCAGAACCAGCGGCGTACCCATTTCTTTGTGTTTGGTGTTCCCTTGGCCTGACCACTTTGTCGCCAGAGATAGCCACTGAATATAGGCTTGCTTGGTGGTTCCTGTTGCTCATTCATAAGTACACCTATAGTTCGAGCCACCTCCAGTTCCAGCGTGTCACAACCTGCATGTGCTATCTTTACAACCTCAGTGTGATGTTTGTCCAGCACTTGAACGCCATTCACAGATATAATAATGTCTCCAACTTCCAGTCCAGAACTTTCTGCTGGCGTGTCGGGTTCTATTGCTGCCACAACTACCGGCTTGGAACCATGAATGCGAAAACCAAACTCACCAGAATCGCTCTTGACCACAACAGTTTTGTCAATGCCTATGCACGGGAGAGTAAATAAATAAATGAGTGAATTTAATTGAAACCAATTGCAAGAAACTACGGTATCAGTGCCAGGCATTTCAGTGTTTCTTTAAGTAGCTACCGTGTTTTTCATTTGCAATCTTCGACAATATTTGTCCTTCCCTTGCCCAAACCAGAAGCATTAGTTTTAAAATTTCTTCTAGCTTACGACGCATAGAGTCCGGAGAGGAATTCGATGAAATAAGTTCTATAAATGTTATATATATATTAACAAATTCGGTATGATTTATTATAACTTGATTATGCTGTAGAACAGAATTTATCACAGAAAACCTACCAATCATCTTGTGAGAATAATTAACTAAAGTTCTTTTCTATTTATTCTATTCTTAATAAAATAAATTCTTGTACTCGAACTATAGGTACATTTTGCGTACAAAAACTATTTTTAGTACTCTTAACAATTCAATGTATTTGCCCTTAATTGAGGAAGCCGACAAGTTGCGTGGTTGTGAATGTCTACTTTGCGCGGTGGAAAACCTTATCAAACTGATTGGGAAAGTGATCGTGAAGTATGAGCACCAAGCACTCTCCAACGCTCTCACTTTTCGTGAGAATACGCGTCGTGTTAGCACGTTGTGCCAAAATTAGATACTATAATACTGGGTACAAGAAAACTTGCCGAAATATCTTCAGTTTATATTTTAAGATATGTGAAACATATGAAAAACTTACTGAAATTGTTGTTCTTCTGGCGATGATACATTTCTAAAGTACATCGACGCTGTACCAAACGATGCAGAATAACTTGGTATTTGGCATGGAAACTTTTTTCGGATTCAGTTGATGCACGACGATCTCTTTGTCGATCTAGAATAAATAGTAAGTTAGTATCATGATTTTTAACAATGATTAGAGTGCTAGTCACCAAAGCTCTGATGATCCAATTGCATCCAAACATCGGCGTCTGTAAGTCTAGAATAGCGACCATGGTCATAGTGGCCACGATATATAATTTGATTTCGCTGTTCATTACTGGCATCAGGTAACACACAGGGACTAGAGCCGGATGGTCGTAGTGTTTGAGGGCTGCGCGTACATTTTTCTCTGCCACGTTCTTCACTCTGTATTTGAAAATTTTGTATTTGAAGTAAACGTGCCATGAAATAGAATTACCTTGGCGCGTATGTTTTCTTGTCTGCTCTTGTAGTGTCGTCCACGTTCAGTGTTGTATCTTTCCTCGGAACGAAACCGTTTGTCCATTTTCTTATAAAGTCTCTGAGTAGTTTTGGTGGCTACTGGGGAATCGGCAAAGTCTGATGGCGGTTTAACAATGTCCTGTTCAACATCGTTTTCAATGCCTGGCAATGACTCAACAGAGTCACCAGTTCCAACAGCAGCATTTGCAATTGCTGCTTCCATTTCTTTGCCACAGTGCAGACAGTGGCTATGCGGGTCATTGCCGGTTGTGCCATCTGCTTCACTGTAGAATACCGAATCAGAGCCAGGCGAAACAGAACGTAATGACTCAACGGACTTCGCCTTAAGTTGATAGGCGTCATTATTTGGAGTGGTTGAACAAACAAGAGGTTTCAATGGTGCTTCTATGGGCGAGCAGCTTTGAACTCTGCCCGTAGGTGATATTCGACCATGTATAGTATCAGGTTCCGATGACTTTGGAAAAGTTTCATTAGCACTTACATCCAAAAGTTTCTCGGTGTTAGCTGGTGTTGGCAATCCTAGTAACGCCACATGATTCTTTTGTCTTCTGAGCGTATTTTCACCATCTCGTGATGATCTTCTAAATTGACGGCGAATCTTTGGGCGGAATCGTTTCATTTTGCTGGGACTAGTAGTGGCTTCAAGACTGTTGGTAAGCATTTGCTTTTCAGGTGATTGTTCCTTGTTTGTTGAATGCACACTTTGCACTTCCGATTTCTTAATTGGACTTGTTAGAGCGCGGATGTTTTCCTTCTCAATATCGAGTTTCATGATGGTTCTTCTGCGCTTTCTATCCTCTTCTAGGCGGTGTCGCCGAAACTTTCCCGCAACGGTGTGCTCTTCATCATGTGGACTCTCATAGTAGCCGGATGAGGAGTATCGCTTGTCGCTTCGCTCATCATCCGATATTGATTCTTTTTTCTTGGCGACAGTGGGTCTTTCTAATGAGGAAACACCTGCTGTCTTTGTGGGAGGTGTAATAATAAGCAATGATGTTGTTGTTGTCTGAGCCATGGCATCTTTAGATGTTTTAGAGGGCGAGGTTATTTTGATGCCTGTCATATTATAGCTGCCAGAAGATGTGCTGCTAATGGAGTGTGCAGGCGATAGTTTTGTCTCCTGGGTAACAATTTCCGCTAAAGTAGATTCGGTTTGAGTTTTTAGTTTGGTTAACTTCTCTTCCACCTGAGTTATGTCGTCAAAGATAACATCACCGCGTGAAGAATACAACGAAGATGCACTTTCAAATGAGGATCCACCATGTGTCTTTTCGGTCTGAGAACTTTGTGCGGATACTGAAATAGATTTATCAACCAAAAACGTCAAATCTAAACTCAAAATACATTTTTAACACACATGTACAAAGGTTGTACAGTAAGCTAAAGGATTGGAAAAGAAGCGCAAAATAAGTCCACTAAAAGCGATCACCAAGCAACAACATCAAATACCACATATTTTTTGAAAGGATGGGGAAAATAGCAGGATATGAAATATTGGTGTAGCCACTTTGTAAGTTTTGTTTTCATGTACATAAACATGCTTAAAATTTCACTTTGAGGAAATTTCTACGTATTCAAACCTGGTACTTGTGTAGTTGATGATGAGCTTGTTGTTGTGGGCGGAGTCTTAATACCTGGAGTGCGCTTCGATGTATCAGTACATGTAACATATTCATCAGTATTTGTGCTACACTCAGAAAGGTCAGTATTGTTTTTTCCTGCTTCTGATCGGAAGTAAACATAGTAGTTTCCAGAGTTCTGATTTTCTGCATTCCTAAAAAATTTGAAATATGTTGAATGTTTTTTTAAATCTATTTATTTAAAATATTTATACTTGTGCTGGAAGCCTTGGCTTGGCGTATGCTCCATTTTGCGAACATCTTGCATAACTGGCGATAATGATTTTGATGATCTTCTGCTGTTGTTTGGTGACTTTCTGGCAGTTCTTAGTTCCAACTCTTGCGTTGTATTGGCAGTAGGTGTTACGGCAATTATAGGAGTTGCAATACTCATTGGAACTGACAGTGTTGTGTTAAAATCACGGCTCTTTGCCTGCACAGCATTTCTGGTCGGTGTTGAAGGAGCTTTTGACGATAGAATACTGAATGTTGGGCTCTTAAATGTAGAAAAATTAACAAAAAATAGTTGAAAAGAAAACACGAATGAACTTATTTCAAAACTTACATGATCCGTAAATTGATCTTCGAGGTCTAAAGCATCGGTGTCAATTGAACTGCGCTGTTGATGTTGCAGAATTAAATTCTTCCTCTTAGAAGATGGTGTTAATAAAAGATTTGTGCAATACTCTGGTTCATTTATGTCCCTGGTATCTGCTGTTAAGACTGTAACTTGTGATTCATTCCAAATGCCATCTGAATGATCACGCGTCAAATCATTTGCCAATGAGTCAGAAGATGGATATGTCGATGCATTAAGTAGTAGTTCGTCCTGGCAAGGACTCGGTGGAGCAGACTTGGCAATGACATTTTCCTTCTTTGTTACAGTATCCTCCAGGCTTATGGATCGTTTGCGAAATCTATCTCGTTTGTCTGATTCAGATGCTTTCATATTATAGCATTGTACATTTTCATATAATGGATCTTCCTTTTCTTCCTCCTCCTCCTCTTCCTCTTCTTCATCACATTCACTTTCGGCATCTGCAACCATTGAGCTCTCTACCGATGCGTTAGACACTGAGTCCTCTTCTGGTTTTTTGTGCTGTGCTGTTGTCAGTATCTCACCATCTGAAACGGACTTTTGCACTTTTCGATGTTTTTGTTGTTTCTTCGTTGTGTCTATTGTTGATATGTGCGGCTTGAAATCAATAAATATTTCCTTTTCATCAGATGAATCGAAAGTGGGTTTAATTTTGTCGGTACTATTTAGGTTAACGTAGCCATCGCTGAGTTTTTGAGTTCTAGTCGGTACTGGCATTGATTGACGCCGTATATCGTCCCTTTTGAATGGTGTGTCATTCATATTTTGCATGCTGACAACCATGGACATTCTCCGATTTGCACCAGCTATGCTTGGTGGTTCAATCAACTGATGACTGGTTGTAAAAGTAAATGGATCTTCATTATCCTTGCGATATTGACGTGGTGGTGGCAGCAAATGTTGCCTGGGAAAATCCGTGATATTTGTATCGCCAAGTAACTCCGTGCAATCTGTTATATGCCGGCAAGTCTCTTGTGAATATATGGGATCTCGTCGAGGCAGACTGTGTGAATATAAATCATTGTCGAGACGATGGTAACTGCAGGCTCTACGTGGTAAACTGTTACTTTCATAGTCAAAGGGACTCATGCCATATGAATCTTCATAGTTAACTGAACTATCCTCGTATGATATAAACGTTGGATTCAATTCCTCGCATTTAATGTCAGAGTGCGTGGTAATGCTTTGAACTGAAGAATTCGGAGGAATTTTGTCTTCCAAAGAATACGATTGGGTGCTGTCAACGGACGGAATACGAGAATTTCTGCGGACTATAGACTGCATAGCTGGAGGTGGAGCTGGAGGATTGTAGTACATTAAATTTAATTGGTTCTCATGGTTTGACTTGGCGAATATTTGCTTTGGCGAGCGAGGAGGCTCCTCCGATTGTGTTCGATGTAAGGCATCGTGGTCTCCTAAGGACCTACAGAAATTATGTTAATTATATGTTATTACTTAGAAAATGATAATACAAACGTTTTTAGAACACAGCCAGCTCTCTCACCATCATGCTGCTTGATTGTGTTATCATTTGGCATTTCGGATAAACTTTTGGTCAATTTCTTGCCATTAATTAGGCCGTTTGTCTGAGCACCTTGCGAAACTACCTTTATCTTAGGAGAAAGAGTTCAGAATTGAGTTTGGAGTAGTGACAGTTGGTGATATAAATTTACCTTGTAGAATGTTTGTGGACTTGCTTCCGTGCTATGCTTGTTGCCATCTTTTCGTAGCTCTGTTTGGGTGGCTTGAGTTTTCATGGCGTTGCGGAATTTTTTCTCAATCAGCACAACTTCAGGACTGGGTGGAGCAAGTGAACGTGTCGGACATGGAATACTTATGCCACCCAAACCCATTCCAATGAAATTATCAGGCATTTCGTTATGCCGCGAGTCAAATGCCTGAGTATCTATTTCCTGATGGTAAACTGGTACTATTTGGTGTACATGAAAAGGTGTTCCATGATGGTGCTGATGTGCATGGCCATGTCCATGTTGATGCCCATGCATGTGAGGATGTTGTAAAATATTTTGGTGCTGTGTCGCAGACATTTGAGTTCCATCATTGATTAGCTGTGTAGTTGATGGATTTGTCAATACATGAACTGGTTCATAAATAGATCCCGATGCAATAATTGGCTTCTTTCCACCAATCAAACGTTCCTGGCTTTGTGCGGTTTTCATGCGTCCCGAGGAACGTAATCCTAAATTGACATCATCAAATGATGTCAGTGTATGTGATCGAGCGAAGCTTACATGCTTGGTTCTTTAACAAAAACGTATAGAGTATGGAAAGTTAAGTGGTGTGGTATAAAGTGAGATTAAAAATACTGCTCACCTTGGAGTTGTTGGTCCAGGTGGTTGTGGCACAGTTGGCAAAATACTGTGTGTGGCATAGCCATATAAGCTAAAAGAGATACATTGCATATCTTAGTAAGATTTATTCGAAATTTTTGTGCAACTATCTAATGGAAAAAACCCGTATAACTTCCGCCTTACAAACTTCACCTGCAATCTTAAGCTTTTCACTTCTTTTACATACCAATTTGCAGGTTTGGATATCAAATGCTGCTCACGATTAAAGGGATTAATAATGCACACATCCTGATAAAGGTTTTGAACCGGATAAAGACTGCATCTTACCCTTAATAATGACAATAGAAATGCACACAAGAATATAATTTTTTAATCCTGAACATCCGAAATTAAAGACACATTGAACTCAAAGTGGAAAAATGAGCGACTTAGGTGATATTCAACGACCCATGCTAAGTGCTAGGTAGCAAAAATAGGCGATAGAGAGACGAAAGCGATGAGTGTGATAATTATAGCATGGTAGAAGCGGTAGCTGTTGACGCGATGGAAGTGCTTAGAGAACTACTGGGAATGACAAGTAGTCGGACTAACTTTTAACTGCAACTGCACTGCAGTATAGGACTCACCTCTGCTCATTGCCACATCCTGGATCTTCCTGACTTGTTGTCGCATGTGAATCAGTCCATGAAAAACGATTACCAATAGTTGAATCTGGCATTTTAGCAGTACTTAAAATTGAAGCAGGTTGGCGTCGGAAATAGGAACTTTCTAAATCTGTTTCTTGTTCTTTTTCATCGCGTTGATGATGATGTTGGTATCTGAAAAAAGGAAGAAAAGTAAAGGGGTAGTATTTTTAACACCTTTGACCAATCAATTTAAGTCACCTAGGGTATTTATAGAAGGGTGCATAAGCCACCAAATTCTCATCAGAAGGAGCTCGACGGCCGACACAAACACCAAGAAATGATTGCGGAGCACTGCGTCGCGAAAGACACCCAAAGAAACGTTCGCGCCTAGGACGCTCAATACTATTCAACTGTCGATCTGTCAGACAGTACTATGAAAAATAACGTTAAAGTTGGAACCAAAACTCTAACTATTTAGTCTTGCCTACCTGCTCTCGAATATCGCCCTTAGAGTACACCGACGTCTTTGGGTACAACTCCGAAGATGATGATGTTCGAAGTCTATGCCTACCCATGTTATCGTCGTCGGAATCGTAACATTTCTCGTATTGTAGTGCACTTGATTCCTAATTAATAAGATATTTATAAATTCAATTTATCTCTCAATAGTTACTTTTATATATTTCATACCTTAGAAGGAGCTTCAATGTTGCCTAAGGAGATGGCATGATGAAGTCCTACAAAATTACAATGCATGTTAGTTTCAAGTCAATGACAAAACAGTAAAAATGTATGTAATTTTTTTTTTCTTTCTTCTGTGATGCTGAAAAATGCAACCTGGTTTGGCCTAAAAACGATTGACGTCACAACTTCAACTTCTGCCTAGGATAGAAGTGCACTAAGAAGCTAAACTTATAAACAGTATTTAAGCAACACTAGTCGTTTATTTTTATGAAGATTTCTCTGTGTATCCGTGTGAATGTGTAAAAACGATTGCCAGGATGCATCGGAAGCTGGTACGTCAAACGTCCATCTTACCAACAATTTCTTATTCAATATGATATTTTTCGATAGTTGAACGAAACTTTTTTTAGAATGTTAATTAGCCGCTTCTTCGGTCACAACACACATCATGGATTCAGGTTGCCTTATAAACAAACCCCAATTCTAAGCAAATTTTTCGCTTGGACTTAATTTCCACGAAAACACACTCTTCACCATTCCAAAATATTGCAAGCTTACCATTTGTTCGCATTGCTACGGCCATTTCTGTGCTGAAGAGCTACGTTTCTAGTTCTATCTTCGAAGATGTTTTGCGTTGTACCCCTTTTATAATCCATAAAATTACCAACCGATAAGATTTTACGTATCAGGTTGGGTCAAAAAGACTCTTTTACGTAACCACAGTAATGTAGTCCTTGCTAGCACAGCAATTTAGAATCAACGAAAATTTAACCAAGAGCTACCCTCTCACACTTGAAATGTATAACATGAACATTCTGGTCCCAGTGCAAGGTAACCAATCGATATTTAGTATCTTGATGTTAAAAAAATTTCGGAACAGAAGCTGTGCTCATTCATTTCATAAATTCTTTGTTTTGCTTTGATGAATTGAATCATTAGAACTGCGGACAACTGGTAACATTTAGCAAATGTGTTTTGTTTTTAAATAATTGACAAAATAAAAAATAAAAAACTTGAAAAGATTAGGTTTGATGGAAAAAGTTATACGCCCAGAGTAGGCTTAAATGAAAACACTACGAGCGATGTAAGCGCGAGACCTGCGATGCTGGAACTGAAGAAATTTCCTTATTATCTGTGAGTTTTATGTGGCATCCCGTGGATAAGCAGTATTCGTAGCTGCGAAAAACGGTTTTAACTGAGCATATCTACTTGAAGGGAGAACAGCGTATGCTCAATATGCTAAAAACACATTCATAGCTACTCAATGCTCTGCATCTATCAGTTTCCAAACGTCAGTGAAGGATGACATTAAATTGTATTGAGACAAAAAGACAAGTCACAGATAGATTGCATCTAACGGCTATCAACTCATTGATAATCATATGATGATTTGACGAATGGCTATCATAACATAGAAAAATTCTTTGAAAAACACTTCAGAGTCTTTTTTTTATGCTCATGCAAATCAAACTGGAAGGAGCTACAGTTGTGGTCGATTGCGCAGAATCCTATCTCAAAGCATCCCATACAGGTTAATGTCTCCGAGCAGTTTTTCGCTTTTTAATCCTAAACTTTGTAGTCTGGCAAGGATTAAAAGCTATAGAAAGCTTCTAAGACTTTTCGAAAAAAAAAAAATATTACAGTTGAATCTCGATTATCCGTGACCGAGCTTTTGACCGAGCACAAACAATTATAAATTTATTTGTTTCTATTCATATTCAATATGAAAATGTGCATTTTAATCCTTTCGAATATATAGATGGTTGAGCTCACAAAAGTGATAAGTCACCTTTTGACAAAAATAGGTTTACTGCCTTTTCCAAATCATCAATATAATATCTACCTTGTGAAAATTTTTTGAAAATTCTAAACTAATGGATGCTGCTCAGTTAATTCTTTTACAAAAGTATATTGATTTTTTATGAAGTTTATTTAAATAACAATTTTAAATCGAAGTTATGGAGTACCTAGAGCAAAAAAATTAAAAATTGTAAAATATCTACTTGAAGATGACCTCTGACACCAACGACACCAAAGAACACGATGTAGTATTCTTTCGGACCTATCCAACGATATGCTGCACTTCATCGATCGGACTTAAAATACTAATGTTATAACTAAAAGACCATTTTGGCTTTTGGCATTTAGGACACCCAAAAAAAAAAATGATTATAGTGCTGAACCACTTTCGATGTAAGCTTTAATTTTATGGGGTGTCGTTTTATATTAATTTTTGGTGTCCCAACTTAATGTACTCCTTCTACTTCAGGTCGCCCCATAGAAAAATGTGTGGAGCCTTCAGATCAAACGATCGATGGAGCCATCTCAAGTTACCGTTTCTTAAGATAACACGATTCGAAAATTCTTCCTGCAATAAGTTCATTGATGCATGGGCGGTGTGATCCGTTCTGCATGATGTTCCGTAAAAAAACCAAATTAAAATATTAACTAATGAAAGTTATTAATATTTATATATAGACATATAAAGGTATCTTAATCTTTTTTTTAAAATACATTTGAAGGCTTGTTGGAAGAAAACGATAAGCCACAAAATAAAAATTATAAAATAAAATCATAAAATAAATTATTATTGTTAAGTTATTTCAAATATTTTTATTGACAAAACAACATATAGTTATTTATAACTATTCAACAATTTCTGCGATTCCTTCATCGTCTTCCATGTTTGCTTATTTTAAAAGAGTTAAGGGTATATATGAAATATATGATAAATATATAAAATCGAAATCCATTTCAGAAGGCAAATGAGTATGGCCACTCACCAAAAAATTGTGCGCTATTTTTTTTTTTTTTTTTTTTTTTTGACCGAATATTTCGCACACTAAATACAAACAGTCACAACTCGAAATTTTTTTATATCGACTTTTTGTTATAAATCAATTCACAAAAACACATATCTTACTATATTTTTCATTATTTTCTTCAGTAACTGGAAGAATGAAGTTTGTGTGTTTATATAAAAGTTGCTTTTCTTCTGCAGTTTCAACCAAAGGGTTTTATTTTTCGCTTCTCCTGAAAAGTCATGTTTTTTGAGTTGTGACTGTTTTGTATTTAGTGTGCGATTTATTGGTAAAAATGTTAAATTAGTTATTAGTTATTAGTTAGTTAAATTAGATATTTTACCAAGGAACTTGAGTAAAATTGAACTTGAACACAGAAGCAATTTCATCTGCTCCAAATTTTGCAACTTTTCGTTCAAACAAATATGTGTCCCCGTCCATTCGTGCGGTTTTAAATTAAATTTAATAAAAAAATTTGACCATACCAATTTTTCCGAACTGCAAAACCATGATAAGCCATACAAATTTGAATGCACGTTTTCTTTGAAACAACATGTTTGTCTACGATCCATAGCCATCATTTTAGCCAATAAAATTTTATCGAGTTTTTGAATAGAATACATTATTTAAATATTTAATTGTAAAAAGATACTTATAGCAAAAAAAGGTACATGTGTGTGTGATATTTATTGAAAATATAAGTTTTAATCTCTTCGGTGGGTGTAACTGTAGAATAATGTACTAAATATAACACACAGTATCGGTTTTTGATATTATGTGGCTTATCATGTTTTTGCAATCAGCCCTTAATTTATTTAATCCTTGTAATCGCAGCTGTCTACAAAACTTTTTTAAATGTTCCAGTTTAACGTAGATCAAAAAGATTAATCAAGGTTCAACAGTATTTCATAGCAATTTCATAGCAATTAATGAATTAATTATCTCTTAAAAAGTAGCTGAGCATGTCAAGATGACATACGAAAAAATTAACAAAACAAAAGGGCCAGCTTTTTTGATCAAATAACCCAAAAGTCAACGGTTATTTAAAAAGTTTGTGCTTAGTTATTTTCAAAAGAGATAAGGAGATGGTACTTTCAAAGGCTGAAATGGTCTATTTGTTTTATTATTAGCATTTCTTTTGTATCAGCTGATTTCTTGTTGGTAATAATAATTTTTTGTTTACAGCTGATCTTGCACAAAACAGCTTATGCGGACACATTTCTGAAAAATACAGCGTAAAATCAATATCCGCGCTGAAAAAAACCGAAATTTTATAGAAATTGTCTGACTTGTGCTGACTTGATTTTAAATTATATTTGCAACTTATTTGCAATTTAATTTGCAACTGCGAAATCGGAATTTGGGTAAAACTATATCGCTGCTTCAAGAAACTTCACTTGAAGAGTTGAAATTTTGTTGTCCCGTGCTTTAATAACTTATGCGTGCTTATGGAATTTCTGGTTGTGAACTTAACTTACTCCTTGATTACAGGAACTTGAATTTGAAAAATGAATTCGTTGAACTGGGCTGATAACTAAATAATAGTTAAATAATTCTATATTTTTCTTTCGTTCATTTTTCACCCCGACCAAATAAAATTGTCACTTTTAAAATCTTATTTTTGAATTTATTTGAAGAATTCACATCGAACCACAAATGTTTCTATTATATAATCAACGAACTTAAGCTAAGAAATATAAATACTATTAATTGTATTCTTAGTTATTCACATTTTTATGTATATACTATGTGTATATATATATATATATATATATATGTATATTAAGTAAAAATTATTAAAGATATGCCGTCATGTTCTGAACACATTTTTTTTTCATTTTCTAATTTCTAATTGCTAAGTATCTATGGGAGCTCACGGGAATTTGTTTGAACTCCGGAGAGCGTGAGCAACCAATTAACTAGTGGATTTGACTAAAAGGACTTGAAAAACGTTTTAGAACATGTTGATTAAACATTAGGTAAAGATAAAAATGCTGATTGTGTGATTAAAGAATCCGTTATTTTTCCGGATTATCTCTTAGTTCTCGGTGGATCTACAAATGGACCATAAATTTCATTTATCTAGTATAGATTGTTAAATAAAGCTCTGTTAAGGATTCAATTCCACTATAAATATTTCGAAAAATCCTATAATTTGATAAAAACTGTATAAACAGACTAGAAAAGGTTTTTATAATTTTCACTCATACTGATGTTGTTATCTGTTCAACGAACTGAAGTGGTTTCGATAAAGACTGCGAGCGTTGACGAAAACAATGCCTCTCCATTGTGGCAGTTAAGTGTGGACAGTGTGAACAACTGACGCCCAGTGGTTGAGATGGAGTCCTCGGCAGATAGCTTTGCATCCTGCTTCTGCTGATTGCATGGCAGTTACATTCTTGTAATATCGTCGAAAGTCCTTCAGGCACACTGCGACTTTTGGAGCTTTGATTGCATTGCGATGCTGGACTGCAAGTACAGACGAGTGGTGATTGTTGTTGTTGTTGTTGTTGCTGCAGCTTCCAAATGGAAGAGTTTTTATAATTGCAACACCATTGGCCATCATTACTGCATGGATAGTTGATGAGAGAAAGGCTCTTCTGCAGACGTTTGCCCATGCGGGCACCAATGCTGCCCTGGCCAAAATGATACTGGGGAATACAACGGCTCATCGAACTTTCCATCACATGACGCGATGTACTGCTACGATTCAGTTCGAATTGTTGTCTTTGGTGATAACTGGGATCCACAGCAGCTTGATTTAAGCTTATACAGCTGTTATGCACCAAATCAGGCGCAGGATAGTCCCAACTTTCATAGAAATAGTCAGCAGCTGGCTTATAGTGCTGAGCTGGAGACCGCATTGTGGACATTCTACCGTTGGAAACCTTTCTACTAGGTGGCTCTGCATATGACTGAGTATAGCTTATGAAGAATATCGTTATGCCAGCTATAGCTGCTGCTGCAGAACAGATGTAGTATCCAGCACGTCCATACTTTAGAGAATAGTCGTTGAGAAATGATGTCAGCGGTACGCTTATGAGAACTGGTATCGATTCAGCGCCTTTTATTAAGCCTGCAGTATCATTTATGGATTTAACTCCATTAAAAGCAAAATTATATTAAAAATGTTCACCTACCCCAAGCCTTTGAGAAATGTTTGACCTTTATTCGCTCCAATGCAAGTATTTTTATAGAGTAACGGTAGCCTCCGAAACCTATGCCATAGATCCAACTCAGTATACATAATCCTCTGTATCCCATCACAAATGACAAGAATAGAATGGCAATAGCAACCGTTGAAATAAATACCTAGAATATATCCTCAATACCTCTGTACCTGAAGATGACTAACTGATGCTCTCACCTGAGTAATAACTTGTGTTGTTAACTGTTTGTTTCTAATTTTAATAGGTCTACGCAGTATTGTGCCTGCGAGCACTACACCAAGTGCCGTTGACATCCCAAGAAAAGTTTGTAGTAAAACCAGATCTTGCACGTCGGAGCCTTCCTTAGCAGCATTTATAGACTAAAATTATGTAAAATTAAATAAAATTCTAAAACAAGTAATAAAAAGCGTGAGTACCATTGAAAAAATAGGTGCGTATATACCGAGAGAGGCAACACTGGTTGTCAACAATACAATTTTAACCGTTGTGGACTTAAGCGGCGAAAAATCTAGGATAAAAGTCTTCGCAGGCATTTCATTTCCGACCGTAGGAGGCAGCTTCTTTTCACGCACCTTTAAAAAGAAAACAAAAAGTATGAGTTCAATACATTAACAAGCTTCAGTACCGTAGTAATAACCTTTTTACGCTGGTTTTTTAAATGCTGAATTGCTCTTCTCTGTGGATGATACAATGAAGCTGGTCTATAGAGCATACCCATGAAGAAGTTAATTGAGACAAGCAGAGCTATAATCTGGAGTCCTAGGCGCCAACCAGCTTTCCTATGAAACCAACTTTCCTATGAAACCAATGTCAACTCATATAACAAGTCATTGACTCACCCGACACCCTCTTTGAGTATGACGGAAAATAAAGCTATGCCAACTCCCTCGCCAGACATTGCAACCATTTCGACGAATTTTCGACGTTTCTTAAAGTAGTTTCCCAGCATTATTGAGGATGACTCACGCACCATTGCAACTCCAACTCCAAACACAATACCTAGAATGTATAATAAAAGATTTACTAATCATCCACATGGAACTCATGCATCGTTTATACCATAGCTGAAAAGTATTTGTCCGTACTCTGTAGCAAAAGAAGTAAACAGTATTCCCAATGACATAACCAAACCACCAACCACTGCCAACAGACGCGTTGATTTCTTTCGACAAAAGGTCACTACGAATGGCGTGACCAGCATCGAAATTGACCAGCTTAATGCTCCTAACCACTCTAATAAAACAAAATTAAATACAAGATCCTTCAGATCTATGCAATGAAAGATTTTGCATAGCTATACGTACCTATTTGTCCTGAGTCGTGTAGGTGTTGTATAGCATAAAAAAGTAGCAAGCCGTAAGATAATTGCAAGCCTGAGCTCAGGATGTGCACTAAAAAAGACACACTGCAAATAATCCAGCCCCAACCACCATCTGGATAGAAGTGCTGTAAGCAATATTCAGTCAAAGATGGTAATTTCATTCCATCACGTATGTTTACCTGTCTTATTGTTGATGTATCTATTCCAGACCTCCTAAGAGCCGGTATGTTACGATGTAGTATGTGGAATTCACGATCATGCAGTGCTGGAAATGCAGAATCCTCCTCATCAGTCAGTCTATTTCCGAGTTCGTAACCTTCATCAATGAATAAAAAATATTTTATTTTTCAGATATTGCAGATATCAACAAGTAATTTCCTTACCTGAATAGCATCCATTCGGATAGCTTTTGTGCGCATAGTTCCGATCAGCGAAAGAGATCGGTGGTGGTAGTGGTGTCTGATACTGTTTGTACGAATGTTCACACGTACAGCCTTCTGCAGCCGTCGCTCTCATGGGAGTAATTGTGTTGTCAGCCATACTTTTATACCGGCAGCATCCATTATTAAGCATAATTTGCTGATTAGCACTATAAAATCTGCCAGGACATAAATATTGGTTGCATATTCCACTAGTTGAGGTCCCACCGCCTATTGCAGGCAGAGCTGGTATCACAGAGTAGCTCTCTTGAATATTGCTCTTGTGCAGGGAAGTGTTAGAGTGAGAATGGGGGCGAGTGTGCAAAAGTGAGTGAATTTCCTTTGACGCGGAGTGGCAAGTGTCGTATTGCCCTTCCGTAAAATGTTTCTTCGCGGTACATAATAATGTCTTCGTATCAATATACTGATGACCTACCAATGACATGGTGCTAGGGGACTTTATTTTAGGATTCCGATTTGTTTTATAGTCACTATAGATCACAGGCAACTGTGAATGCGCTGATGTGGCAATCGAGTGCTCAAGGTTGGATGCAATACCAAGCGTTGATAGGCGTGGACACGAAACCCACCAGGCCAACGGTCGATCGTTAAACTTGCAATTCGGACAAAAATAACGATTTGTATTCGTGGCAGCAAAAGTAGCTGGTTCAGAGATTGGCTGAGGTCTTGCTGCAAATGTGGAAATGTTTTTTTTACTTATAACATTAACAGGATAAGGATGTTCACAAGACAAATTCTGTTTTCGTCACACAGAACATTTTTGGCACAAAACTGGGGTTTGATGTGTGGCAGGTCTTCTGGCTTTAGGCAACTGATTACAGCGCAGTGCAGGCGGTTCTTTACGGTGCAGTTTATTGTGATGGTCAACGAGCAGCTGTGTTAGCTGTGGACAGCTATTGTACAAGGCTGAGGATGAATTCGATAGGCGCCGAAAACGATCACCATTTGCCATGATATCACTGAGTCTACGGTCCGTAGAACACGATGCTCGGTCGCTGCAGTTGCATTCACACGAGCAGTTAATGATCATTTTACATGCGTGAGTTTGAGTGTGGCTGTGTGCGTTCCTTGTGTTCTTTTTGTGGCAGAACTAGAAGGTCTACCATGAAGTTTCCTCGCCTCTTAGTTTTGAATATTACTCATTTTGTTGTAGTTTAATCTGAAGGAATTTTAAAACGAAAAAAATGTTTAACTATTTAATAAATCGTTCGACTCTTGAAGTCAATATTTTTGTCCTAGATTTGCTATTTTGCTATATCTTAGATGATTGTTTATTTTTTCGCTATTTTCTTTAAGATTGTGCCCATTAAAAAAAGTAGAGCACACCGAGTTATTGATTCCTGCACATAATAATTTCAATTTAATTTTTTTTTGTTTTATAAACAAAGTACAAGAGGATTTTTATCATACATGTTTAACCATTCTACTTTTTTCCTTACTACTTACTGTCCCACAAACGAGAAGCACTAAACTTAAAGCCGTCTAATTGGGAACCATTTGATGCATGCTTCTATGTAGATTCTTTGTTTACAACAGAACAATGAGCTGTTGCCTCATTGTCGCTCAAGTACGTTACATACAAGCTGGCAGAGTAGCAAGTCCTCAATCTTGTTTACTCTTTCGGTGCATTCCAAAGCATTCCACCGTATGAGCTGAACACATTCTCTACTAAGTGGCAGCCCACCAAACAGCCAACATTTCACAAGCTGCCTGATCATGATACAGCTACGGGCATTGCTCTTTTTTAGCACGTACTCACACACGTTCATTTGGCGCGTTTGTGGCTGACTGATTTCGTCGCCAGCCTATGCTTGTGTCTCATTTTGGTAGATTTCCGAGAGGCGACAGCTTCGCCTGAAGCCAAATGTGCACAAGTAGATGCATAAAAACATATTTTAAGAAAATCAAATTGAAAAAAAGATACAAAAGCTAAGAATACAAACATTTTGAATCGTTTTTAATAGCATCGGCCTACAAAATGCTGTATTTGTTATGCCAAAAACAACAAGATATGCAGTTTATTGAAAACCCGGAAAACTGCTATTATATCAGATAATATTTCGACTCAAAAAATCCGTTGCTTTAAAATTCCGGCATGTGCCTTGCCAGCTCATGAGCAGGGTAGGCATGAAATATTTTAAATAATTAAAAAAGTAAACAGATTTTAATTGAAATACTTATGCGCATTGGTCTCGGAAGACAGCTACGTAGTTGTTTTTTGCCTGTTGGTTAAATTAAACTGCTCTATGAATAGCCTACACTGCAAGAATTAAGTGTCTGCATTTGAGTGAAATCCCTGAGGACATTGACCACATTTTGCTACAATGGGTTAAAAGCACAGTGTTTTTATATGGGTCACTCTTAAACATTGAAGCGTACAACATATGTTGAAATGCAAGAAATTGTATCCAAACTGAAAAATCTGACAACCAAACAACCTAACAACCTCTCATATGCCTTTTTTTTCTTTCATCAACAAGCACATAGCGTAGTCGATATCCGATATTCATCACACAATACAAGAAATCCGTAAATTAAGTACATTCAAGTTGTACTACAAGCAGTTATCGTGAAAAAATCCATTCAATTTAATTGTGGCTCATTTAGATGAAACAACTAGTTAATAGAAACAGCTACTAGAATTTGGCTCCGTATCTGCTCCTTATGTGTATCTGCTTAAGTATCTACGTATCCCAAATTTGCACATTTTACTCAGTCCTCTCGGTCTGTCTAGCTAACTGTCTGTCGTTTCACCACCCCCTCCACCCCTTTGCCCCTCTGTAAGTTCCGTTGTGTGTCTACCTTAAATTCATTTAAAGTATATAATAAGCGTTTTCGCACTCGGTGCTCGTCCTCTGGTGTCGCTGCATAACTTATGAATTTGTATCGATTAACAAGCAGCACACGCAGCAGTAGCGCAGGCAGCTATATTTAATAGTATCACCCACATAAGAGTACGTGGCCTACTCTCGGCACTTCATCCGTCGTTGATTTGTAAACGAAGGTTGCTTCATCAGCATAATTACATGCTCCATGTTGCAGCAATGAAATGCCTTGTCAGCGAATCCTGGTCTAACTACAGGTCTGGTCGATTAAAGAAGGCTATGTACATAGTCCAAGGGTTGCTTCCATAGCTTAGACGATGCTAAGCTAGTCTTATTACCCACTAATGATGAATTCATAAACAATATCAGTTCATCATCAGCTTCTTTACTTATCACTAGTCATGCTGGTTGGTTGGTCACTTGGTCGCTTTGTTGAACTACTTACTTTAGCTTTGGAAAGGAAAGCGCGCTTAACAAAGCTCCAAATACTAGGCAAATGACGAGCTAGAGAAGAACCTGTCTTTGTTGGTAGTTGTGTTAATCGTACGCGTTACCAAACAAGAACCGCAACGTCCGCACAATGCAAAGAGCCGAAAGCCAACTGACGATATCCAAGCAATAGCCAAGAGCCACAACCACGTAGCACTCAGCCGCATCGCAGCATCAAATCCAGTCCATGTTTATTTTAACTCTAAGCCGTAGCATCGGGAAGCTTTCACATTCTCATTCCGACAACAAATCGGAGCGGGAACAAATCTCAACGCATGGCAGTACTCTAACTTATCCACTTCCAATATACATTGTGCTCTATGAATGTACGCATTTCACTCTCACACGTACACTCATCCATGGCATAGACCACTGGAAATGGAAGCTTTAGATACTTGTTGTCATAAATAAGTTAAACAAAAAAAAAAAATAAACAACAAACATAAATACAACAAGTAATTTCTATGAGAGTATTTCTACGGTAAAAGGTGGCAACTATGATTATCACCAGCACATAGATCGTAGTCGAACTAAGCTCTATCAAATTGTTATTGGTGGATGAAAGGTATATTCGATTGAAATTTGGGTCTCAAGCTTAAGAATGAGAAATTACTCTTTATTAAATTTTTGAAAAGAAACTCGCAAATATTCGATTTTTGTAAAAAACATCTTTTACACATTAATAAGACTTCATGCATTGAGAAGGATCTCAAGGCCTGTAAAACAAAAGCTCTTAGCAAGGAGTTTTCAATATACATAATCCATAGAGGCAGGCCTCTCGTTAAATGTCAAGTTACGTAATCAGTATGCAACTTTATAAGAACGAAAAAATTTCTTATATAGTATATTGTAACAAAGGGTGAAATTGATCAATGAAAAATTAAAAAACAAAAGTCACTAAGAAAACCAACAGATTTATTACTTACTAACCCAATCCATGTGGGAAGCGAAAGAAAACAAGTTGATTTTTCTTGGATTTAGAAGGTAAAGTTCATCTTTACTCTTGCTCTAACCATAATCCGAGGTCAGATTTGTAAAATTCTAGTGTTGGATCCAATATTTTCCATATAAAATCTGTTATTTTGAATATATCCGATAGACCTCGTGATCAGCGACCTCGTGATCACGGCATTCTTAAGTAAAACTTTAAAATCTAAAATTTTCAGCACTTTATGTCGCATAAACTTTTTCGGCAAATATTGTAAAAACGATTTATACATGGGGAATTATTTTTCAAATCAGCCACCCCCTCTCTCAGTCCATTACAATTTTGGGTTAAAACATTTTTTGAAAACACCAAAAAAATTGTCAGCAAATCTAGTTTTAAATCCTAGGTTTTTTGGTGTTTTTTGAAGAAAAAATATAACCTCAAAAACCTGTGTAAAATGCTATTTTTCAGTCAAAAATTTTTAAGAAAATTATAATTATTCAATAATTTTAACCAAATTACTCAGAAAAAGTGTTTTACGGATCACTGAACTATCGTTGCATTGTCTGATTTAAGAGAGAGAGTTTTTGAGGTCGCTAATCACGAGGTCTTATCGGATATATTCAAAATAACAGATTTTATATGGAAAATATTGGATCCAACACTTGAATTTTACAAATCTGACTTCGGATTATGGTTAGAGCAAGAGCTAAGATGAACTTTACCTTTTAAATCCAAGAAAAATCAACTTGTTTTCTTTCGCTTCCCACTTGTGAATTTTCAATGTTTCTGGAAAATCATGGGTGACCTAAAAATCAACTTTTAGAAGACGCACACTTGTAATGCCATGAGGAACAAAAAGAGGCCAAACTATAATTTTTTTTAATATTTGATACTTGCTTAAAATTGTACAGAAAATCTTTTTTGAATAAATATAACGCCCATTTTTATTAAAGTATTATATCAGTTGCGCTTACCATCTCCGATTTGACTCAATTTTTTTTTTTTTTTTATTGGTTTAATGATTAGGAAACCAAACTCGAAGTTATAAAAGAAGTTGAGCTATCATTTTTCGCGGTCAAAAATAGGTCTATTTTAATAAAAAATAAATAAAAAAAAAACAAATAAAAAAAAAAAATGTATCATTGGAAAGGTTTCATCTTCTTTATGTAAAAATATAAAACTAGTAAAAAAATTGCAATAAGTTTATTTTTTGTTTTTGATTATTTTTGATCCTTATATAATTTGATAATCCTTATTATAATTTGATTATTTGCACTCGTAATAATTTGATTACTGATCCAAACAGAAAAGAATAGTTCGAACTTTAGCTTGAATTAATTGTTTGCAGGTGATTGATCGATGAGGAGGTTGAACATCTCATTTATTTTGTTGTTCCCAACATAGATTGAAATCTACAGCTCTATGCCAATTATTGATGTGAGTATATGTACTTCCCCATCTTACTTTTCAGCACCTGACAGAAATATTGCGAACGGATTTGACCAATAATACAAAACCAAGTATGAAGACCTTGATGAAAGATTAGTTTTAAAAAGCCTGTTTATTTTATTTACTTTAATATAAATAAATTTGTATTTTGTATTTTGTCTTCATTTGAAATATGGTGTGGCTGTTAAGAAAATATTGAACATATTTATATGGCTGCCATTGGCCTCACCCATTGCCTCACTTCTGGACTTATAGTCTATTCTTCATAAGTAAGTTTTGTTTATCACTTACCAGGTTATCTGTTAGACTACTTTTAGAAAAAACTTTAAATAATTATGAAGAAATGTGTTTTTATTTATTCCATTTTAAATATACATAATTTATGTTCTTATGTTTCTTAACATCTCCAGTAAACTTATAATGTTTAATACAAATTATATCAAAGATGTTTATTATATTAGGTATAAAGAAAGTCAGATCTAGTTTATGAATGATATTTTTTTGATTTTCCTCTCGGAACTTGATTTCACCCACTTAAATAAGTAACAAAAAATTGAAGCTAACTATTTTTATTTTAACGTACTTTATTTTTCTTATTCCAGGAGAAACAAGAAGGGAACAAACTTGATGAGATATAAGATTGTTTTTTGTGTGATTACCTCGCTTCACGCTTTAAGCTTTTCATTCAAGTATTCTATCTAAGAAACTTAATTAACAATATAGAGTTACAATTTTTTAATATTTGTGTATTGATCTAAAAATTGTCATTATTTTCTATGAATCAAAAAGTAAACTTATAAAAAAGTGGAGATTTATTTATAAATAAAAATGCCAAAAATTTTTAATGGCAAAGGGGAATTGAGTTTCCCTTCAAATCCATCGTTAACTGAACCCTTCATGAACTGTATTACTTATGAACAATATTAGTTTGTATATTTTTCCCAAAAAATTGCCTGCAAATAATTTCTGATAAGCTGTAATAAGTAACAATATAGTTCTTTTGGTGCTAGAGGTTGCCACAGAATACTTATGAACTTAGTTTAATTTTATCCTTAGCATGTATGTATGTATATAAAAGTATTTGAGTATATTGCATTTTTTATTCGCTGTTCATCTTCATTAAACGATACGAAACCTCAACTTTATAACTAAACTACGTGTACATAAATAATATTGAATAAACTTCAAAGCATAGCTTGAGGTCAACATTTGATTTTGATTTAACGATATGTAATAAATATAAATATGTATTAATATTCGCTGATTAGTAAACAAAAGCTTAAGTTGAACGTTAGTTTTGATAAATATTTTCCAAAGAGATAAATGTACATATTTAAATATGGATAATATATATAAGTGCTAAGTCAACTTTACCACACATACATAATTTATGCCATTGACAGGAGCAAGTTTTCCGAGAATGAGTTCTAACTGCACACCCGTAACAATCGTTGTAGAATTATCGTTTGAATTGTCTATAAGAAATTCTTTTTGGTGTTATCGTTGGAGTTGCGCAGCACTTCCAATGTATCCTTGCTCGTTATTGGAGGTCCTTTTGACTCGAACGTTGGCTTAACCATTGCCAGAGCAGGATTCAAGTCCAACATGGTTCTAGGACTCATGGCAACTATGCTAGCGCCAATTGGACCTACGTGCATAGAAATATAACCAAATATTAGTGGATACATAAGTAATCACTTAAATCTAAGAAAACATAACTATAAAAGTAGGAACTTCAGGCAAAAAAGGCATGCAACAGGGAAGAGAGTAACAAAATAAATATTTGGTAGTAAAACACATGGAAAAGCTTGTGATGATTGAAAATAATTACATTTTCCTACTTTAAAGATTATCAGGCATAGTTAAATTAGTTTTCAGATTTCTAATGTTTTTTAAGCTACTTTGGGTCTAAAAGACCCTTGCAAATTAGTATTGTTTTTTGTTTTTAGTGACAGTAACAAATTTACTCATACATAGTAGTAAATGGTTTAAAAACAAAATCAAATCATTGTTTAACCTTCGAAGTACCAATTCAACTGCTATTGAGCTGTTCTATAGTATAAGTTTCTAAAAATCAAGATTTTTATTAAAATAACAAAAAATGTAATTTCGAAAAATTCATCAAAATTGTGACTGAAAGTGTTAAATAATGACTTAATTTTGATGGGAACAACAAAAATTTAACATGGTGCCGTCAAAATTAAAAATATTTATGAAAAAGGAAACTCTAAGTGAAAAATTGTCTCAAAATGGACACAAACTAAGCGAGTGAAGCTTGCAAAATAATAATGTGCTTATGTGAACTGTGTGGTATCTAAATTCGGCGTACACCTAGGAATTGGATACTCTGTGTGTTGAGCTCATCTAAGGGGTCAGATAGCTAGAGGATTTGTTAGCTAATTTGAATAATTAAAGTAAAACGTTTGTATTGAAGTGTAAGTTAAACACACCCTCCCGGATCCGCTGAGCAATTCTTGTTGATGTTTGCGAACGCGTCGAGCGTCGAGTTTGTGATGATAAAATATAGCGGTTTATTGTATAAAATCAGTGTTTGTGGTGCATAAAAAACTGAGAGTTACGTTATATTAATATAAATAGGTAGTTAGTCGAAACTGAAGGCCAGATCTGAAATACAAAAGTATGGAAACGATAAACAAATCAAAGAGTTTTTTTAACAAACATATTTGAGTAGATTTTCATAAGAACTCTTGATATTTCATAAATGCAAAGCAGATGCATCCAATATCTAACTTTTGGATGCATCCTTCTCGGCTGCTACGTGTCGACGTGCCACACATGAAACTTACACATACAAACGCATACAACATGGCAAGCATGGCAGTCCAAAAAAAGTTAGGAACAGACACAAGATACACAGAATAGCAAAAACGATTTGACACGGGCAGCTTAAGAGAATGCTGCAAAGAGGCTGAGGATAATGCTGAGATCGTGAGATGAGCGAGAACTCAACAAACGCATACAATATGTTTACCGAGGTTCAGAATCATGTTAGGCAATCCTTGTGCTGACGGCGAGTTGATAAAAGGTCGTTGCTAGCTACACGTTATATATCTGTGTGGAATCGACTCCAGTTGATTTTCGTTTAGACGGTGGTCCCACGTTGGCAATAAAAATGTGAATGATCGTTATGTGTCGGTGATTATGAGGTGTAGTGATTTATGATTTTTGTTTATATATTATTTCTATTGAGTTGTATGACTATTTAGTTGAGTTGTTGGGAAAAATGGGATCTTCGAATAGTCGGATTGTTGTTGTTGTTGTTGTTGTTGTCGTCTCTCGTTTCGTATACAAATATTTACAGTTAAGCTTTCGCACATTATGATTTCATTTACTAGGAAAATCGTTGTGTGGTGGTTGCTTTGGTCTATCAGCTGTGGAGTCTGTGGAACGTCGTGGCTTCTTTCAAAGAAGTCTTCCCATTTTGCCATCACGTGTCTTCCCAATCATTGTAGAGTACTCATCTATTTACAAGGTGATGGGAACATATAAAAACTCATAAGATTGAAAAATATAACAGTATACTTAGGTTAAAAAAGGCACAATAAAAATAAAAAATATAGGTAAGGTTTGATATGGTTTGGTTAAATGGACTCGTTCCAAAGGTAAGCACAATATTCACTGGAATATAACTGTATAATACATTCTAGATAATATAAATCGCATTTTGCTTTCTTTTTAAATTTATACTCTGCCAAACATTGGAAGGAAGATGACTCTGAACAATTTAAAACGTATGTCTTTGAACGGTGCTGCCGCGGTGCTTTTGTTGTTTTAAAATGCGTGAAGCTAAGGCGTGACCAGGTGTTGGTGGAAAAGCAGCTACAGTGAATTAGTTGTCATTCGACCCCGTACTTGTTACTTTGGCGGTGAATTTTTTTTTTCTCTTGCTTATTGTTAATGCTAATTGTTGCCAATTTTGTTTGTACTGTTTGTTTTATATACAATATATTTGGTAGTATTTTTTTATTCGTAAGCAAACAATGTTGAAGTTTAGCAACTAATAACTGTTTTCGACAACAGTTTTGATTATTTTTTAATGTTGTTAAAAAAGCGCTCATTTTGGTAGCTTTTCGTAATTGAAGTGCAACAAGAATATCTTTGAGATAGCACGTACCTGATTTGGGACTAACCAGATCCTTTGTTTTGTTGTTCATTCTTCTGGGACCTGTACCACCTGAACCCATGGGACCAGTGTGCGGACCTGAGCCTGGTGTACCGCAACCACTGACTCCTCCTGTTTGACCTGTGACTTGAATAAGGTTATTATGCTGGGAATAGAGAACTTAGTGTAAAGTTTACCTGGTAGTCTTGGCTGACGTGGCTGCTCGACGGGTAGAACTCGCCGTCGTTTCTTTGGCAGTTTTGCTCGTGCTTGGGTGTGAGAGTAATACATGGCGAAGTTACTGACTATAACAGGCACTGGCAGTGCAATGGTAAGTACGCCCGCAAGTGCACACAGTGCTCCAACGAACATGCCGATATAGGTTTTCGGAGCCATGTCACCATAACCTACAGTGGTCATGGTGACCAGTGCCCACCACAGCCCTAGCGGAATACTGTTAAAATCGTTGTGCGGATTCGGCTGAATACGTTCGGCGTAGTAAACAAGACTGGCAAAGATTACAATGCCCAGCACTAGAAAAAACACCAACAATGTAAGCTCCTTGGCCGATGCACGAAATGTTTGTATGAGAATTTTTAGGCCGGACGAATGACGCGTGAGCTTGAACAGACGCATAATACGTATGATGGAGAAGAACTCCAAAATATCAGCGTTCTCCAGATGTGATGCGAAACGTTGTAGCACAAGATCGATATAGAAACTAAGCGTGGCTATATAATCGATGATGTTAACAGATGACTTAATAAATTCACATTTATTTGGCGATGATATGAATCGCACCTGGGCAGTCGAGGGTAAAGAAGAGAATCAAGTGCTGGAAGTTAAATTTTAGATATATTTAACTTACCAAAATTTCGAAGGTGAACCATGCGTTGCACACACATTCAATGTAAAAGAATGCAATGTGTGCATTGGTCTGCGTCTTTTCCAGATACCAGGCGGAGCTTCCATTCGCCGTGCGAACCGTTTTGTTGCGGACGTAAGGCACCCTCATATCGGGATGTGTCTTGAGACAAAAGGACAGAATCGAGATGCAAATGAAAAACACTGATACAACGCCGATAGTCTGCAAGAAATAAACAAATAAAATACTTACAAAAATACAAAGGAGAGTATGTTTGGTAAATTATTTGTTAAATTATTTATATTACTTTTGGAAAATCTGCTGTTATTTTGCTTACGGTTAAGGAGAATAGGTACAAGAGCATAGATGTTATTAAAAAAGGTAAAAACTGGCAAGCTTAAAGATGATAAAATTGGAGTTTAGTAGGAACATTTAGTAGCAAAATAGATTATTTTGTTGGCAAATATGTACATAATAAGTTAATATTTTTATCAATTCTCAGAGAGTAAATAATGCCTTGAAAAGCTCCTTACGAACATGAACATTAACCATTTGGTGCTGGCATAAAACATGTAGATCCAGTTCCCCTAAATCAATTGTGTACACACACAATACAATTCGATCCATAAGATCAAATCGGCAAAAGTCCTTTCAAAGGCTTAAATAACCATTTCGTGTTTTTTTAAATGAGTTTGCTACTGAATCATTAATGATAACATTTATGTTCCTTGCACTCAGAAATCACACATATCTTTCTCCGGTTAAAAAATTTCTCAATTTTCGATAATAGCAATTTTCTCTTTTTCAAATAAAATTTTCTTCAATTAAAATAAATTTTCACATTTTCGAAGATATACTTCTTCACTTCTAGGAAATGGAAATATTTCAATGTCTCTAATAATAATAAGTATTTTTCTCGCACAAAAAATTCTCATTTATAGAGAAAAATTTATTGAAAATGGAAAATTCTTCCTATATTTTGATAAAAAATTCGCTATGATAAGTATTTTCTTCAATAAAAACAAATCTTTTCTCAAAGATAAAGATACTTTTCTCTCTCTAAAAACGATATATTTTTATAAGTTTCTCTTTTTCATAGAAGCTTTTTATCATTTTTAGAGAACTTTTAGAATCGAATTTAGAGAAAAGCATTCTCTGGAAAGTCTATAACATTTTTCTTTAAATATGATGCCTTTTTTATCATATTCCGGGAAACTTTTTTCTGAGTGTAATCAGTTTCGATATTCATTGTAAAAGATATTTTTACGAAAACTTTTTTAGAATTTAATTCATAAACACGTTACTTTATTTGTACTCGTAGTTAATCAATTATTAGGTTGGAGTGGTAAAGAAAAACTACGCCGATAGAAATTTGAGCTGAAAACATTCTAAAATCAATTAATTTTGGGAGTGATTCTGAACTGATTATCAAAAAACTTAGCACGCTCATTTGTACATAATGGATGTGATTTTTGAATTGTTTATCAAAAAATTAATATGCTCACTTGTGCCCAATTTATGTCATTTGGTATTGTTTATCAAATAAAAACATACTCATTTTTTCCTAATGCATACCATTTATGGATTATAAATAAAAAAAATGAACATGCTCAATCCAAAAATTGGTGGGGATATTAATCATAAAATGAATAATGACATGACACAACCAATTTATGACATTTTGGTACACAAATACCAAGGCGGCAAGAATAGCATACGAAGAAAAACTTGACGAAATGTACAAATGGCTCAAGCCATGGAACAGGAACGTCAGTTAATTTTTTTGAAAGTACAAAAAATAACAACAACAATCATTTATTATAAACAAGACCAAGATTACACTTATTTAGAACAAATTAACGTGTTTAACAAAAAAAAATATCAAGCCCAATTTCTGGCATGAATTGCGAACGTGAACATGTTGTTTTATCAAAGAATAATTTATAACTCCTTAACGAAACAAAATGTCGTTTTTAATAATTTAAATGATAAAAAAGTTCCTGCATTTTCATTAATGATTTTTTTTTTCTTAATTTTGTCTGAACAACAGAAAAGATTTTGATTTGCATTTTAATTCATGGAATGATTTAAAAAGTAAACATTTGCAAACATTACAAATGAACTTTTCCGAGTGAAAATGTTCGTAAATGAATTCATGAAAGATATTTTTCGTTCACGCAAATGGATGGGACAAACATACCTTTGCTGCATTTGAACTGTATGGCTCATCAAACAGCGACCAGATGCGCGGCTTCATTTCTTGCCACCAGGACAATGTGCCCTTATAGTAATCCTCTTCAAATCCGAATTTTCTTGCCAATTCCTCTTCGGACGGTTTTTCTGTATCTAAATCTAGACGATCCAATACTGCAAGGGTTTCCTGAGTGTCTCTATGCTGCAGACGGGAACATAAAATCATTAATGAAATCATGGGTGACTTGAGTTGGGTCAATGAATACCTGTGTATAGGTCATCCAACAGCAGGGCTCAACTTGATTGGAATCCAAACCCCAAAACTCGAGTTCTTCCTCAAAAAGCGGACCACATACATCTGTTGGATAGTGAAGCTTACCAGTTCTGAAAAGAAGAAAACTTAAAAATTTAAGAAGCTATCCTCGTCAAGAATACAAAAATACCACACTCACCTATAGTAGTTGAGGACTTGAGCAAAAACTCCAGGATGCCGATCGAAGAAATACTCATTCAAGATGGGATCATAATTGGCCAATGCCTCTGTTAATCTCGACAAGCGTGTGGCGGGAATTTTCTTGAGTGTAGCCTTGTATGTTTCATGCCGGATGCCACCCACATTGAGTACCACGCGGTTCTCTGAATCCATGTTGATCAGATTCATGGCTGCGTGCGTGTAATGCATTTTGTTAGAGGCGGGGAAAATGTGTGAGTATGTGAGGATGTTGTGCGGATCAGATGCTGGATGAGGTATATATGTGCGTTTACTTGAAAATCTTATGAGCAAACCTTTCTTATGAGTCGCTGTTAGGCGAAACGCTGCAGTAGTTTCTAGACAAAGTCCTGTCTAACCTGCAGTAATGCAGCTGCTTCTTATATGTGCTGTTGATGTTGACAACTACAGCTACTTAATTTCCAATTTCATTCTGTTTTTTTCTTGTTTTCTTGTCTCTCTTTTGTTTAAGATAATAAACAGCAGCAACCTTCAGCAGTATCTTAAAAAGAAAATTAATTCAAGTAGGATACTTTCAAAATATCAATAATGCCTCATCCATGTGGAAGACACAATCTAACACAAATAGAGTAACACGTGTGACTGTGTCGGCCATTGAACTTGTATTAGTGCCGGCTGAAACGACCGTTCTGTCAAGCAATAAAGTTTTAACATAAATAAATGCTGTCCAACTCAAAGTAACAATTGTTCAAGCCGTTCAAAAAGCTTAAGCAGACCAAAGCAAGAAATTTCATTGTTGTGCGCATGGCTAGCACTGCAAAGGAAAGTGCATTTGGAGTTTGTGGAAATATGAAAAAACTCGTTAGGTCATAGGACAGACAGCTTGCTCTTGGAAAAAAACTCTACAGGCCATCTATAGATCTTATGCGAAAGTTTAATAAACTACTTTCGAAAATTATTGCTTATGGATTCACAAAAAAAAAACCTGCTTTATTCTTTGAACTCATCAAACAATCATTGATTCTCTATTTATTTCAATGAAAAAAATTTGTTTGTATTTTTGGGCATTTAAGCAATAATATTTATTCCACCCAACACTGATTAACCCAGCTTTACAGACAAGAATAGACTATTTCACACTTATTTGTCTTTTTATGCAGTCAAAGTGAAATAATTACAAATTAATTTTATAAACAAAACAAGCATTGTTTAAATATTGAACTTGTCTGTCCATTTTCACCCACAGCAGCTGGCCGACTGCTCACTACAGGGAGCGCGCACAGAAGGTGAATCAATACAAGATTATATGGCCACTTAATACTAGTGCGAATCGACACACAAATAAACACATCAACTAAGTGTGGGCGCAAAAATCCTCAAATCATAGAAAATAAATAAAAAAAGCAACAAATACTATTTTCATGCGGTTGATCTTAAATATTTTGTTAACCAAATCGCATTCGCACTCATGTTTTCACATTTGCTTTTTCTGTGCATTTTTAATGAATCTTATATGTTGTAGTGAACCAGAAGGAAAAAAGGCTAAATTGTGGCCAAATCCAAGTCTTTTAAATAAAGCAATTTTTGCTTTTTAACTTTTTTTAATTTAATTTTTTTTTTTTATTAGACTGTTCTTGTCTTTACTTCCTTCACATTATTTTGATTGAGTTTTCAAGGCGGCAACAACGGTAACATCGATTTTTCACCCAAGCTTGGCTATTTTTATTAGTTAAATCCTTCTCAACAACGTAGTTTTTGTTTTAAAAACATGAGAATTCTGCGTCAATTCTTATAATTTCTAACCATGCCATAGTTCAAAGAAAAACATGTTCTTTAAAGATTTTAATTTTTTCCAAATTTCTTTTATTTCAATTTGTTTTTCTTTTTAAGCTCAATATGAGTATATTTTGCAAATGGCTAAGGTATCCATCGTGGCAGCAAAACGTTGATATTTCTTTTTTTTTTCCAACCCCAAAGATGTGCACTAAAATACTTACTTTTTGCTTAATTCCGAACCCTCGCAATTACAATAATTCCTCTATTATCTGAATCTCATTTGTTTAGTTTTATTTTTAACTTATTATTTAGTTTATATTATTTTTTTTTTTCTTTTGCTCTTTCTTTGTGTGTGCTTGTTTAATTTTTAAACCTAAAATAATCCGAGTGCAATTTATTTCTTCCGATTATACGTTATTCCAGCAAAAAGCTCTTCTACAGACTGATTCTCTGCACTCAGGTAAAGTAAGCATTTCCTGCTCACTTTGAGGGAGCGCCACCTACATACAAATAAAGAATACAGTGTGCGGAGACTATAAAGTGGGGACAACAAGGCGTATGATTAATATTATTTCATGTTAATCTGTTTTGTTAACGCTAACCGCTTTGCCCACCCCTCGTTAACCCAATCGACGAAAAAGTTATAAGCAGTTTTAAATTTTGACACCGTTTAATTTTAAACAAACGGAACAACTCATTAGAGTGCGCTTCTTATAGTTTCTTCTATAAAACTACTATCTGTTATGTCGCGATTAACATAAATATGTACAATTGTTCAGTGTGAAATCGAGCGTATCGTGCTTGCTGAAATATAGAAAACAAAATAAAATTAAATTACTTTTAAAACATGAACTTAAACAAGTAAAGAAAGTCTAAAGTCGATCTAGGCCGATAATGAAATACCCTAAACCTAAATTTAAAAAAAAAAAAAAAATTAAAATGGGCGTGTCCGTGGGCGGATGGAGCCTATATTTTATATGCAATTAAATGTCAATGAAAAATTTACACATACCAAGTTTTATTCCTGTAACTCACAGTTTTTTTTGCGCTTTCGCTATGGAAGGTGGGCGTGTTCATGGACGGATTACTCCCAATTTTTGAACACACCTTAGTTTTGGTATAAAATACATACATACCAACTTTGATCTTTCTATGACAAACATAACCTTATTTATTGAGTTTTAAACTTTTTGGGTTGTATTGGAGGTAGGCGTGTCCGTATGCGGATGACGTCCATTTTTCAAAACCATCTTTGTCTTGTCATAAAAACAATATGTGCCAAATTTGATCTATGTAGGTTATACAGAGGCTTATTTATTGCGAATTCAATTTTTGGGTTGTATGGAAGGTGGGCGTGTCCGTGAATGGATGACACCCATTTTTCGAAGACATCTTTGTGTTGATATAAATCACATAAACACCAAAATTTATTGTTGTAGGTTAATTATGAGCTGAGCTATGCAGTTATCAATTTTTGCGTTGTATGGGAGGTAGGCGTGTCCGTGGGCGGATGACGTCCATTTTTCAAAACTGTCTTTATTTTATTATAAAAACAAAATGTGCCAAATTTGATCTATGTAGGTTATACAGAGGCTTATTTATTGCGTATTCAATTTTTGGGTTGTATGGAAGGTGGGCGTGTCCGTGGGCGGATGATACCCATTTTTCGAAGACAACTTTGTGTTGATATAAATCACATACACACCAAAATTTATTGTTGTAGGTTAATTATGAGCTGAGCTATGCAGTTTTCAATTTTTGCGTTGTATGGGAGGTAGGCGTGTCCGTGGGCGGATTCAATAGTGCAGATTCTTGGGTCCATGTGACCATGTATTCCAAGTTTCATCCAATTATCTCAACTCCTTCTTCCTATCCTTTGTTTACGGACAACACACAGACGGACGGACGGACGGACATGAATAGCTCGACTCACGAGGTGACGCTGATCAAGAACATATAAACTTTTCTATACCGGATTCGCTTCGTTCTATGCGTTACAAGTGTTTGCACAAAGTTAATATACCCTCACCTTTCAGGTTTAGGGTATAAAAACAAAGATTTAGTTTTAACAATAGGTGGTGGAAATAAAACAGAGGAATTTTGGAATTTTGGAATTTTCACATAGGAAGGTGAAATAAAACAGACTTAAGATCTAAGACCCACAAAAATAATGAAGAAAATTCTGACAGTTGGTTCAGAACCTGGGCCAAATGGTTGAACATTGGATATCGATAACCATGCAACAAATTCGAAAGTTTTTAAAATTCATAATTTTGTTGATTTTAATAAATGTAAATATTAAAGTGGAACGAAAAGTATAGAAGAAAAATCATATAAATATTTAAATGTTTTTGAATGTATCGGAAGGAAAATTTTAAAAATCATCTTGTCAGACACATATGCTGCATTTTTATATGAATTCTTGTCAGACTGAGCCACAAAAACAAGCCTTAATCCAACATTCGTTGGCATCGAATGTGTTATTCCTTTTTTAATTTCATTCACGTGTCACTTTTTTGTTCTTTCAGTGACAAGTTAAGTTTGTATCAAACGAAAGGAGAATTGTAAAATCGTCGAAATTGATGGCGTCTTTTTTTCTCGAAAAAAAAGTTTGTCCTCTTTGCGAATTATGCCCTTTTTGTTTTTTTTCTCAAAAAATACTGAAATAAATTTTATTAAATTTTTATCAATATAAATATTTAGGTCGGGGTAGGGTTAATTCGATCAAAAATGGCATATTTTCATGAATTTTTATTGAAGAAACGGTTAATATAAATGATGTTATTCCAATGGGGTATTGTCAACTCACATTTCAAGAATACTCTGTGAAATTTTCAGGTGGCAACCCTTTGAGAAATTGCATAATTTTGAATTTTATCAACTCATTCGCATTCAACAGCCCATTTCTACCAAGTGTTCGCCCCAGCACAATATTCGAAAATATAAAAGAATTAATTGGCAACCCAATCCGACACATTGCACTGGGTTGACATCAAATTAAAAAAAAATGGACCCCATAAAGCTGTTAGATAATGTTAATATTATTAAAATACATTATTAGCTGGCAACCCTATTGTATAAAATTACATAACTTTGAAATTCTGACAACAGTTTTGAATCCAGTTACCCATATTTACTTAGTTTACGTCCCAGTACCGAATTCGTAAAAATATAAATAAAATTTGGTAGCAAATCCGCAATCATGCATTTTTAAACAAAAAAAAAAAAAAAAAAACAAAACAAACAGCTCGTCCATTTTTGTCCAAAGAGTCCCACTTTGGCACTTTCAAATTTGCCATAACTCCTTTTTTCGATTTGAATATGACTTGGACTGAAGTGAAATTTTTCATTTTCTTTCTGAAAATTTCAATTGTTGTTAATCTTAAATTTTCGAATTTGGGCAAATCCTGCGTGTCGGACGTCACTTTCAGACACATTTCTTCATATATTTTATACATTTCTCAGAGTTGTTCAATTAAGATAAATCGTTTAAACACCCATTTATGACTATTAAAATGATAATTAAAACATTATGCGTTTGACCACCCCATTTAAACTAAAATTTCTTCATTTTTTTCATCCGTTCGGACGTTACAAAAAACGGAAGTACTTTTGAGACAACGCCCGAACTTAGCATAATTCTGCAAAATGGTCGATCGCACGTTGAAAGTGTAGAAGAGCAAATAATTACAAATAAAATAAGTTTTAAAATAGGTTCAACGACATCTTAAAAATCGTAATATTAAAATCACAGATAAGAATTTTATATGTTCGGGCGTTATGTGTCGGACGTTACATATTTTTCCCTCCATATGGAAAATTCTCATTAATGTTTTTAAAAATTAATTTATAACGCAAAGAAATACATATTCGCTTATATAATTAAGTTTCTTCATACACTGGCTATGATATATCTGGTATTGCAGTTGTTTATATTCTCAGAGGATTTAAACATTTTTGAAATTTCTGGTGGACCATTTTCTAGATTAGCCCATATTTATGAAAATTTTGTATTTTTATTCCTCCTTACTTTGGCACTGTTTACATAAGGAACATTCCATTGTGACGGGTGTTACATTTTTACACATTTAAACAAACATAACATAATTTGCAAACATAAAATAATTGAAAGTTTTTGTATGTGAAAAATAACTTCTAAAATCATGGTTAATGTTTGTATAGTTTTTATTAAGGTACATGTGACGGGTGTTACGAGTACTCACTTTATTATATTGACGTAATTTTTTTCTGAGAAATAAAAATCGACTTCACAAGCTTTTGTGTTTTAGGACATTACAAACAGTTTCGGTAAGAAAATATATACAAACAATTTTAATCTTTTTACATTAGCTAGAAATTTTGAGCTGCATAAAAAAAAAAATATTCATCAAAGAGTAGTAAAAGTAAAATTTCTAAACTGTTAACCAGATATTCTCCTTTTTAAAACTACATCAAAATTTTTTTCAATATCCCATTTTGAAAAAAAATCAATATTGGCCAAGTCTCCCATACAAACGACCCCTGTGTGCAATGCATGATTTATTTCAATTATAATTTTTTTCAAATTAAAGATATTTAATTCATTTGGAGTTCGAAGTACAGAGATGAATGAATGTTAGATGATTTGTTTTAAATTCATAGTTATAATTTTTCTAAGATAAAAATAATTTGTGTGTCAGAATTGAATTACAAAGCTGAACAATAAGGTTATAATTGTAGTTTTAATATATATTTATATATTACTGTGGTTCAAATGCAGCATTATGTCAGTGAGTATCAATCGCCAAATTGTCTTCATTGGCTTTCGTATTTGTCAGTTTGAATTTGTGATCAGAGCTAAGGCATCGTTATTAGCCCTGAATGACATTTGCCCATTTCAAGAGCCTGTAGTTGTAGAAGTTCTTTTTGATTATCCTTAGCTTCTAATTGAAAGACGCTTTGCTGCAAAAAGAGTATATTGTAAAACATAGGAATTTAGCACTTTATTCGAATAAATAAATTGCAATTAAATAATTACTTTAACTTCTTTGCTGGTAAGAGTTTCCATCTTATCGTAAATAATAGCATGTAGACCCATTTGCTTCAATAACTTAATAGTATCCTTAGAGTTGTTTTCTTCACCCCAACAGAAAAGTACCAAGCCCCGATTTTTCGCCAAATTTATCTGAAATCGGCATACAATGATCAAGTTCCGGTATTGATGAAAAAAGAATATACATTTTATATAGCAACAAACCTGACTAGGATCTCTTAGCAAATCTTCTGTGTGGGCTACAAGACCAAGCAACTCCATGGCCAAAGAATTAAAAACAGCGTTCTCAATAGTAGATCCACGGGGGTCCATAAATTTTTGATACTTCGTGGTAACGCCTAGTGTTAGAAACATTACTGGGTAAAGATTTTGTTTGTATCTTAGCATTGTGCAAATATCTGGATCAAAGCAAGAGAACACAATACGTCGACTGCCTGCTTTTCGAAACACTACATCTAGAATACAATCTACGTATAAGTTCCGATCAACAACATGCTCGTATTCCTCCTCCATGGTACCGTCCTCCAGCTTCTGTGACCATTTTACTTCAATATTGAAGCCAACATGAGGATCAATTGCATCCAACACATCAGCCAGCTGAGGAAAGGGTTGATGCTCTTGCATATCGTCATTCTGGAAGCAGCGCGTCTCTTTTGAACGTCCCTCAGCTAAGTGATAAACCTTTAAACAATATCGGAACAATAAATACCAATTAAATTCGTTTTAATTCTTTTGAACCTTTAAATTCTTCAACTGTTCCAATGTTAAACCGTGCATCGGAAGTTCTAAATAATCATTAGGTTTGGAGTCATTCTTTGATTTCAACGACACATAAATCATAAAATCATGGTACACAACTGGCACTAAATCTTTACTGAGCTGCACATCAAATTCCACCATATCGGCGCCATGTTCAGCTGCATTCTTCAGAGAAAAGATAGTGTTTTCACGAATAACACTATCGCTGGCCTTAAAACTTGTGCCAGAACCACGATGCCCCACATCCAAACCTGTCCACTTGTGGTTCCAATAGCGAGTATATGAAATTTTCATATCCATTGTCAAGGAACTCAAAGGTTTTACAATCAAGTATCCTATCTTCATCATGCCCAGAGGGCGATGTTTCGATGCGCAAGTAATTGGAACTTCCAGGTGCCCCTCGGAACGTTTAAATAAATTTGGCAAGACGTAGTGATAACCGAGGTGATATGGAGGCTCGTCCTGAGCAGCTTTGGAACTATATGTATATAAATCAATTAGGTAGGCGGTGCTCTCAAAGTCACCGATTGTCAAATGGAATACAACTAAATCTTCTTGGGCACAAGCCGTACCGAACTGAGGCTGTGGTTTTATTTCACTTTCATCGATCCTAAGAGTGGCCACTTCGTTAAAAGCGAAAGCTGTGCTTAGATCAGCACCGTTCTCTCGAGTATCATGCGTGTCGTTCGACAGTGAATCCTCCAGAGGTGAAATAGTTGCAGATGTGTTAAAAAGTGGATTGTTCTCACATCCACTTGGTATATTGAGGTTCATTGGCGTTACTTTAACGAAAACCAAACGCTTTTTCATGCGTTGTTTCCACTTAAATGGCGCATTGAAAAATTTTAGTTGCACGATTGTCTCTGAAGTCAACCAGCCACGGTCAATCTTTTCAGCGCAATCAACGACTCCAAAAATATGCGGACTGCATGTCTCATTTTCGGCCATCTCAGGAATCAAACGTGCACTCAAGTGTGTTTCCCAGCGTCGCACTATAAGCTTTTCTGCTGCTGGATCAGTGGCGCACACTAAGTAGCGAAACATTGTAGGTTGTTCGCGTGGAATATTGACTGTCACTGACCACAAGTTGCTGTCTGCAAAATTTATAGCAATAAACTATGAACTTAATACTAGTAAATGTAACGAACTGGACTTACCTTCGTCTTTTGTCATCACAACACAGTTCTGATGTTGCCAAATGCCCAATGATTCACAGCTGCCAACAATGGCCAGCTTTTCATTCGGATAAAGATCTCGGTTCATCAGCACTTGGAATGTCCAAGGTCGATCAGTAATACTGGTGGAACTGCGGCTCACGATTGTTAGTGAAGATGAAGAGCTCGTTGGCGCAGCCATAGCATCGCAGGCCTCGACTTCATCAGCAAAAAACCAACGCTGCATATTGAATCGTATGCGTTTTCCTATCAAATAATTGTCGAAATCGTAATTAAAAAACACGTATCTGTTTATGCTGGCAGTAAAATATTAAAATTTCGAATGAACACTGAAAGTCAACTGCAGACAGACTTATTTTTCAAAGTAAAGGTGTGCGTCCTGTAACTAAAGGAATTTTTTGTAGATAAAAACAGTTACCTGTTTGTCTATCTTATGTTATTCATTTAAAGCGTATCGTTATAAAGGCAAAACACAACTTGAGCTCTGCTTATCACAGCTATGTAGTTATATTGAGTGCATTTTACAATATGTATGCATATTAAGAATGTCAGAATTTGGCGTATAGCTAGTTATGAAATTAATTTTTAAATTGCGAATGAAGCGGATTGATCGAAAGCAAACAGCTGTTTCACACGAGCAACTTAAGGTTAATTCGTGCATATAAAGATGCAAAAAAAATTAAACATTTCTTGTGTTTGAATATCTTATCAAATAATTCATATATATACGAACTTTTATACGACAGTCTCGTATATAGAGTTGTCTGAATACTGCTTATCAGACACTTCAATACATCGCAATCTTCATCAATACATTAATCATTTTCTAGATTAACAATGCGAAATTGATCTTGGTTTAAGTTTTAACTTTCTTTTATAATAACTTAAATAACAAGTTCATATCATTTTTAAATTTGTAGTACTCACCTTACACACTTGAAAGTTTTTGTTGGCAGTGGGTTGATTTTGGCTGCAGTTGCGTTGTTAGTCCTTATACTTAGTCGGATGTTTAGAGAATCCCTGTAAATGGGACAATAGACTTTGATGTCTCACAATTAAATCTTTTTACTACTGCATACTCGACTCTTTTCCTTTTTGCGTATTACTATTTGCTACGCTAGCTTATTATGGTTGGAGAGAATGAAATGTTTTAGAAGTGCGCACCAGAGGAACACATGTTTTGAATGTTCAAGTGATGATAATTCAATTCAATTAGAAAATTTTATAAAATTAAAAAATAACTGGAATTTGATAGAAGGTTGCTGCGATTGCTGCTGTTTATTGGAACTGCCTCTGCTCCATCAGGCGAAAGTTGCTATGATATTGGTATACGGTGTCGCCCAGACATATTGTTAGGTTTCGTTCTTTTTACCTGATACTTGATGACTCGCACCTCTTTGGTGTGTTCTTTGGGTGCAGCTTGTGCAATGATTCCAAAGCTTACTTGGTTAGTTTACTTGGATGCTTTAATATCCTCCTTGAGTTAACCTTGTTTAATTTTTGTGGTAAGGCTTGGCAAGCCACACAAAAAGTCTTACGACGACTCAATGAGCCTATGAAAAATTCAACAATAAATGTCAATTTAGAAAAATCAACTAATGTGCACAATGTTGCACAAACAAGTAAGTACTTTCATAACATTTTAAATACGTTTTATTATTTACGTACAAAGTACCATTTTATTACTAGTACAATTTAATGTATTCATTTAATATTTATGGCAGCACTGCAAAGCTTTCATAAGTTTGATAACGAAGTTGGACGACAAGTTAGTCATGTGAACGGAGACACGACACAGTGTCAGATTGTACAAATATACTTAAACAGAACCCTCACAATATGTATTCTTTTCTAGGTGCCGTGATTTGAAAGCGTTTTTGGTTAAATTATGTGTAATTGGTTAAATTTAAGTAATAAAATATTTTTGAGTGAATAAGCTGTGGATGCTGTTGAGTGAACAACTTATATTGCAACTGAACGAACGCACAGAAAAGCTTCACTGTAAACGCTTTGCAAAAAGCTTTTAACAACTCAAGTGGGGGAGATTACGATTTCCGGGGCGCCATGACATTTAAACTTTTAAAAAGTTAATATTAAGTTTATATTACAAATTCAGACAATTTAAATTATTTCCACTCATATATATTATATTGAATTACAAAAAATGTTCATATCTTAATTTTGATCTAGTTAATAAGATATTAATAAAATTTTTAACAATAAGCTTTTGCTAATATTACCAAATAACAGAAAATATCTCATTATTTGTAAAAGTATATGGCATTAAATGCTCTTTTATGCTGTAAAATTGGAATTGCTTCTGAGTGATTTTCTGGCCTGTGTGTGATTTTTGCGTGATTTTCTGTTCTGTTTGTGTGATTTTGCGTGATTTTTTTCTATGTGCGTGATTTTTTTGCTGTGAGTGTCACACGAGTGATTTTTACATATATGATGTGTGATTTAGTGATTTCGAGTGTGAATTTTGGTTGGCATCTATCTACCTGCGTCAGCACATTTCAATTGCAGTGTTGGGTTTGTCCGTTAATATACGTGTTTTCGCATTTACTTGAACGCACTCTTCAACAATAAAGTGTGTGTTTAAAAAAATCGAAGAAATAGCAGGATTGAACGTACTCTCTCTGTCAGTACTCTAAATGTCAAAATCGGCCATCTTGGCGAATGCAAACAAAGCAAACAAGCCAAAGTAAACAAACAAATCTAAATTCAATGGAACATCGTGTTGTGTTAAGAGCAAATAACATTAAATATTTTCGTTGTGATATTGTTTTATTATAACAATAAACTTGATAAAATAAATATAATACAATAACTGAGGAATAACAGTGACTTCAAGGTGTTTGCAGCGAATTGTTCTAAGAGGTCCGAGTTGAAGCAGCAGCAACAGTTACTGAGTTTCCATCGCGAGTTAACTCTGGGTTTGGGTATGCGTTGAGTTGAGAATTTTACTTTGCTGACTCGATAGTGTTTCCATGCATAACACCGAGTCGAGTTGAACTTGTCAATTTTTTTTGTAATTTTTGTTATTTTTTGACTAGTTTCGGCTGCACTCCAAAAACTCTTGCATTCGACATTTTAATATTTTTGTTAAAATAAAAATTTTCATTATTTTTTCAATATTAATGACATCAATCACTTTGACAGATAGAACCTAGTCAAATCTTACAAGTTTCGTGGAGTTTCGTAGATTTAACGAAACTCAACTCAACTCGCGTTTCCATAGCGAGTTAACCGCGAGTAAACACTGAGTTAACTCGCCATGGAAACTTAGTGAGTGACTGCAAACAGCATCCAATGAATAACAGTTTATTCAATTTGCGCTTTTAATTTTATTCATTATTACTTAAACAATAACAATAAAAATAATATACAAAGCGACAAATCACAATTTTCTACAATTATTTAACATAAACACGCGAGAGTTGGTAGCGGATCATTGTTTACATCCTGCCTATTCTTAGCTTTCTACTCGTTCGTAGATTTTGTATGAGCTGAGAATTTCGTTTTGACAAACACGGTAAGCTGCTCTCCTCCCTGATATTACTTCGTTAATTAAGCTATGGTCACACAGGCCTCAAAAAATCACGAAAAGTGATTTATCACGCGAAACTGGCATCTAGGAATCGGTGAGAATTCTTAATTTTTGCTGTCATTAAACCCAGCTCCGGCTTTGTCGTACTATAATATCAATAGGTGATTTTCATTTTTAGGTCTGACCACACATCTGAGCAGATACTAATCAAACCGACCATAACCTGAACTGACAACATCAGATTGCCGATTACTCTGTGCTCAGTACAAATTTTCTGAGCTCGTCAACAGCATCTGTCCAACACTCAGACATGCTTAGGTTATGAAAAGAAACACTAATATTGAACACAGCTGCGTCAGAGGTAAAAAATAAACGCAGATCTGTTTTTGACAGTTGTTACTCAGCTCGGACATAATGCAGGCTTCAAATCAGCGTTTTTGTGTGGCATACGGCAGCCATATACACACAGGTTCGATAGTTAAGAAGCTAGTTCGGCAGCTTGGCACACAAGTTGACTTGTTGACAAAAATTTTTGATTTTCTCTGTCCAACAAAGCAAAAAAAAACATATCCAGCGTTGTCAGATGAATATACCTCTAAAATTATTCTCGCATTTAATTCTCTTAAATTACCACACGTCAAAAATACCTCAAATTACCTCAAAATCGTGCAAATTACCACAAAATTACCGCAAGTCAATGAAATACCTCACAGTTGCTTAAAATATCACTTTAAGCGGTGTTTATAACAAGGTATGAAATTATGTAACGAAAGTAAACTTAAATTGCAACATATTAATTAACAATAGTAAATAACACAATAATTTTTATAATAATTCAATTCTTTAATGAGTTCAAAAATTATTTCTCAAAAAAATTTCTCCAGCCGCATAGCAGCCCTCGCCCTGCTCATCATAATTTTTCTATTAACACATTCATAATATTAAAATGCGCCTAAAATGTCAAAATACTTTAAACTTACAGAGTTTTTGAATAACTACGCGACAATGATCTTTTTCTTCCATACATAATTATTTTATTTTTCAATTTGCTATTAGAAATTATTTACGTTCTTTTGTTGTTAAATATCGAAAACAGTTTAAACACAAACAAACTACCAACAAGAATGCACATGAAGAATGCATCAACAAGCGCATTCACTCAGTTAACCTTTTCTGTACACATTTCATTCACGCGTACTTCTACCACAGCAGGTTGAAATCTCTTTTTGGAAATGTGAGGTATTTTGTGGTTATTTCGATATTTTTATTCTCTCGCGTGGGAAATATCGCACATGTGGTAAAAATTTTCTCGCATGAAAATTTTTCTCACATAAAGCGATGATTTTTACTTTCTCCCGCAGCATCTCGCAAGAGCCCAAAAAATACCGAAAGCACTATTTATAGTGCTAAACTGGTAACGCTGCGCAGATCTGTTTTTGACAGTTGTTACTCAGCTCGGACACATAAGGTCTGTTCCCGTACTTGAACATTCGTACGAATTCGCACGAATTTGTGCTATTTTCTACTATTTCCTGTTCCCGTACACAAAAAAATCGCAAAAGAGAGCGAAAATGTGAAATCCAGTACTTGTCAAATGTTGCTATTTTCTGCTACACAAATTTGGAGTTGCAAAATTCGCAGCAATTAGCAAGTGCCATATTTTGACAGCTTATGTTGCGTAAGCTAATGTCAGCTGACAAATAATTAAATAAAATCAAATTAGAAAGGCAGCCATTACAGCAACATGTCGAGAAGAGTGGAAAATAATTGTTCAGTTGATGCAGTTTCTCTTGAGAAAACTTTGAGAAGTTCCTGGATTAAGGTATCATCTTCAGCATTGTATTTAGTTATTATTTCAAACAGTTCGGAATCACTATCACTGTCAGATTCACTTGATGAAGCAATAACCTCAAATAGGAAAGCCAATTTATTTTTTTGATCCGACATTTTTCTAATTCTTTTAAAATGTGTACAAAAGAACTGAACATATGTTTTTGACGTTTCATCAAAAGTTGCAACTTTTTGCAAAAAACCTGTTCCCGTACTTTTTGCAATTTTTCACGCAAAGAGAGCACTTTTTTACTTACTCTCTCAAATTTTTCAACTTGCTAATTTCTGCTACAAAAGTACGGGAACAGACCTATAGATGCCAACCAAAATTCACACCCGAAATCACTAAATCACACAACATATATGTAAAAATCACTCGTGTGACACTCACAGCAAAAAAATCACGCACATAGAAAAAAATCACACACACAGAACAGAAAATCACACAAAAATCATACAAAAAACAAAACAAAAACAAAAATCACACACAGAACAGAAAATCACTCGGAAGCAATTCCAATTTTACAGCATACAAGAGCAATTAATGCCATACAATTTTACAAATAATGAGATATTTTCTGTTATTTAGTGATATTAGTAAAAGTTTATTGTTAAAAATTTATTAAATTATTTACTATAGCTGTGTTTTTTATCAAGCGAGTAGTTAAAAAACGACCGCTTATCATATGTATACTCGCTTAAATAACACAGGAAACTGTTACTCGCTTAAAAGTTTGCCGACCAAACGAAAAAAAATGCTTCCAAGTTATGTTTCAATAATTGTATAAATTTCCTACAAAGGTGGCAACTATATCTGATTGATAGTCAATAGTGATGTATGAAATGAACATTTTTTGTACCAAATAATTTTCACGAAATACTCATAATTTGCTTTAGATCAATATTTCAATAAAAATACATAATAATTTAACAGGTAAGATAAACAAAATTTATCAAATATACTCATTATGTAAAACTATTTTGTTTGCTTAAGCTTTTAGCACTGAAAATCTTTTAAGTATCGGGTTTGTTTTCAGAACCGAGTCTCCAATGCTTAAAATCTGAAAATTTATGCATCACTAATTGTCAGAACTTTGATATATAAAATAAATTTGTCAAAAATTGTTTACAAAAATTTGTTCAGAACATAAACAACGTTTTTGACTTTTCAGAAAATGCTTCCAAGTTTTAAAAAAATTCTTAAGCGAGTAAGCAGTCGGTTTTTGACTACTCGCTTGGTAAAAAACACAGCTTATATCAAAATAAAGAATATATGAAAATTTTTGGTAATTCTATATATTATATATCAGTGGAACTAATTTAAATTGTCTGAATTTGTAATATAAACTTAATATTAACTTTTTGAAAGTTTAAACTTTATACCTGCGTTAACAAATATCAATTACAGTGTTGGGTTTGTTCGTTAATATACGTGTTTTCGCATTTACTTGAACGCACTCTTCCACAATAAAGTGAGTGATTAAAAAAATCACGCATGAGTGAAAAATCATTTCAGAAATTCATTTCAGAAATCACACATTGTCGCACAGCCCTCAAAAAATCACGAAAAGTGATTTATCACACGAAACTGGCATCTATGCTCGGACATAAAAAAGAAAAAGGCCTAATGTAACTTGGCATCACTTTAATTTGCGCGCGAAATCTGACATATTTTTGTCTTGTTTCGAGTTTTGCAATTTGTTTGCAATTGTGTTGAAGTTTTAACAAATAACAAATTATTTAAAATGGATCAATATCCAGATGAAGAGGAGGAGTTCGAGTTACGATATCACGATGAGATGGAAATGCTTGATGATCTTCCACAGGAAGAAGAAGGTTAGAATTCATTAATGCCAGATTTGGAATAAATTTAACATTGTTTTGCAGAGAACTATATCAATGCTGTGAGCATTAATAGTCATCATAAAGATAAAACCAACTTGGTTAATTATTCCCAACCTAGCACATCCAAAGGAATCGTGTGTGCGCAAGTGATTGATAGTCCGCAGCTCTCACAGATATCATATGGTTTAGATGACACTGTAGAAGGAGTGTCTAATGCAGGGCATGTTAATAGACGGTTGTTTGGAACTCCTCAGGGCCATCAGAGAGTTTCATCGACACCATTTGTTGGTAAGAAACATATGCCAGCCATACAGGAAATCGTAGAAATCCCAATGGTCGCCGCTGATTTGTTACCGGTAAACCCGGCTATAAGAGAATTACAAAATGTTGGTATACGGAGTAAGAGGCGATTGGAACAAGATCTTTTCGGAGATATTGACGACATTGACGGTGATACCAGTTACATTGACCCAATAGCAAAGAAAGCACGCTCAGAAGAGCAACGAGATTTAGAAATGATTGAACAGATCATTGAAACACGACGTAAATTAAGAGAAGCTAGCAATAATATAAAACAAGACAACCTGTCACGCCTTAATGCTCTTCATGCCTTCAAAATGCGTAACCTTTCATACACAGTTCCTCAATGGCCATTTCTGACGCTTGTACGGAGTGATGATGAGCGTGTCTATGTTCGATTTCACTCTGAGGAGTATGAGTCACGATCCATTGAAGACATACAAGTTTTTATAAAAGGCTACGGTGGACTGCTTGGTGAAAGTAAGCAGCAGATTTGGGAAGGCGCCAATGAAATCGTAAGTATTTAACTTTATTTTTGCTGTTGAAACACGATGTAAAAGTAATTATAAATAAATAAATAAAAATATAACTACAAAAAATTCAGATTTTAAAAAAGACTAGTTCGACGACATCTCAATTAATACCAGTAGAACAAAACAGTAGAGAAGTTGCCAAGCATGTTAGCGATAGTCTATTGTGGGTGGAGAAGTACAAACCCAAGAAGTATATAGATCTGTTGTCCGACGAAATGACAAACCGAAGTCTACTGTACTGGCTTAAAATGTGGGATAAGGTAGTCTTTGGCAAGGAATTCAAGAGTAAAGAAAATTCCAGCAAAGGTGAACTAAATAGCTTCAACAAAAAAACAGGACGTTTTGAATCTAATGGTGGTTGGCAGCATCGTAAGCAACGTCAGAACCTTATCACACACGTCGATGATTTAGGTAGACCAATGCAGAAGGTGGCATTGCTTTGTGGCCCTCCAGGTCTAGGTAAAACAACTCTTGCTCATACTATAGCACGCCACGCTGGTTATCAAGTGCGAGAGATGAATGCTTCTGATGATCGCAGTCCAGACGCTTTTAAACTGGCGCTCGAAAACGGTACTCAAATGAAGTCTGTGCTTAATCAGGAAAAACGGCCAAATTGCATAATTCTAGGTTAATTATCAAATTTAACAAAAAAAAATTGTTTTATACTCATGTGTCTATGTTGTGATTTTAGATGAAATCGATGGTGCTCCTAGGCAGTCTATTGAGTTTTTAATTAAATTCGTTAGTGACAGTGTGCTCAGTAAGGTCAAGGCAAAAGGAGGAAATTCACATAAAAATATATTGAAACGTCCAATTATTTGCATATGTAATGATATCTACGAACCAGCTCTAAGACAGTTGCGCCAGATAGCCTTTGTCGTCACCTTTCCACCTATAGAATCAGCGCGCTTAGCGGAACGGTAATTAAATATATAAAAAAGATGATAAAGTGAACATTATAACGAAATTATTTTAATATTTTATTAAAAAAAAAAGGTTGGTACAAATTGCGCGTAAAGAGAAACTCAAAACGGACTTTGGATCTCTTATAACTCTAGCTGAGAAATCTGGCAACGATGTGCGTTCATGCATATCCACAATGCAGTTTTTCAAGTACAAACTCTAAAATTTTTCTATTCTGCAATTTGATTTTCATCATTATTTTTTCCAGCGCCCAAAAGAGAACTTTGTCTTTGCACGATGTGCTTAACAGTAACTTGGGACAAAAGGATCGGCACCAAGGATTGTTCGATGTTTGGGGTGCTATATTTAGAGTAAGAACTTTTTAGTATTAGATGGTCATTGAAATAAATAAAACTTTTAAATAACAAATGAAATGTCTCAAAAATAGATCCAACGCCCTAAGAAACAGTTGGAAAAGAAGCGAGATGAAGACGAGGCGCAAATAACAATGACCGATATGTCTGTAGGAAGGCGAGTGCGTAATGTTCTTGATATAGTACATGCTGGTGGTGATTATGAGCGGTAAGTTTAAGTGTTTATATAACACTATTTTAACTGAATAAAACTTCTTTATTTAAGACTTACACAAGGTGTCTATGAAAACTATTTGCAACAGAAAATGCCGGACCCAAATTTGAACGGCGTTGTAGAGGCTACAAAATGGTTTTGCTTTTCAGACAGTCTACTAAATCAAATCAACCATTTACAGAACTACTCAGTTTACCCGTATCTGCAGTACGGATTTGTTGTTTGGCATTTGTTATTCGCCACCCTTGCATGGCCAAAAATCACGTTTCCAACTAAAGGATTCGAGGTATTTCTTAAACTATGCTATATAACACTAAACATTCTTAGATGCATCTTCAGAGGTTATGAAGAGGCAGTTTTGAATGTATAATTTGAGGGGACGTGACGCCTTCAACAATTTTTTTGTTGTAATGTTTTAAAATGCGTATAAGTTGAATAAAAAATAAGATATCATTTAGAAAAACTACAAATATATTTTTCAAAAAAAAAAAATTACGCAAAACAATTTTTTTATTGTTTTAATCACATATATTGCTACTGGAATTTTTTAAAAATATCATTAAAAAAATCATGGCGGGCGTGATAAAACAAAAACTACTCAACCGATCGTAATAAAATTTTAATATGTTGTTTTACACTTGTCGATGCATGGAATTAACTACGGATAGAAAAATCGGTTTTATAGTTTTTGAGTTTTGGCCGATTTTGTCCAAATAAACTTGACAATTTTCGAAAATACGCCACCATTTTGTTATTTTTCAACCAAAATCCTTACTTCTAGTTCATTCCATGGCGGTTTCGATGCTGATAAGAACCCCGTTTTTTCCCCGATGTCCCAGTGAGTCGTAATCACTCCCGCCATGATTTTTTGATGTTTTTTAAAATAATTCCAGTAACCACATATGTAAATAAAAACATCAAATGAATTTTTTTTGTGTAATTTTTTTACTAGAAAATGTATATATAATTTTTCAGAATGATATCTTATTTTTTATTCAACTTAAAAACAATTTTAAAACATTAAAAGAACGTTTTTTTTTTGAGGCGTCACGTCCCCTTAAGTCAAAAAAGATGATTTTGTTTTGGTTTTTGTGGAATTTAAATGGCGCTATAGTCGGCAGTGAGTACTGCAAAGATTTTTTTGATAAAATAAAATTGTATGTGTAACCAAACAATATAATAATTAATAATTTAGTAAAACTGCGCCACTTGTTTAAAGGATCTTTTACATAAGTCCATTCAAAGCGTTTTAATTAAAAAGCATATATGTAAGTGCAAGTTCATTTTAAGTGCTTAACATTTTCATGCGACCATCACGATCTATAAAAAATATAAATAACGGACGTCATTATCGTTTAGTGAAATACAATTTTGTGAATGAAAAAAAAACAACATTTCAATAAACAGCACTCTTACTAAGGTGTTCAAACAAAATCATTTTCTTTGAATTGCTGCCTCACTCACCAAAAGCATTTGTAAGGTTTTCAAGTACCCTCTTTTGTGCGCCTACGCAAATGTAATCACATTCCTTTGAATATGACAGTTTTTACAAAATAAAAGCAACAAAGAATAAAAGCCACGTTCCTAAATGAATGAGTTAAAGACGGTCAAAGCATGCAATTATGTAACTAGAAACTTGTTTCATGGCAATTCCAATTAATAAAGAGATGATTTGATATGCATGTTGAAAAAAGATTGCTACCCTGTAGGTATGTTGAGATACAAATTAATTCAGCTGTGCTGATGTTGAACAATCTTGTTTTTGTTAAAACTAAAGGATGAGTTTTAGGACAAAATCTATTTGACTTCATTTATAAATCCATTTGAAGACGTAAAATATTTGAAGTAGCTATTCAGCAGAATTTTGTACTGAAAATACACTTATTTTTTTAGGGTAATTTATACACATCTTTATGGTGTTAAAAATACACTCTAATAAGCATAAAAAATTCACTCTAAAAATGTTTGGATGCACAAAATTCATATTTTCTGGTGTAAAATTAAACTTATACGGGGTTGCCTTTAAAATTGTGCGCCCAATGCCAGATCAATTTTGACAGTTCCATTAAAAAAATTGTAATATAGGATGAACGTACTCACCAGGCTTTGGTTTACGTGCTGTTATTGTATTATTTTAGTGATTTTGATGTGAATTAACAAGAACGGAATCCATCAACTTGGTCTGTCTTTTGAGATAGATCATTGTTTGGGGGTCAGGATGATTTAAGGAAAGATACTTGACACCAAATAACTTTTTGTTCCCTCAAATTAAGTAATATCTTCGAAGTAGGCGTGTTCATCGGTGGATGACGCCCATTTTTCCAACACATCTTGGTTTTATTATTAAAATAATAAATATCTTATTTTACTTTTATAGCTTCGACAGAAGCCTATTTATATAGTTTTCAATTTTGAGGTTGTATGGGAGGTGGGCGTGTTCTTGGATGGATTACGCCCATTTTTCTCTCACGTCTTAATTTCTAATAAAAATAATAAATATATAATTTTACTTGTATAGCTTCGACACAAGCTTCTATATATAGGTTTCAATAATATGGTTGTATGGGAGGTGGGCGTGTTAGTGGGTGGATGACGCCCATTTTTCTAACATACCTGAGTTTTGTCATAGACTATACAAATACTGAATTAAAGTTTTGTAGCGTAAATATCTGTTTCTTTGTGGAGATTTCATCATTCGGGTTGTATCTGAGGTAGGCGTAGTTTTCATCCGATTTAGCCCATTCTCGAACATGATCTTAGTTTTTTAAAAAAAATCTTAAATACCAAATTTCGGCACGATAGCTTCAAAATTACGGCTGTAATCGTGTCCACAGACAGACGGACAGACAGAAGGACATTGCTAAATCAACTCAGGTGGTGATGCTGAGCAAGAATATATATATACTTTTCTATACCTACCACGCCTCCTTATGGACGTTACACACGTCGTGACAAAATTAATATACCCTTACGCAGTACGCGTGGGGGTATAAAAATACGTTGAGGCATATTCAAAAATATATTTTCGAAAGTACTAACTTAAGAGTGACAAAACTGTTTTGAAAATTGGTGCGAACATATATTAAACGTATTGATCTACAAAAAGATGATCATCTTGGAGAATACTTTAAAAACCGTTTTCAATAGTATGTCACTGTTTTTTTCTATTGTTAGGCGCGAGATTTAAAAGGCAACCCTCGTACAAGCTTTTGTTGTAAAAATATTTAAAAAGTTTTCAAATGTATAATATTTTTCAATGAAATATGTACACATAGATGTTTTTTTAAATGCAAATATAGAAGATGTCCAATATGCGAAGTGAAAACAATTTTCCAGGATATGAAGTATCAATATTTAAAAATATAAATTCTATTTGATTAAGGGGACGTGACGCCTTTCTGACTCCTAAAAATAGAATCTTTTAATATTTTAAAATGCCTATAAGTTGAATAAAAAATAAGATATCATTTTGAAAAAATAAATATATTTTTTTTTAGTAAATAAAATAAACAAAAAAAAATGTTTTTTTTATTTATATATATGGCTACTGGAATTATTTTAAAAACATCAAAAAAACATGGCGGGCGTGATTACGATTCACTGGGACATCGGAAAAAAAAAACAAAAAACAGGAATTTTCTCAGCATCTAAACCGTCATAGAATGAACTAGAAGAAACAATTTTGGTTGAAAAATAACAAAATGGAGGCGTTTTTTCGAAAATTGTCAAGTTTTTTGGACCTAATCGGCCAAAAACTATAAAACAACATATTAAAATTTTATTACGATCGGTTGAGTAGTTTTTGTGTTATCACGCTCGCCATGATTTTTTTAATGATTTTTAAAAAACAATTCCAGTCGCAATATATGTGATAAAGATAATAAAAAAATGTATTTTTTGCGTAATTTTTTTTTCCGAAAATATATTTGTCACTTTTCAAAATGATAACTTATTTTTTATTCATCTTATACGCATTTAAAAACATTAAAATACAAAAATTTTTGAAGGCGTCACGTCACTTTAAACAAATAATATAGTATTTAATAGAACAAGATATGCAGTTAATTTGAAGCAGAAGTGATTTTAAAATAAACACATAAACGTATTATGATATAACGGTTTTTAATACCCAAAAATCATGTTTCGGAGTTCATAAAGTACTCAAAAATATAAAAGAAAAAAACAATAAAAAAAAACTCGCGTTTTTAAATAATAAAAATTGGTCTAATTGGATAAATTAGATTGCATTTGCATAGTACTCGTTGAAGGAGCCTCCGAAAGCAGAGCTAAATTTTGTTGATTATTGTGTTTTGATTGTTGAGTGTATCAACTTGGTTTTGGTACTTGGTCAAAAATATCAGGTAGTTTATATTTGTTCAAGCTATTTTACCGACTAAAAAAAATGTTGATACCATTATTTTCATCTCATGGGTGAGACATGGTGTCAACAGTTCAATCTGCCAAGCAGCCTTTAAAACAAACACAGATTGCTTGATAATTTTGACTGAAAAAACTAAAGATAAAATAAAAGTCAAAAGAACCTTTATTTTTCCTCGAAAAATACAAGGCAAAAAACAACACTTAAATTTTAACTTTTAAAGAATCTGTTTTAAATTTAAAAGGACTTAATATTCATGAGGCTGAGGACATTTGTAACAATGGTATATTTGAAAAAGTCTTTCAACAATGTTTTTCATTTTAAAATTGTAAAATAACAGTTATTTTCGTTTCTTGTTTTAGTTCAGTTGGTGTTTTAGTTGCTTTCGAATGTCTTCTCAACATTGTCACTTTTTGAATGCTAGATTGCATTTGCATAGTACTCGTTGAACGAGCCTCCGAAAGCAGAGCTAAATCTTGTTGATTATTGTGTTTTGCTTCCTGATCATAATAATTGCTATGTTGAGTGAGGGCCTCGTAAAGCAGCGAAAGTTGATTGTTGAGTGTATCAACTTGGTTGGCTATAAAATTCTGTTGAGATGATGGCTGTGTTCCAAAATACATTTTAACAAAGCATCAGTGTGTTTTTTGGGGATTGGTTCTTTGTAGATTCACCAAAATACACTGATGTTTCGTAAAAATGCATTTTGGAACTCAGCTGATGTTGCAATCACCTAACCTTTATCATTAGCTGCAGACCCAGCTGCTCATTCTTAAGAACTCTAATTCGCTCTCTTTATCCACGAACGCGTTCTGCTCCTGTTTAAGCTATTTTTCTATTTTTTTTCCGTACATACTTGTAGGATGAAAATTAATGTTACGGTTATGTTAATAATGAAATGTTAATGTTAATGTAATGTTAATGTTAATTATGTTATTTTCAGTATATTACGCGTTCAGTTTTAATTACATTTTGTTTGATAATTTTCATGTGTCTACATGGCGCAATGGTATAGATTCCGACTCTTAAGCAACGATGTTTGGGGTTCAATTCTCGGCAGCGGCAATAATTTTTTTAAATTTTCATATGAATTGAAAACGTTAGCCTAGCGTCACGAATAAGAGACCTTGAAATTTCACTCGCCACCAAAGAAGTTTCACTTCAAAAATAACCAAAAATCATGTCACTTGAAAGTTTTTATTGCAACAAAATTTAAAAAAAAAAAATACAAAACTATTAAACTACTTTTGCTTAGAATGCCCGCCGAGTATATAAAAGTTTTAAATTTTTCTTTATAATAGTTCCGCCAGAAGAGCATGACGCAAAGCAATATATTCCAAGCCTTCCGAAAAGGCATTTCATCAGGTGCTGTTGGCGTGGGACAAGGGAGTGTAGTACTGGTTGAAACAGTGCCTCTTTTAAAACGAATACTCTCACCACAGTTACGTTCTGTTGCTGTTCAACTTCTAACGTCAAAGTAAGTTAAGCTGTTAGAAATATCGATGTGGGCTAATTTTATCGGCATTTTAATAGGGAACACTATGATCTGCGGCACACTGTTGAGGTCATGGCGGACTTGGGATTAACCTATACACAGGTTAAATCAGTTGAAGGTGCTTTTATGTTTCAAATGGAACCTGATCTTGATGTACTGTCGCAATTTCCTGGTAGTATTAAAAAGTCGATATTTTCGGAGCTGAAAACAGCTAAATGCTTCTTTGTTAAATTTTCAGGTTGTTCTGGAGTTACACTCACATACTTTGGCAGGCAATTGATAGCTCGTGAAGTAGAATTAGAACAAATGAGAAGAGTTTCGGCCAAGAGCCAAAACTCATCAACTACTAACTCAAGAGCTACCACATTAAAGCGAATAAATAATAAAGAGAAACTGAAAGAACTACCCAATCATTTACAAACACTAAAGCCGAAAAATATTGTACATAACACTGCCGCAGCGACTAAAGATGGGGTAAGTTTTTATAAAATATTACATATAATCACAATCGTCTATGCAACTTTTTCTAAGTATATCTAAATAACACCATTCCACAATATATTTATTAATCTTCAAGGACTTTTTCAAAAGATTTTAGTGGGTATATGAGAATTCAATCAATGTAATCGAAAATTTTTTTATTATATTAACCCATTCTTCTCAGCGTTGCGTTCACACAATACGAAGGTTTACTTCATAAAATGCAGTAAAAATTAATTTTTCCAAAAATTCTTCATGTACGTATTAAAAGACGTTTACAAGCTCTCTGTCTATGTGCTTATTTTAATAATTAGTCCAACAGCTCTTGAGAAAACAAGAATTTTTGAAAACTGTATTCTATATTCTATTTTATATTTTACACTTTTTTAGATATATGCAATTAGTTTCACTTCTGTGCATATTCCAATCAATGGAATATAGAAGATCCCCTCAAAGTAAAAGTTTACCAGCAAAATTACACGTTTAGCTGTTTATATCAAGTTTTATTGTTAATTTTTTTTTTGTTTAACCCAATTTAAGTAAACTGAAAAATACCAATAATTGTGAGCACATCGTTTTCAGGTTTCTAAGGATTTCTTTGGGCGAATACATCGCAAAACTGCGGCTACTCTTGCCGAAGAATGTGAGTTTAAAGTATTGATCATTTGCTTTCAATAATGAATTTATTTTCGTTGCAGCAATTCCCGATCCAATCGTTAAGAGTCCCATTTGGTATCGCTACAAGGAAGGTTTCAACAACGCTGTGCGTAAGGATATTCATTTGAATGAGCTGCTTTAAAGGTCTGCGTCTTGTTATATTAAATTAGCAATAGTTGTTTAGTTTTAAAGGTTGTTAAAACATCTAATGTTCCAAATATGTAAATTAAAAACTTAAATTTGGCTGTGAGATGAAAGAAAAATAACTGAGCGAATTCATCTAAGATTTCAGCTGATTACTTGTTGCCATGGTAGAATGCACAAGGTAGCTGCAGGGCTATCAATTCACTCTATCTCAGAATCAGAATTGTCAAAATCAAAAAGACAAATAATTTTGATGTCTCGTATTGTCGGTCTATTTTGTTCAATATTTTTGTGACAATTCTGATTTTATTTAAGAAAAAGGAATTATGAAAAACTACTTAAAACTGATTAATTCTTCTTGAATTCGTTCTCTGTTTCTGTTGAACATCTATAATTGATTTATCTCGTTCCATTCGATAGCCATTGAAGGTGGTGCTGAATCTTTTCCAATAGGCACTGTATTAGACAATTTTATAATTCTTGATCAACTAAGAACTTCTTATAAAAATGCGTGTACATTAGTTTCAACTTCTATATAATATTTTGCTAGCCCTTGCAGGCTTCCTCACAGTCCTCTCTAGTATGAAAGTTGATGTCATTTCCATCACATCCACCGTAACGAAATTCAACACACTCATCTTTCTCCAGATTATAAGATCATAGTGGCAGTTGCCCATGACAGAGCCAAAGAACTGATTCCACGTAACCATCGGGTGAATGGGTCTGATAGCACATATCTATACTATTATATAAAAAGAGGCTCACGGATTTGGTGCGACGTGTTCTCAATAACCGCTGAACCTATTTTTATAATTTTTTTCACTATTCAATTGCTATGATAAGCGAAATTGAAATAGGGTACTACGTTTTTTACAAAACTTTATCTTTAAATATTTAAGAATTCATGTATTTTAATTCATGCTAATGCTGTACAAGCAGCACAACAAGCAGCAGAAAACCAATGCTTAAGCTCTGGCTGTGAGAGTAACTCATCACACAGCACGGCAGCCATGTTGTGTGGGGAGTTGCTTATTGTTTGGCATCGACAATAACGCAATCTCGAAGAATTGAAAGCTATATACAATAGTTCAGATTTAAAATTTGTTTTTATGGCACCACTAATACAAGTATTCCATTGGATATGCTCAAATGCTTCTAAGATTATCTCAGTACGATCTGAAATGTCGCATTGATATGTTATTGTTTGTGTGTATCTGCGCAAAAATTATTTTCATGCATACAGCCTTATCAAATAGATTTCCTTAACCTTTTCAATAGATTTATATTGGACGCAACAGAAAATAATTTTTGTTTTTATTTTCCAACGTCTTTTTTGTTAAATCAAATATTTTGTTCCAAACAGAAGCCGAAAATATTTTTATTTCGCGTGTTAATAAATGCTGCACAAAAAAGTGGTTATTGTGATTGGTGTGCAAAGCATATTTTTTATTTTTAACCGACTTCAAAAAGGAGGAGGTTCTCAAGTTGGTTGGTTTCTCTGTTTTTTATAATAGCATTATAAATAATGCATTTGCATTGGTCTCCGGTTGTTTTAGTTGAACCTTAATATTATAATTCAATTTTTGAATGGTTTTCCATTATATTAGACAGCCTGGCAAAAGCTACGCAGCGCACGTAAAACGCAAACGAAAACACATATGTTTAAGTTAAGCATATGTTTAATAAGCTGTTAACATCTTCTATGTATATAAAAATGAGTGTATGTATGTTACAAGTAGACTCCAAAACCGCTAAACTAATTGTTATGAAATTTTCAGGGAAACTCTAGCAAAGTGTTGAGAGTGCTCCTGTAAAGTTTGCTACCGATAGAACATGAGGGCGTAGCAACTCCAATACAACAATAATTTTCGATATCGTATAGCTTTAGAATTACATGTTGCACAGCTCCAAAATTCGGTATTCCAGCTCAATTTCCGCATGCTGTTTTACTGGTTACATTTTAAGCCGTTGCAAAAGGGCGTGACACTTTTTAAGCATTTAAACTTTTCAGTATATCTTTCGATATATAAGTCACACATTTGTGAAACTCGGAACGAATATATTATTTAGTTGTGTCCTTTGACTGGAATTTCAGCAAGCATTGGAGAATGGAGCGTGACACCAACCATACAGTTCAATTGTTTAATATCGAATAGCTTTGGTACTTAATGCCTCATAACATTAAAGCTCAGTATAAAGTTAATGTTTGGCCATGCCTTTCGACCAGAAAAACAGCACGACCGCCCATACAAGCATACAAGTTACCATTTGGGAATGTCCTTCTTCTAGGAAACGGGGCAGAGCTTTGGACAAGTGGGTGTGCCTCCCCATATAAGCTATATTTTTGATCGAATAGGTTTTGAAGTCACAGATAAAGTAAATGTGTTTGTCTAAGGCGTAGCAACGCACGCCGGGTATTGCTAATCTAAAATAAAAGGAAACTTCCAAAATAGGTTTTAATACATCCACAGTTAGATAGCTTTTGCTTACATAGTTTTTATTTGGCTGCATTTGTTTAGATGATGAATACGGTTATACAAATAAACACTTACACAAAAGTATTCATACCGGAATGGTGTTGACTTAATTTTCGAGTAAAACAACGAAACTTACGGAACTATTACGAAACTGTAGAAGATTGAGTTGAGTGACAAGCCAATGCAAATATTTATTTAATTAGATTAAAATGATATGTAATGCAACTGCATGTGGGTGGTAAGCAAGAATTTAGCGGTTCATTGTAGCCATTCGATGCCATCAACGCTACGCTTAATACTGATAACATCAGCGTGCGTTTCAACAATTCATCTATAAAACGCTTTCAAGCTGCGTCGTACTCGCTGCTGCGTTGTGAATGAAGTAATCTATGTCAAGAGCGTGACGCTATTCCGTATAGACTTGCATCGAATGTGGAATCCGATGCGCAGGTTTCCGTTGCACCACTAACCAGAAAGTTCTTCCATTTTCTTGAGTACAGCATGTTTAAATCGTGCGGCCTGCTCTACTCTCGTACTTATATGCTTCGTTGGCACAATCGACTTAACATGACTTGTTGGGACCTTCTTATCTTTAGCTTTAAGTTTTGAAGCTATCAGTAGTACCATGTGTAGTCTAGTCAACTGTTGTCATTAGCGGTGTGCGGAGTACGCAAAACGATTCATTGCTCGCAAATTATCCAAAAAAAAAAAATCCTATTGCACCATGAATTCTGCTAGTGCTTTAATACTGTTTGGCCTTGTTGTTGTAGCGTCACTGCTTAGTGCAGCAGATGCCAGAAGTCGTGCCTTTCCAAGTAAGTACCATTATTAATCGAGTTCATTCATCTGCGCGGTGGCGGAGCTGCTTGCGTTTGTTTACTTCTAGTACCAAGTTCATTTACTCTGATTCATTATTAATCCACATTTTCCATCTCGCTCTTATTCTATTTATTTTCTATTGATTGTTCGTAGACATTTGCTTGCAGCCGCCTCCAAGGTCCGAAGGTATTTGCACTGTTGAAATCGAAGGCTTTTACTTTGACCCACGCGTTAATGACTGTCAGCTATATGTGGTCGGTGGTTGCCGTTCAAGTCCAGGTCAGAGTTTTGGATCGCGGCAAGACTGCTTAGCAACTTGTGTTCATGGAACTCGTCGTATTCAGGATTTGCGTGTGAATGAGTAGCATATATGTATAATTATGAGTAGCACAATAAAATAGTCGACGATTGACTTTATTTACTAATAAGAAAATAACAATAAATTTAACTGATAAGCTTCAATGTAGGCTGTTATTATAATTATTTTCGAAACACAACAAATATTTTAAATTTATTTATTAATTTCTATACGCTCTATTAGATTTTTTAAATGAAAAGTTCAAAGTATTCTATTAGTTTTAGAATCGCTTCCGGTTTTGATCTCTTATTTTTGCACTAAGATTATCGGATCTGTGAAAACTTATTAATATTTATCTTTGAAATAGATGTTGTAATCAATTTATTGGTAAATATTTTTGTAAATATTTCAGCGAAAAAAATTGTAAATTTTGATTTTTTTTTTACTAAAAAAATCCATGAACTGAAGAAATGTTCATTACATACGATATGTATTTGGTAATAGAAGTCGATCATCTTTTAAAAAAAAATAGAAATTATTGGTGTCAAATTATACAGTGGAATCAAAATTACTTTCTCCTTTGCACTGCGTAGAATTTTTTATTTTGTGAACTGTTCAATTGTAAACAATTTTCGTGTAGTATTTCCATATTTTTTATAAAAAAACATAATTTCACAAAAATAAATTTTAAAAAATCTTATACTTTTTAGTCGGCCGTAACGATATCTCGAACAATATTAGTTTCGACATTTTTTTTTTTTTTAAAACAGTTCAATTGTTATGGACAATTTTCGTGCTGCGATTTTTTTCTGATATTTCGAATTTATTTTTTTAAAAACATCATTTCGTAACAATAAGTTTTAAGAAATCCTACGAATTGTCATATTTTATATATATATATATATCATATATTATATTTTTTTTTCATTCATTATTGTAGCTTTCAAATTGTAACAGTTTTGAGTTCGGCCAATCAGCTAGATCCCATTTTGTTTAGTAGAGATTTTTAAACAAAGTTCATTACTTGTATAAATTTAGATATATTGCTTAGTTTTTTTCTTTAAATTCTCAAAGTTGGTATTAAATTTCGGCCTCTACCCTGTTGAACCATTTTAATTAAGCTATTTTTGCGAAAAAGGTAATACCCAAGAAATGGTGCGTATCACTATTTTTCTACATACAGTAGAATCCCGATTATCCGAATCAAATAAAACCAAACCATGAAAATCCGGATAATATATTTCAAAGTCAAACAAGTTTTCAAATAAAAGAATTATTGTGGAAAGGGTTTCACGTACTTACGTCATATAAACAATACGATATAAAAAAATGAGTTATTAAGATGATGAATATCATAATACCTATGAAAGTTATAATTTTGATTGGAAAAATTTCAAATCATTTGTAAATTGGTAATTAGAGCCGCGAAGAATGAGTTCGGATAATCGGATATTCGGATAATTGATGTTCGGATAATCGATGTTCGGATAATCGAGATTCTACTGTATAAATATACTGACTAAGCCTTCGCTCGCATAGACCTTCATCGATACTTATACGCAGTCTACGTAGTCTTAAGTTTACGATTGTGTTTTTAAAATATCACTGTTTTTTTTAAATATCACTTCATTTTAAGCAGAATTCCAAAAATTCCGGTTTGGCATATGGGTCTTAGCAAAGAGAAATAGTTAATTCGAGTTATCACTAGTTAAAGCTGGCTCGGACCACAATTCATAATGATGAATTGTTTCTGTTCTGTTTTTCGCCCTAAATGTGTTTCTTATCACACATTCTGTTCTCGTTTGTCGTTCTACTCGCTTTGGTTGTTATGGTCCTCCTGCTTATCACAACGCGGTTCAATCACAATTATTTGTCGGTCTTTAAGTCTATCGACTATTCTACAATCGCGGGTTCACTTGTTTCTCTGACTTGCTGAGCCATACAACGACTACTAGGCAGCAATCGCGATTCAGTAAATTATCAGCAAATAATACAGCAGCTTGTTCAATAGCCACTAGTACACATTTTGTTCCAGGCGGAGTAGAGTGAAGTGAAAAAGTGATAAAAAAAACTGAAATATATGGAACCAAACCTGTAGCATAGGCTGCACTCGAATGAACTTCTTTAGAAACTGGAGCGCTTTTAGATTCTGCGCCATAAATTTAAACAATTGCGACTTGTTGTGGGACGAGCAACATTCATCAATTCGCCATAAGAGGTGAAAGTAAAGCTGAGACTGAAAGTATTCATCAAACTTGCATCATTGTGGTAGTCAGTGCTCGGAACGTTAGTGTTTTCTAGGACATTCGATCAGGATATTTATCTGAGTGAAAGTGCTTTGAAATAAGTGCTAAAATATTAATCAGTTGCAGCATCGAAATATCAAGAAAGTGTTCTAAAATGAAGAGCATCGTTTTGTTTATTTGTTTGATGCTGAGCATTGTTGGGGGCGTGTTCTCCAGGGCGCGTAAGTTGTGATGCAGGTTGTGCTTTTTATCCACCCTTATTTTTAAATCCTTTAAGGTGACATTTGCATAAGGAAACCCACCATAAACGGACTTTGTGTTTCATCCACCCTCGGCATATACTTCGATACCGAGACCCAGAAGTGTAAATATATGGGTTGCAGTGCAGAAAAGAAGCTCTTCGCAACACTGGAGGATTGCGAGAGGATATGTAACAATGAGCGACATCGTCGCCGAAGAATGCAGTGAAGGGAAGAAAGAAACTTTAGGTCCATTCTTTGGAATGCAGTGTGGCTAATATTAAGAAGTTACCGAGCTCAATATTTGAGTAAATAATTTAATAAGTTACTTAATTTCTTGGTTAAAAAGTTAATCTATGTAGCATGACATGATATTGTTAATCGTATGTATGTGAGTTTAAAAACATCATGCTTCTCATTAACACTAGTGTCTATTTTAACGATCTAATTTTATATATTTAAGACTCTCGTTTCAATTCGTTATCGTTATTGTATTTTATTTTGTGCTTGATTTATATTAAATTAATATTAAAACATTCCAAAAATTGTTTATTTATGTCGCATTTTTGATTTTAATTTTTTTTTTCTTTTTTTGCTCTTGATCCCATTTGTAGATGAACTGCTCCTTGGTCGATAGTGAAATGCTGCAGAAATTAAGTGTGTGTTTTTTGTTCGTTTCAGAGTATCAACTAGATATCCCGACATGCTTTTTCACAGTCGATTTTTGAATCGTAACGATTATCATTTCCGCCACATCCACCATAGATAAAGACCTCACACTTCCGCTCTAATGGGTTATAAGCAAAACTGGGTACATAGCCAAAGCATCGTCCACTTTGCACAGGCTGTAGGCACTTCCGAGCTATATAAATTTAAGAAAAAAAAAAACAATTTGAATATTAAGTGAATAAGCTCTTATAATTTTTCTTTGTTATCACCTTTTCTATTTGCTGTCTGCACCTCAGTCAAAAAGATCAGCAACATTGTTAAAACTGTAGAGCTCAAACGAATAAATGCAGCGAATCTCATGCCCTTGAATTTATCGAGATACTTTATTACGGTTAACCTTTTAAGCAAAACAAAACAACACTAGCGCTGCGTGCGAGTTGATCGAAATTTCAAAATATACTATATAATCTGAGCCATCTTGCTTGTAGTATGTGTCTTGTGTAGTTTATTTGTCTGTTAACAGAGTTTAAAGCTTTTATATTTTTTCACCACTAACGAAAAAAAAACGTTGACTCGTTCATAAGATTGTCTGGTCTGTCAATAACGTTAAAGACGGGTATTCGTTAACTGTTGCCTGATTATCATTTTAATATTTAAATATTCGTTGTTGATTTTGGTTGTACTCTTTATCAGTAAAGGCTGTTATTTTCGGGGGGAAAAATATCAAATAGAGCTTTAATCCAACAGAGTTTTATAAGACAATTCTCTTCAGTACGTTTTAGCTAGGCAGGGTTAAGAATACATTTGATATCATATGAATATGATTTAGGGAAAATCGTGAGCTTGTCTTGTCAACATTATTTTTTTATAATAGAAGGGTTAAAGGCGTGTTTATAATACAAGGGTTTTAAATCGGATCGAATTGAATTTTTTAAACTTTTGTAAACTTTGTAAACATAAATATTACAAAGCTTTAAACGTCTGTATTATTGTTTCCGCATGGACGGACGCCCTGAGATGATGGCTTTTGAATAGAGTAATATTCATATTAATGTTCATTATTTTAAAATAAATTAAGTTGTTAAATAATTTCACACCCACTTACAGAGAAATGTTTACTAGGTTTGTTGGTGCGTGAAATGTCTGCGAGTGCGTCAGCGCAAAAAGCTAACTCTATTTCGATCAGATAAGGTTTTAAATAAGCCTTTTTAAACTGTAAAACAATTTTTAGACTCTTTTTAATTAAATAATTTAAAAATAATTTCAAGTGATAATCTTCTATGATGTCAATTACCAAAGCTATATTTCCAAAATGTGGATGTAGCATTAAAAAAAAAAACGCAGTCGACCAATCTTGATTTGCTTAAAACTATTTTAGATGTGTGCTTTTTGGACGTCTTTGGTGTGTTTGCTCGTATGCTGTTGAAATTCCTGTGCATTTTCTTTCGAGAATTATCGCCCAGATTGTCGCAATGGTGCTGCTGACATTATATTTTCCAAACCTTTAAAATATAAAGTTGGTCCTATGTGTTTTGTTCGGCACTTGTAAAACGCTTTTTGTTGGAGAAGATACACGGAGAAAACTGTTGTGCATTATTAATGCACAAGCTGTTCATAACTATAAAATGTTTAGGTACATTTTTGAATATGCAGCTTTGCGCATAAATTATGCCTAATAATCATAAATTCTGCACAATCTATTAAAATTGTGCATAAGTTATACACAAAAAATGTGCACAGTTTGTGAACATTGTTCATAGCTTAATTATTTGAAAATTAAACTCTATTGATCATAATAGGTCTGTTTCCGTACTCACTTCAAGTAACTTGAAGTTACTCGAAAGCGTTTCCGTACACATTTTTCCAGCTCGAGAGAGAAGAAGAACAAGCAAAATGTCACTTTTTGTGGCTCTCTATTACTCGAACTTTACTTGAAAAATTTCTTCGAGCACGAATCTCGAGCTTCAAACAGCTGATTGTCAAAGTGATAAAATTAAATTGTTGCATTGTATTGCGAACAAAATGTATGCAATTGGTTAGAAAATTAATAAAAATAGTTAAAATTACCAAATCAACGCTTACGAAAACGTTTGAAATACAGAAACACAGCAATTAAATTTTATTGTTTTCAAAAAACAGGTGTTGTGCTCGAAACTTACTTGAAAGCGTTTCCGTACTTTTTGACAAATTTTCTCATTTTGACAAATAATCAAATTACTCTCTATTACCTGAACTTTACTCGAAGTTACTTGAAGTGCGTACGGAAACAGACCTAATATATGAACATTGTGCATGAACGACTATCAACACTTATTGTTCATGAGTTATGCCTACTTGTGCATAGATTTTGCCCAACATTTTGATATGTGTGTATCTTGTTCATAAGTTGTGCCCATTTTTTCATAGATTATGAACAATGTGTACACATATGGATAATGAGTATGCATTAATTGCAAGTTAGTTTCACTTATGTTCTTTGCGTCAAGAGTGCTGGTTGTGTTTAGAAGCGACAGTAGTGTGTTATAAATCATTTAATATTATTTAGAAATATATAATTGTGTAAATAAAAAAAACCAGAGGTAAGTATTGAGTTATTATCATATATTTATCACTGCAGTTATGACATTTAACGATGGTTTTTTTAATGACGAAATAGTGTACATACATTGAAGTTTTAGAAATCTGCATTGACACTTAATACAAAAATATGAGACCATGTGGATGTTGCTAGACAATATACTTTTTTTAATACATTTCTGTTTATTTTTTTACTTTTAATTCAGATTTAATTAATTGAAGTCTCGAAGGTGCTGGCAGCAATTTTTAAGCCTGTGGCAAGAAAAACAATTGAGAAACAGACGTGGAAGGTTAGCACACGCGACGCTAGGAATTCCATCGTCGTTGAAATAAACAGCGCTGCTGACCAAAGTACTATAAACAAGCGTAAAGAATTTTGTGTGAGCAAGAACATAAATTTTCAACCATTTTTGATCATTCCTAAGTGTTCATTCTTAAGAGTGTGTTATAGTATTGTCGATATAATTTTGTTAGAAAACGCCACATATTTATTACTTAATGAATACCAAATTAAAAATATTGATTTGCATTATTATGCTTATATTATTGAGGAAAGAACGGAAAATTATGTATTAAAATCCATTACAGAAATTGAATTTCCTAAACCCTTTGAGCTTCATCCAATATTAAGCACTAGACTATGTTTTATGATAAGAATTTTATAGAAATGTAAAAAAATCAATGACTTTATAAATTATATAAAATAAACATGTTAATACTGAAGTATATGATTTATTGAATTTTAATATGTATATAATATACTATGTATATAATATTAGTTATTAAGCTATTGTACTCTGAAATAAAGACATTTGAAAACAAAATTAAATTTAGTTTCTTTAATATTAGCAGGAGGTGTAAATATTTTTTCCTATTTGTTCACAATCTATGAAAATGATGTTCATAACCTATGCACAGTTGTTCATAACCTATGCCCAGTTGTTCATAACATATGCATAGTTGTTCATAACCTGTGCATAGTTGTTCATAAACTATGTCCAGTTGTTCATAAAATATGCCCAGTTGTTCATAGTCTTTTCCCAGTTGTTCAGAATCTATGAAAATGTTGTTCACAATCTATGCCCAGTTGTTCATAAAACATGCTCATAGTGCTGAACTTAAGTTATAAACAAGTGTGCATAGATTATGAACAACTGTTCTTGGTCATTTTTCGTGAACAATTTGTGCATAAGTTATGCCCATAGCGCATAATTTCTGCACACAATTCTCTCCGTGTACCTTTCTTATGGTGACATGAAGTTATCGACGATTCTATAAGTGACCGAACGGTTGGATATTCTAATATCATTAGGTCTGTTTCCGTACTCACTTCAAGAAATTTGAAGTTACTCGAAAGAGTTTCTTTACACATTTTTCTAGCACGAGAGAGAAAAAGAACTTGACTTGAAAAATTTCTTCGAGCACGAATATCAAGCTTTAAATAGCTGATTGTTAAATAGCAAATGATGAGTAGCGCTTGATACAAAAATGAATTTTTTCGACATTTCTGAACGTTCTCCTTGTGCTGCAAAAGCAGTTTGCGCATTTTGTTGCATTTCCGAATACACCCTTACTTGAAACCGTTTCCGTACTAATTGACAAATTTCTCATTTTGACAGATAATCAAATAACTCTCTATTACTCAAACTTTACTTGAAGTGCGCACGGAAACAGACCTATTATTGTGGTTTATTTTAAGAATTATGAATACTTGATTTTAGTAAGTCTTAGCTTGGTAAAAATTGGAGAGATATTTTTTAATTAAGTTATCGTGTCATAACTATCATTTCCAAAACTAAGAAATAGATGAACTCTTAAATGGTTATAAGCTTTGCAATAACAGCGCTTTAATCTACCTTTACGAGTAAAAATTTGGTTAGAACATGCTCTTTTTTTGTTTAGAATAACTTATGGCCCAGAAGTTTTTTTTGACACCTTGTCATACAATATGCGCAAAGTTCAACTATTGCTTACTAGGGTCGTAGGATCTGTTTATAACGTTTGATGTAGAGGTCTTATCTGAAATCTAACCACAATATCCGATTTTTAAATTGTTAATTTTTTCAATTTGTCTTAGATTTTTAACTATGTTAAAAAAAAAATGAATTGTTCGTTTCAGCCCTTGAAAGAACTTCGACCGAGCTTCTTATGATCAAATTGTGTAATTACATGTTTTATGCCGACTCCAAAGGGCTAATGTTCATGTTCTCAAAAAACTTTACATGTCAATGATTTCTCTTTGAAAATTTCCATTGTCTGCAGAGAGGTAACGAGACGATCGGTCAGAAAAATGTATTTCTGTGAAAAACTTTCTGTCAGTGGCGAGGATTGAACTCGGGCTAACATTGTTGATTGGATCATATGCCACGAACTAAGCACAAACGGCCACGGCCCCCACATGTTTAATCCTAAAATTAGAAATTACCGAAAAAGATTGTTTATCGAAAAATGTTTGTCTGGAAAATGTTAGAGCGTACACCGCTCAGCTAGCATTGACATACATTACCACCTAGTCATGTTGTTGTCTAGTCGGGTAAACATCAATAAATAAATATTTAAACACAATATAAAGTATTTAAATGACACACATGTGTTACATTTAAAATTCTTCGAATTGAGTTGTGATAATTGTTTTGTGTAGCAAATTAACACTGTGTCTGATGATTGCGTCCAAAATCACCCAACTAAACCGTATGGCGAGGGGAAGTTTTAACTTTAAAACACAAGAAACTTGTAGTAAAAATAAACTAGAGGGATCTATTTAACGATTGAAAACCGAATTAACTTGACAGTGGTTACTACATTTGTAAACTCTTAAAAACTAACCAAGTTTAATAAAGTCAGCAAGAAGCGCCTTTATAAGGCCACCACAGACACCCTGTGGTCCAACGCCGTTAATGTTACCAATAAGCATATTTAAACTTAAATTATATTTACTATGATATTTATTATTTTTTTATTCACTGTCCAAAAAATATAACTGTGAAAATATTTATTTACACTTTATTATTATTTTTACTTGATATGAATTGATTATGAATCCTCTTGAATTTTTAGAGGAAAGTTTTTGTTAATAGTACGCCATCAACGCTTTGTGTGCTTTTCAGTATACTGAGGGTTAATACATTTTTTTTTGTTTGCAAATCAAATTAAAATTATTTGAAAATTGTTGAAACTATTTTTATTGAGTAATATTTTTTAGTACCGTTTTTTATTTTTATATTATTATCAGTGAACAATTACAATTATCAGTGAATAATATATTTAACGCTCTGATTTCGTTTCTAATCTGTTCATTTAAAAATTTCATTCGTTCGCAAAAGCTTGTTCCGTTAGCATCTGTTTTGAAAAATGTTGAAATTTCAATGGATTTTGCATCTTGTTTTGATTGTAATGTTATACTTTGGTTTTAGCTCTGCTGAACAGGTTAAAGGTAATAAGCAATGAGTTAACTTAAATGCTATTAACAGAAATTCAAATTTAAATAATTATTTTTTTGATTTAGCGATAAATCCTAAATGTCTCCAAGATATGGATCCAGGACCATGCCGCATGGCTTTAGATCGATTTTACTACAACAGCAACACAAACACCTGTGAACCGTTTAAATTTGGTGGGTGTCAAGGTAATGATAATAAATTTGGCTTCCTCAAAACATGTGAAGATGCTTGCCTTCAGCCAACAATAAAATCAACGACAGCTGCAGCAACAACAACAACAACAACAACAACAACAACACCACCAACACCAACATCGTCAGTACCGCAGCCACTCAAACAAAAAAAAGATGTGCTTTGAAAATAAATCAATTTAAAATCAACAACATTGCTTTTTCATAATCGCTTAGGGTGGTGCGAAGGGTGTTCATTCACCTGGTTAACGTGAATCGCGTCACAAATTTTGCGAGTGAGTGAAATGTATTAATTACTAAAGTAATTTCGTCAAATATATGCGTACATGTTGAACGTGAGTTGTTCCATGGCTGATCGTTTGGCCAATTAACTGATATTGATGATTATTTCTATTCGTGGCGGCGTAGCAGCAGGTTGTTAATAAATTGAGCAAATATGGTCGTTATCACATATTCACTACCCGCACGAAATGTTGTCTCTAAAACCCCCGAATAAGTTTGTCATTCGCATAGGTAAATCAGTTAAATTGTAAAATTTTAAGCATTCCAAGCACGCATTACCATCAAGTCGGAAGTTTTCTCGATAGCTAGCTTAAAGCTTTGCGGTGTATTTATACGTTGGTTACTTTTGTATTTGCAATCAGTTCCATACTAGAACTTTTCAAGTTGTCTCTCATAATATTCTTTGCATCAAAATGAAGTTTGAGATTATTTTTGCTTTTTGTGTTATCCTTGCAAGTGTAGCCAAAGGAGCTGCATTAGATGTAGTTCCAGAAGAGGTTAAATCAACTGAAGAAGCTTTAGTTGTACCGGAGGAATTCATTAATGAGGGTGAGTAAATGAATAAAAGTGGGCAATACTTAGTTACAATCAACCATCATGTTAGATTGTCATCAACCAAGAGAGACCGGTCGATGCTTCGCGCTGTTCTATAGATACGCCTTCAATGTGGAGAACCGTGCTTGCGAGGAATTTATCTATGGTGGTTGCGCGGGCAACAAGAACAATTTCCAGACGAAGGAAGAATGTGAAGCCAAGTGCATGACAAACACGCAACCAATCAGCGAAACTACAGATGCCTCATACCAGGAATCTAAAACTTTCAATGAAGAAACAACTTCTAATTCGAAATAATTGTACGCTTAATATTAAATTAATTGTTAGTATTTGATATAAAAAACGCTTTATATTTATACCCCCACGCGTACTGCATAAGGGGTATATTAATTTTGTTACGACGTGTGTAACGTGTGTCTGTTTTTTTTTTTTTTGTTGGTTATTTTCTTTTCTTGTAATTTCTTTCCAATAAAACTAACTACTAATTAATTAATGCGTGTGTAACCGCAAATTTATGTATATTTTTAAGGCACCTCACTCTCCAATAAAAAAAAAAGGAAAAGTTTCGATAGCATCGTAAGTGTAGACGTAGAATTCCGTTTAAGAAGTAATCTTTTCTACTTTGACTCTTCATCTGGACTGTTTTGGCCATTTTGCAAATGTGTTTTTTATTTATCTTAAGAAGATTAACAAATAAATTAATAACACTCAAGTTATGCACTTCTTATCGAGACCAAAAAAGAAAAATTTAATAGTAAAGTCAACTACTCTGTTCGTTTGCGTGAAATTTCGCTGGCAACATGCAGTTTTTGTTGCGTGAAAATTTTGACAAATATTTTGTGGCGAAGAAATTCTAAAATTTGAGAAAGTCAGGCCTTACTTCTCAAAATAGAGAAAAATAAATATATAAAAACAAATAATTTACGAAATTCTTTAAAGCCTAGTACTCTGTTTAGTTTCATGTAAAATTTCACTCGAATCTACATCTAAAGCACTATAGCTGTGGAATATGTGTGAAATTTTTCACAACATGTTCGTCAAGGTAGTACTCTGTTTCACTGTGAAAAAATACTCGCAACATTTCTCTTGCAACATTTTTCTACGACAATTTAATTGAACTGCCTATTTATTTTGAAGTGAAAAGTGACAGTTGTCGTATAGTTTTTGTTTTTATAAATTTATTTTTTTTCAATTTTAAGAAGTAAAGCATGACTTTTTCAAATTTTTCAATTTCTACACAACAAAATATTTGTCAGAATTTTCACGCAACAGAAATTAATGTTGCCAGCGAAATTTTACACAAACAATTAGAGTACTAGACTTTAAGGAGTAAAACATAACTTTCTCAAATTTTACAATTTCTTCGCAAATAAATATTTGTCAGAATTTTCAATTAAAATTAAGAATTTACAAACGAACTGAGTACCTACAAGGTTTTATTTTAAAATAAATTGAAGACCCCTAGTTTTTTAAAAACCACGTGGTGGCTATATAACTTGTGATTTTGTAAAATATAAAATTGATAATAGAAAAATTGACAGAAAAAAAGTGAGAACAGATTCACGATGATTCAGCATTTATTGACATAATTCTTTGTCATTTTATTGTTAACTAAGAATACTAGGATAAATGTGCATATTTATTATAATTTTTATTAACTACGTTAAATTTACAAATGCCAAGATCTAAATTTATAATACAAGTTTGAAGGCTATTTATACGAGTTAAAATAGATAATTATATATAGTTAAATAGATATTAATGCTTACGAGTATTTATAAATTACTTTTTTGAATATACTTATAATGAGTGCTGATTCCAAAGCATGTATAAAATTGTAATGATTTTTTCGAACACTTTTTAATATGTAAGTTAAAAACCAGTGTATTGAGAAATAAAATAGATATTAAATGAGAAATTTGTCTACAGTTCTAAAGGTGTTCATTTGTTAAGGGTATTATTATTTAACGCCTTTACATTAAGATAAAAGTTAATTTTAAATTAAATGATTCGAATATTTTCCCAATAATCAACAAATTTAAATATGGGTTATAACTTATAAAAAAAAGGTTAACGTTTAAAGCAAAGTAAAAGCAATATATAAGAGTTGTGTTTGTTTTTATTGTTTTCTAAGTCTCAGGGAGATATTCAATTGCATGTCTGACCTTCAGTGGCTACTAATCTATATCTATACTTCTATACTTACTATTATATAAAAGGAGACTCACGGATTTGGTGCGACGTGTTCTATCCGCGCAGAAATTATTTTCATGTATACAGCCTTATTAAATAGATTTCCTTAACCTTCTCAATATATTTATATTGGACGCAACAGAAAATAATTTTTGTTTTTATTTTCCAACGTCTTTTTTTTTTAAATCAAATATTTTGTTCCAAACAGAAGCCGAACATTTTTTTATTTCGCGTGTTAATTCGCGTGTTGCACAAAAAAGTGGTTATTGTGATTGGTGTGCAAAGCATATTTTTTATTTTTAACCGATTTCCACAAAGGAGGAGGTTCTCAAGTTGGTTGGTTTCTCTGTTTTTTATAATAGCATTATAAATAATGCATTTGCATTGGTCTCCGGTTGTTTTAGTTGAACCTTAATATTATAATTCAATTTTTGAATGGTTTTCCATTATATTAGACAGCCTGGCAAAAGCTACGCAGCGCATGTAAAATGCAAATGAAAACGCATTTTAACGCAAATTATGGCTTTTAAAGGCTGCGTAAAGTAAGCATATGGGCATTTCCCAGTGGCACGGACGCTACATTCGCACGGTTTTAATTACTCGAAAAACAAGAAAGAAACAAAATGAGCCAATATGTATTTTAAGTGTTCTAACGCGATGAAAGAGTGTTACATTTTATAAAAATATTGGCGAGATTTAGTACAAATTAGTACAAAAAAATAAGCAATCATTCAATGAAACGGACGCGACAAAAAATAGAAGTTTTTTTAAGCTCATATAGAAATATGCAAAATTTAGCTAATTTTGAGAACTTTTTTTATACATAATATACATGCACTGAGAAAAAAAACATACTTTAAAATTAAACAAAAATTTTTAAAATATAAATTTAACGCCTTTGCGTTTCTACAAAACAAAATTTAAAACAATTGTGTTTAAATTTCAACTATACACTCCTTTCAATTTTTTTTCATTCATTATTTCTTTGAAACTTTCTTTGACTTTTTTTTGAATTTTGAATTTTCATTGGTTTGAACATTATCGAACATAAAATAAAATAAAAACTAATTCAGTTTTTCAATACTTAATTTTAGTTTTTCAATACAATGCAAACTTCATTGAAAGGAGTTGAGATTCGGTATTCGGAGGGTCCCAAGGGTCGCTGATTACGAATCTGTCATCAAAAACTCGGAAAAAATTAAAAAATGGCATCGAAAAAATTGTGCTTTAAAACATTTGTTTTAAATTTAAAAATTTTTGTTTTAAATTTGTTTTCTCATTTAAAAACATTGTTTTAAAAACAAAAACCCTTGTTTTATATTTAACTTTAAGAACAGTTGTGTTTAATTTAAATGAATTTGTTTCAAGCTCTATTTCAAAAACAAATTCGTTTAAAATGAACACAGTTTCATTTAATTTTAACACATATTTCCCTCAGTGTGTTAATGGAGGTCAAAGGATAACTTTTCTTCGTAGACTTATGAAATATAAGAATTATCTCTTCTCTTTTTTTAAATAGATATAGCACGAATATGGACGCGACAAATTTTTCCACAGTAGTAAAAAAAATTAAAGATGTTCATTATAAATTTTAATAAAAATACATCATAATAAGTTTAATTCAAGTTACATATCAATAATACTAATCAAAATAAAAAAAAAACAAGTAAAGAAAGTCTAAAGTCGGTCTAGGCCGACTATGAAATACCCTAAACCCACTTTTCAAAAACAAAAAATTTTTTATTGTAAATGGAAGTGTCCGTGGGCGGATGAAGCCTATACTTTATATGCATTTAAATGTTGATGAAAAATTTACACATACCAAGATTTATTCCTGTAGCTCACAATTAGTGCCTTTATTGTGCTTTCGCTATGGGAGGTGGGCGTTCTCATGGACGGATTACACCCAATTTTTGAACACATCTTAGTTTTGGTATAAAATACGTACATACCAAATTTAATTTCTCTATGACACATAACCTTATTTATTGAGTTTTAAACTTTTTGGGTTGTATGGGAGGTAGGCGTGTTCGTGACCGGATGACGTCCATATTTCGAAGACATCTTTGTGTTTATATAAAACACATATCAAATTTTATTGTTGTAGGCTAATTATGAGCTGAGATATGCAGTTTTCAATTTTCTCGTTGCATGGGAAGTAGGCGTGGCCGTGGGCGGATGACGTCCATTTTTCAAATCTGTCTTTGTTTTGTTATAAAAAACATATGTGCCAAATTTAAGCTCTTTAGGTTTGACATAGGCTTATTTATTGCGTTTTCAATTTTTGGGTTGTATGGGAGGTGGGCGTGTCCGTGAGCGGATGACGTCCTTTTTTCGAAGACATCTTTGTGTTGATACAAAACACATACACACCAAATTAAATTGTTGTAGGCTTATTATGAGCTGAGTTATGCAGTTTTAAATTTTTGCGTTGTATGGGAGGTAGGCGTGTCCGTGGGCGGATTCCAAAAATATTCAATAGTGCAGATCCTTGGGTGCATATGACCATGTGTACCGAGTTTCATCCAATTATCTCAACTCCTTCTTATCCTGTGTATACGGACAACACACAGACGGACAGACGGACGGACGGACGGCGGACGGACGGACGGACATGAATAGCTCGACTCACGAGGTGACGCTGATCAAGAATATATATACTTTTCTATACCGGACTCGCTTCGTTCTATGCGTTACAAACGTTTGCACAAAGTTAATATACCCTGACCTTTCAGGTTTAGGGTATAAAAATGGTTAAAAGCTGTTTGAGTGCTTTATATTATTGTTTTTCTTCACTTTTGGTGAACCTTTTTTGGGAGATGCCCATATGTTTAATAAGTTAACATCTTCTATGTACATAAAACTGATTGTATGTATGTTACAAGTAGACTCCAAAACCTAAGCTACAAAAAAAAAAAATAAGTTACATTTTTGATCGAATAGGTTTTGAAGTCAGATAAAGTAAATGTGTTTGTCTAAGGCGTAACAACGCGCGCCGGGTATTGCTGATAGTCTTTATTTGACTTCTTGCCTCGATTTGCCTCGAAAAAAGTCTTGTTAAAAATGTATAAACAGAAAATCTTACGCTGGTATTAAGCTATGGTAACAATTATGAAAAGTCAAACACTCCTTTCCTTCGAATGATATAAATTGTTAAGGAGTAAACCAATCTAGGACTTTCGACAGATTGAAAAAGTGTTTTTTTTTTACTTTATTGTTCTTTACTATCGTAAAACTCACGTGGCAAAGTTTCATGCGCGGGAAAGATTTAAGAAAGTGACTATTGGGTATATAAAGCCCAGAATTGTGAATCACTTGCTAGTGCACTCGAACTAAACGAAACAATTCATTAATAATAAGGTGATTCATGTCACTTTGTAAGTTACCGTATATCGTAAATCGTATTCTTCGTAATTGAAATTGTAAACTTTCGTACGTTTTTGTAAACTTTTTATTGGTCGCATTCTGTTCAATTGAGCGCTCAGGTAGCGATGTAGTACTTAGTTCAGTTGAATTTATTTCCAAACGAAATACATCGAAAAGTTGTTGGAAACTCTGTTATTAGTTTCATATAATTGGTGGCCTCTTAAGTCAAGTGTAACGTTCTTGGCTGACAACACCGGCCAGGCTATGGTCCTAAGCTTAAACCTTTCGTCACACATGGCGGGTGATGTAAAAGTAGGAATAAAAGTGCAATCAAGTGAAGCATATTACCATTGTTTCACTTGATTTCTCTTTTAATCCTACATGTATATCACTCTTTTTTTTTAACGAAGACAGGCTTGATTGAATAAGCCCTTGAAATCCTTGGATAAAAGCTAAAAAAAAAAAAAATTTAAGCTGGAATCCTGGAAGAAGGAGATAACATCACAATTAAATTCCCTTAATAAGAAACTCTCATTAAGGGTTGAAATTGGAAAAATTGCACGAGGTAACCGCTATTGTGAAAAAATAAAACTTATGTCTACTTAACCATTGAGGCAATAACATTGCCATCGAATGTGCAGGCTTAAAACTACTTCCAGAATACCGTGGTTTCAAAGGAAACACCTTATAAGTTTTAGAGGAAGACTTGCCTGCGGATGGTAAATTAACGTTTGCTCCGTGGAAGTACTCACTCATTTAAAAAGCTATGGAAACCAAGAAGAAGAACTTCAACAAGCAGCAACTGCTTTCGAAGTGCAGATAAATCTGAGAACTTAAGCCATGAAAGCAAAAACTTCCTCAGCTATTTTAAGGCATAAAAATTAAACAAGCCTGTTTTCCTGATAGTACATACAATTTTCGCATTTATTTTGCACAAGACGAATTTTATGTATCTTAAAATAAGCTAGCTGCGAAGAATAATTTAAATTATGATCTGCAAACGTTGTTCATTAGATACGAAGGTAAAAGTTGTATTCAGTACGGACTGCTTTGTAGATGTATTATTCAAAATAAGAGACAGCATGACCAATTCAGAGAGTTTAATCCGCCTTACGGCATTCGAAACGTGTCGTACCAACTGTTCACGCTGTTGTCCGTTAAAACTTTGAGCAACACCTCACCCAATGGAAAAAAGGCTTTTCCAACAAGTCTCAGAAAAACTTCTCTAGCAAAAGAGCAAGCAGACGTTATACCATTGCTTATAAACAGTAATTCATGCAGGATACACTCAATCACTTCCTGATTCAATTCTATATTACCTTATCATAATGACATCCGGTAGTGCTACCTTCAACAAGAGAGCCGAGTTGCGGAAGTATGATTTTGCCCGCGGATTGAACTCCTTATGGGTTTGAAACACACAAGAAGACCTTGTAGATGCCGTTAGATCCTTAATGCCACAATATGCAGCGAAGAGACAGGTTAGCTATCGAAGGGCAGGACAGCCATGCCGACAGCTTTCTTTGGATGTCCCCGGTAGGATGCTTTAAAACCCGAGGTTGTTATGCATTGACCGTGGCGTCCAGGTTAAGTGTGTGGCTTAGCACGCTCGGAGCCCGAGTTCGATCCCCAGTCGTGGCGAAAAATTTTTTTCAATAAAAAATTTTTTTAATCGGTCACCACCTCTCTGCAGACAATGGCAAACCATAGAGAAATAATTTTTTTTATAAAAATTAAGCATAACATTTGAGCTTTTATCCACAATCCTACGGAACAACACCGCAAACAACGATAAAACACATAATAGGTCTGTTTCCGTACGCACTTCAAGTAACTTCGAGTAAAGTTCGGGTAATAGAGAGTAATTTGATTATTTGTCAAAATGAGAAAATTTGTCAAAAAGTACGGAAACGCTTTCAAGTAAGTTTCGAGCACAACACCTGTTTTTTGAAAACAATAAAATTTAATTGCTGTGTTTCTGTATTTCAAACGTTTTCGTAAGCGTTGATTTGGTAATTTTAACTATTTTTATTAATTTTCTAACCAATTGCATACATTTTGTTCGCAATACAATGCAACAATTTAATTTGATCACTTTGACAATCAGCTGTTTGAAGCTCGAGATTCGTGCTCGAAGAAATTTTTCAAGTAAAGTTCGAGTAATAGAGAGCCACAAAAAGTGACATTTTGCTTGTTCTTCTTCTCTCTCGAGCTGGAAAAATGTGTACGGAAACGCTTTCGAGTAACTTCAAGTTACTTGAAGTGAGTACGGAAACAGACCTAATTTAGCACTTTGAAAAAAGATCATGTTTTATTATCAAAAACACGGCGACATTTCAATCATAACGTCATCAGATGTTCTAATGAGAGAAACAACGCTTGGACAGATGTAAATTTCAAGTATTTGAATTATTAAACTGTTTCCAAACTTTTATACAACTTTTCCCCAGTACAAAAACGAAGTTTTCATTGTTCGATCATTTATCTCGATCTTTAATGTTATTCAGTTTTCTTTTAAATTCTAGTCAGCTTACAATTTTTAGGCTCCCTAACTTAATTTTAATTAAACATAAATTAAGAAAAATGCAAATGTTGTATAAATTTAATTAAAAATTTATAAAAAAATATTTATAATTATCTTACGGCGTTTTCGTTTTTATGTTGAGAGAAGAGTAGATCACAAACTCGAGCGCATGGAATACATTCCACAAATTCTCTACTCTGAATTATTTCAGAGAACTCTGAATTAATAAAAAACCAAACCGTGCATCAAATGTCTTAGCTGTCATTTAAGAGTATTTTTTGTTAAATTATTATTTACAATCATATATTTTTTTCACAAGTTTATATTTTATGTTAATGATGTTATTTTTATTGTTTTCCTTTATTTTTGTTAAAGGTTATTTGTTTTTATTCATTTCATATAAGTGTGGCAGATAGAACTCTGATATATGCTCTACGTTCTCGAACGTTTAGCTCATTTTCAACGAGAGCTAGGAGTGAAAACAAAAACTCGATCAATCCACTCTTATCGCTCTGAACAAAATAAAAATCACGAATAAGTTTTTTGATAGTCTTTGCTCTGCTTTTAACAAATAAACAAAAACGCCTTATGATAAATTAATTTTAAATTTTCGATAACATAAGTACTTTGCAAATGCAAGTAAAATGACATATCGCAACAGCATTTGCATTCACATTCACATCCTCGGGATATATTTCATAACTAACGATCATAACTTAGTCAAAAAAATCGTAAGTATTATGTACATGAAAGTTTTTACTTTAATCTTAACAGTGTTAATATAAAAAATGTATACTTGAAGTGAAATGAAATTATTGTTAAATTACCTGCGAAAATTTAGTGTGTTTATTTTCATTAACAATAGTGCCCAAAAATCAGTTAAGACCACTTCAATATATATTGAAATTGATTATATCCGGAAAATTCTTAGTACCCTTAAAACTTTTCTAAACACCTTCTTAGCTTTGGAATCAGCTTTCATACTTCTCCACATCTCCATTTGATAGACTTGAATTCATATATTTTATTAATTCAATCAATAACTACTCCATCAAATCAAACCTTTATCTCTGCTTAATATTTATAAATGTTTAAATAAATAATATTTGTTTCTATTTCCGTTTTCAATCAGATTTATCACAAGCCATGAATCCTCATAAAAATATGTTCACTTCAAAAATGTGCAAATTAATTCATTTTCGCAAAATTTCACCGAACTACAAATAATGCAACTTGGTTTGATCTGGAAAATCTTATTTCTATTAAATACAATGTACAATTTTACTTTCTAAGATATTGATTTTTTTTTTTTTTTCCATCAAAAGTTAATTAAAAATTTGGCCTCATATTAACTTAAAACTTGTTCATTCCTCCAAAGCATACACCAAATGTTGTTACCTTTACTAGACTTTATTTCTATTCATTTTTCGTAATGATTCCATTGGGGCAACTTTGAGGCGAGTCATGTTGATTAAGAGATTGATTTGGAGTCGTTGGTGGCGACAATTGATGCACCGAGTGCTGTTGAACACTTATAGAGTGATTATCGCTGCCAGAGTGACCGTGTCCACCACCATTTCCCGCTGCAGCCATACCATTCATCGTTGTCGCTGTCATATCCTGCGCTTCGTTTTTCATGCGATTCATGTTGTTGTTGTTGTTGTTGGTGCTGTTGTGTGAGCTACTTAGAGCATGATGGTGGTGATGATGAAAAGAAAGCGGCGGGAGATGCAGTCCAGGAAAGGCGAGTCCTGCAGCAGCAGCTGCATGTAAAGACTGCAACAAGGCAGCCGAGTGCTCCTGAGCCTTACGTCTTAACTCAGCCACAGAGCTAGAACGTGGATCAGAATTGCCGTGACTGGAAGAAGTTGGCGATTCCGGTGAACTAGTTGATGATGACGAAACAGCCATCGATGTGGGTGGTGGTGGAGGTTTGATGGGACAACAAGAGCACAGTCCGGGGAACGGCGGCACACCTTAAATAAAAATAAAAAAAACAAAGCAAATCAAAAAATGTTGAATGTAAGCCGATAAGCAAATAAAAAGTGTAAACGTCAATAATCTACAGTGCATACGTCAATCTCTGTCATCGGCGCATTATCACTTCTTAATGGAACCGTTAACCGAAAGCACCTGCGTTACAGATAAATCAACTAAAAGCTTAAGTTTGGCCTTAAGTAAGACGCTACTACCTAAATCTAATTGCGTTAATAGATGTGAAGAGATTTCAAAAAGAAGTGCGTTGACAAAGACTGAAATGATTGACTACGTGAAGTGATTGACAAGTCCATAAATTGACTTGAGTCTAAGAATTTAACAGAATATTGATAAACTTACCCTTCAAACTGGAGAACAGTGGTTGGTGTGAGAACTGCGTACTCAAGCTGGCCAGATGTGGGGGTAGAAAGAGTGGTGGGTGATTAGAGCGTTGAGCACCAGCAGTTCCAGCACTTTCACTCAATACAGGACGAAAACCACCATTTCTGAAAAGAGAGAACGAGACAAGAACATGAGATAAATAGCAGTTATATATAGATTAAAAATTTTAATTTAACTAAAGTTGTTGATATTGATGCAATAAAATTGGTCGTGGCGGAGTAAGCTTAATGGATTATAGTGACTGCCATGTAACAAGAGACTTAATGTTGATTGATAGTTAAATAATTAATTAAGTCATTGATAACACTTTAAAGGCCATCTCTTTAGACTCACGTCCGTCAACAGCTGTTTTCATAGTCATTGTCAAAGTAGACGTGGAATCTGTCAGATTTCGCTTCATTTTAAGATGTCATCTTATTACTTATGTAATTTGTACGTATTTTTGAATAAGACAGCAGTCTATAAAACCTCAGGACTTCTTGTGTGTTCCTCGTGTGAGTTTAACAGAAAGCAGGCGCCACTAAGAATTGCTTAGTTATTTGACCCGCATACGGCAGGCTCACTGTATTGTATCCATAAAAATATGTCATCAATAAAAATTATTTTAAATTCGTTAAATAGATTTGAAACTTAACGATACAAATTAATAAATGTTTGCTTCATTGTGGAACGGGAGGCTGTTTGGTGCAGAGCGCATCACAGTACAAACAGTCTCAATTAATTGTTAATTGAAAATAATTAAAACATTTTTATGCGTAATTGCGTTAATATTCATAAAGCGAAATATGTATGTATGTTCGAGCTCAAGTCATTGGTTAGGGTGCCAGCGTTGCATAGAAACAAACCGTAGCGATGGCAGGGAATGGGTTACTGTGGTCCGCTGGCTAACACGCTTAAATATTTAATTAAATGAAATGTATCTGTGGGATACAAGCAAAGCTGCTGCTTGCCACCAGTGGATACAATAGTTTTGTTATTATTATTATTGTTGTTGTTGTATTCTAGTGTAATGGAATTTAAATTTAATTGATGTGTGGCAAATATTAAAAAATTCTAGATGTCAACTTAGAAAGCTGGGGGCAAACGCCTCCCAGGCCCGCAAGCACTTCGATTCAATTACAATTGAAATTGTTTTTAAATGAAGCAAGACCCAAACAAAAAATATTCATAAGGCCGCGTTCATAGTGGAAGCTGAAGCTGGCTAAGCTTTTTCAAGCGATATGATGACGCTTTTTCTTGCTGTTGCTGTTCATAGTGCGCGCTTTTTTTCGAGCTTTTAGATACTTTTTCTTGCTGTTGCTGTTCATAGTGCGCGCTTTTTTTCACGCTTTTAGATACTTTTCCTTGCTGTTGCTGTTCATAGTGCGCGCTTTTTGCATGCGCTTGGCTTATGTTTTGTTTTAATTATTTCTTGTATTTTGGAAATTTAATGTATATTTTGAAGTGGAAAGAGTGTGGGAAGGAAGGAAAGAGTTTTTTAGTGCAAAAAACATAGTGTTACTTGTTGTTAGATAAATTTTAAACAGAGAAGACAAATTTTTGCGATGCGCCGAAAGTCAGAATTGTCAAAAAATACCAAACAAACTACAAAACGAAAAAAGTTGGAAACCTATCCTCTACAAAGCAACAAATAAAATATTTTATCTATATTCTACGCACAAAATAAAGATCAATAACGTAAGATCATAACAACAAAAAATGCATTCAAAGGAAATTGAAAACGTGCAACTCACACACATACCAAGAAATGATGCAAGAATGAAGTAAGCATCTGAAGAAGAAAAAGCGTCGAAAATTAGCGATGCCTACAAAAAATTACCAACAACAAAACGTATCTAAACAACAACACGCATTGAGGCAAAGTCGGAATAGCGCACGATTCCATATTTTGCGCATCGCATATGCTGAATTTACTAACAACAAAAAGACATACCAACAACAACATGCAATGCTGGCAGCGCCTGCGATCATGTTGACATTGTTAAATAGACAAAAACAACAACACGTATCAACCGATAATGCGAAAAAAAACTAAAGCACTGGACATTGCTGCCGAAAAGTACAAAAACAAAATCAGTGCGGCAAAACATAAACAAGAAATAAAAAAAACAGCCAAGAAAAGCGTTAAAAAGTATGAAAATAACCTACATCACAAAGCATACGTACGACATGAAACAAAAAATCAAAACTGTGTACACAAACGAGATGGAAGAAAAAGTGCCAAAAAGTATGTTAAAATAAGCTGAAACCCAAAGCATAAGTACGACATGAAACAAAAAATCAACACCGTGTGCCAAAGTGAGATAGAAGAAAAAAGTATCAAAAAGCCTCAAAACTGGCGTAACCTTGAATTTAAGCTGGCACTATGAACACTTCGCGCTTTTTCCATATGATTGTACACAAAGCGTTTTCAGCAGCTGTAAAAAGTTTCAGCTTCAGCTTCCACTATGAACGCGGCCTAACGAAAATCAACTCGATTTCAAAACTAATTAATTGTTAACGACCGAGCTATATGTTGTGTTACACTTTTTTGTGGCTTTGTACCGCAAAGGCTCAACTTGTCAAAATTTCACACAATCTCGACAAGTTGATGCCTTTGATGGGTCGCAGTCACGGTGTTTTAATTGCATCCACCAAAATAAAAATCCCAGCGTAGGTTAACCAAAAAATACATTCAAAAAAACGAATATACAAACGGAAAATTTAAGCGAATGCTGCGCGCGAATAAACTCCAAAAAAAGATCCTTTTAATCCGTCTCTGAGACTAAAAAATGGTTTTTGATATATTTTTATTCTTGTTGGTTTTGACTTTTTCTTCTTCTTTTCAATAATATTGTCGATACTTCGCTTAGTGACTTCCTCAAAATACATATGTTATCGTTGCCTTTCTTTGGAATCGTTTATGACCTCATTATTTTTTATCGATGTAGCCTGTAAGTTCTTCATAACACTGTGAAATATATGAAAACCGACAACATTTTACATTTGAATATTAAATTTTCTTAGCTTGTTCCGTTATGTTCGTCTGCTGAAACGTGCCTTTGTGGCACACTGCTAGTCCGTGGTCCATCATCGGACACGCGTGGAACTAATGTGGATATTTGCGGAGTGAAAGAAGTATGAGTTTCATTTGAAATGCAAAATTCTGGCATTTGTAACAAGCAAAATCAGCTAAAAAGAATAAAAAAACTTAGAAGTAGACTATCATCATTGCAAGGCGTGCTACTTCCGCTGTATGCAGGATGTGTGCGCTGCTTTGGCTGGGCAGCATTTTCTCTCGTTCTGCTACCAAAACCACGAATGCTCATAAAAATTTCATAACCATAAGGATTGCTTTAGCGAAGTCTTGCTGCGTTCCCTTCGAGATGCAGGAACCGTAGTCCCTTGCAGTGGCACCAAATTTTTCCATACCGTTTTTTTACTGTGGCAACCATTTTGGTCGTGGTCGACGACATTTTTGCTTGCATAAATTTCTATTTAAATGCAAAAATATTCACACACTCGAAAAATGAGAGAAAATAAAATTTTCAAGTTATGCATAAAGCAAAAAGTGAATTATTCTCAGTCAATTCATTAAAGTCGGAAGAGGAAGTGAGGGGTAAACTTTTAAGTAATGAAATAATGTTAAAATATGAAGTGATATTCTCAAATATTTAGTATTGCATATGCTCTAAGACAGTGAGATTAAAACAAAATGCCATAAATATTCTCTTAACTAATTTGTGGTTGCAGTACACATAAATCATAATAAATCGCTACATAATTGCGAATACCATGTTTGGATCATTTGAACAATGGCATCATATTTCGGGCACAATTATATTCTACAATTGAAGACGCTCTGACAATGTACAATTTTTAGAAGATCAGATAAAAATCGACTAAGGTATAGTACCGAAAAGATTTTCATAGAATTCAAGAAATTTTTTTTTTAAGAAATGTATATTTTTTATGAATTTGTTTATTAATATTTCCAATTTAATAAGGTACATTACCTTATTAGAATAAAACCAGAGATTTTGATTTATTTTTAACGAATTTATTTCATTAAATAAAAAACAATCACAGATTTTTAAGGAGTCTTTCATTTCATCGGGTTAAAAAAACTTCTTTAAAATTTTTTTTTTGGAAAAACTACTAAATTAATTATAATATAGTCTTGATTTTGTTTTTTCCACGCCTGTGGAAGTTTAGACTTAATTTTTTTGCATCAAAACAGTGAAAACGATTTCTCAGCTTCTACAACAGATTATAAAATATGTTTCAGGGGTAGAATATGTTTTAAATGAATTTCATATAAACATTAAGACGTTCGAAAAAAGGTGTCATTGACCACGGCCACGTCTTTTTCCAATACAACCACAAAACTTAAATCGTAGTGAAGAGGCTTTTATTAGAAACCGAAATTAAATTTGATATGTACGTTAAGCCGGATCGATTTTGTATGGAGAAAACAAAAGTCAGCCGGACATCGACTCAAAAGTTAGAGGGACTTTTTGAAAATTCCACATAGATGGTTTTGCGTACCCAAAATAAGCTTAAAAGTAAAGATTTTGACAGTACACAAATATTGACTAAAAAACATTTGGAATTTTTTCTTTACAAACTCTTTTGAGACCCCAAAAATCGATATTTCGTCATTTTCGAAAATATGTTTTTTTAAACATCATAAAAATGTATTTTTTGTATGTATTCACACGCATTTCAGCTTATTGGAAAAGTATTGAGCTCTAAATTCCATTGGTATATGGTATGGTGTAATTTCTTCAATTTAATTTTTTGCATATTTTTATAGCTTCCATATTTGAGAATATTGTCCTAAAAGGGTTTTTTGAAATTTGAAATACTTTAGGAGATATGGCTTTTTTTTGTCCAGCAATGCTTTCGGCAAAATGCAACCACAGAATTTCGTTCAACTGATGAAGCTCCACAGCACCAAAACTCTCCGACCTGTGCGTCTAGCAAAAAGCGGTAGCAGAAGGGACAATCCACAGCTTTAAGCTTACGTGTGCACCACTAAATCAGAGAGTCAATCTTTCAACGCAGTGCTGTGGTCACTCGCATCGAAGCATATGCAAGTTAAGACGACAAATACCAAAACCCACAAAACACAAAATATTTGCTGACACCATGTCTGGTGTTGCACGTGCATCAGCTGCACTTCAGCTAGCGTGGGAACAGCATAAACAGAACTTCAGCGCTACAACAAAACAACAGCACAACAGCGACGGTAGCGGCGCAGCTTAGGTTTAATGTTAAGTTATTTAAAAATGTTAAGTCAGTCTTAAGATAGAACTAATAAAGTAAGGTCGTGCTGACCAAAAAAAGATTTTTTTTTAGTTAAATTAATTAATGAAATCTTAACTGGCGCCCAACGTGGGGCGTATCAAAAGCTTAAGTCAACCTCAAGAAGCTTGCTGCTTAGTGATACAAGTGATACCGCATCTTAGTTGCATAAATTAAAGTGTTCATCTGAAGCTTAAGACAACCTCAAGAAGTTTGCTACCAAAGAATACAAGTGACACAAATCTGCATCTAAGCTGCATTAAACCCACAACAAGGAACAAAACCAACGTGAAAGAAAGATCATCACCACTATAGAACCTTAAGCCCGTTCGTAGTAGGCTCCAGACTGAAGTGTAGGCGAGGATCCCGAGTCACCGTTGGACAACGGACAAAAAGGAAACATATCCAGACCACCGCTGAAGTAAAGATGTATCTTCCAATTAAGATGTTAATGTAAGAATAGTTTTAAGATTATTGAAAAAGATTATGAAATTTGAAACACAAAATACCTTTGTTAATATACCAAAAGAATTATCAAATTAATTTATCAAATTATAAGGAATATTCAATTAAATCAAGTGTAAAATTAGGAAGTCAAAAAAGGAAAAAATACAAATAATAATTCGATTAAAAATTGAGAATATAAATAAAATAAAAATTACAAAAAATACTAACACTGCGATTCCGAACTCCGGACCCTCCAGTGTATCAAATTAAAAATAATTAAAATTAAATTTTAATAAATAATATAGTCCACTTAAAAACAAAATTAAAATTAATTTCAAGTACAGAACTGTGAAGTTGTAGCCCTAAAAAGCCGGACCTTCCAGTTATAAACAAAGCAAAGCTAACTAAACAAAAAAAAAAACAATAAACATAATAACAAATAATTAATAATTAAACAAGAATAACAAAAAGTAACTAACACTGCGATTCCGAACTCCGGACCCTCCAGTGTATCAAATAAAAAATAATTAAAATTAAATTTTAATAAATAATATAGTCCAATTAAAAACAAAATTAAAATTAATTTCAAGTACAGAACTGTGAAGTTGTAGCCCTAAAAAGCCGGACCTTCCAGTTATAAACAAAGCAAAGCGAACTAAACAAAAGAAAACAATAAACACTTAACTAGGAAATAGGACAATATTATTGAATTAAATTCCATTAGTTTAAAACAAGTTTAGTAGTAACCACGAAAAGAGTCATCATCGACAAAACTTAATATTAAGAAACAAATTTAAAAATTTTTTATAAAAAGGAGACAAAATGGCAAACCCAAACAACCTCATTCGACCACCCATCCTATCGACTACCTCAAATCAAAGTGTTACACCTCCTGGTATAACAAATACGAACGTTACACCCGAATTAGAAAATGTAATAGGAGCAATAGTTAATCGTGTTTTTCAGAACGAGGGCAGAAACCTAGTTAACTCAATGATCAATCCAAATTATAACAGAATTAATTTAACGGACGAAACCATAGGTACAGGACAAGGAACATTAAGCGACCTAGACAGAATTCCAGATGTGGTACGATGTCTCAGAGACTTTTCTGGGAATGCTGGAGAATATAATTCATGGAGGAAAAGCGTCGAAAGAATTCTAACAATTTACGCAGGTTTAAAAGGTACTCCAAAATACTATGGAATCCTTAGCGTAATTAGAAACAAAATTATTGGAAATGCGGACTCTGTTTTAGAGTCCTACAACACTCCATTGAATTGGGAGTGTATCTCGAATTGCCTAACATTACATTATGCTGATAAACGAGATCTCAGCACTCTTGAGTATCAGATGACCTCTCTTATTCAAGGCAATAACACAATTCAGGAATTTTATCAAACAGTTTATAAACATTTATCGCTAATATTAAATAAAATCGGATGCATGCAGATGTCAGCGGAATCCATGCATCTTCTAACTCAAACGTACAGAGACAAAGCTCTGGACACGTTTATTAGGGGACTTAGAGGTGACCTCCCTAGATTATTAGGTATGCGTGAACCTGTCGACCTACCCCAAGCACTTCACCTGTGCATGAAGTTAGATAATCAGGCATATAGATCACAATACGCAAATCAACAAAATTTTTCAAAGAAAACATTTAGCTCACCACCTCCGCTTCCAATGAAAAGAACAAACCATGCACAATTTTCAGGACAAACTCAACCATTTTTTCCGCAACTAGCTTTTATTCCACAAACACAATATAAGCAGAACCAACCACCATACGTGCAAAATCAATTTCAGAACCCCAAATATAATTACCAACAAAATGTTCCAAGATTTACACCACAGACTTACTTCCAACCAAACCGAAATTTCCAAAGATTTTCACATTTTCAGCCAAATTTTCAAGTAACATCTCCTCCGAGACCACAACCAAGACCGACTCCAATGGAAATTGACGAAACAATTAAATCAAGGGCAGTTAACTATATGAACAAACCAAAATATACTGATCAGTTTGCTGGAAAAAGACCACCACCTCCATCGCATCAAATGCATCCACCACAAAAATTCCAAAGAAATTATCATATCGATACTGTAACTGAGAATACAAATGACAATGACGGAAATCCATCCCTTTACATCCCAAATGAAAATTCTTACAACTCTGAAGAAATAAATGGATACGATCAAACACTCAATGAATACATTGAAGCCTACCCTGATCAACATTTAGCTGATACTACTAATCAAATCAGTGAATTTACTGATGTTCATTTTTTAGATTAACAAATTCGTCACTGCCATATTTCGAATGCAAAACAAACAGTGGCGAAATACTCAAATTCCTCATAGATACTGGGTCAAACAAAAACTACATACAACCTTCACTTGTCAAAAACCCAATACTCAACGAAACAAATTTCTATGCTAACTCCGTAGGTGGAAAAATTGAAATTAAATACCATACAATGTTAAATCTTTTCGGACTAAATTCTGTTAAAATAAAATTCTTTCTCTTACCAACCTTAAAATCTTTTCATGCTATTCTAGGAAACGACAGTCTCAAAGAACTGTCCGCAGTTATTTATACCTCAGAAAATTACATGTTAATAAACAATCATATTAAAATCCGTATAAAACAGCAACATTCTGATTCCGTTAACTCTATAAACATAAGAACGGAACACATGACGTCAGAACAGAAGGTAGAAATAGATAAACTAGTAAAAAAATACCCCAACTTATTTACTGAACCAAATGAACAATTAACATTCACAACTACCGTAAAGGGCGAAATCAGAACAAACACAGAAAACCCAATTTATTCCAGAAATTATCCATACCCAATTTCCTTAAGAGAAGAAGTTGAAAAACAAATAAAAGAACTATTAAGTCATGGCATTATAAGACCTTCACGGTCACCTTATAATTCACCCGTATGGGTTGTGCCAAAAAAATTAGATGCTTCTGGCGAAAGAAAATTTAGAATGGTTATAGATTATAGGAAATTAAATTCTGTAACCATCCCCGACAAATACCCCATTCCAGAAATCAGTGAAGTTCTTTCACAATTAGGAGAGAACAAATGGTTCTCAGTCATTGACCTCAAAAGTGGATTCCACCAAATCCCACTAAAAGAAGCAGACATTGAGAAAACCGCCTTCGCCGTCAGTAACGGAAAATATGAGTTTACACGACTCCCTTTTGGTTTGAAAAATGCACCTTCGATTTTCCAAAGAGCTTTGGATGATATTCTCCGTGAACATATTGGAAAAAGCTGCTTTGTCTATATCGATGACATTGTCATCTTCGGAAAAGATGAATTAACTCATCTCGAAAATATTGAAAAAGTTTTTTATACACTAGAAATGGCAAACATGAAAGTTCAACTCGACAAATGCGAGTTTCTGAAAAAAGAAGTTGAATTTCTAGGATTCATCATTTCCTCCGAAGGAATTCGAACTAACCCCACAAAAGTTGACACAATATTAAACTTTCCTTGCCCAAAAACATTAAAAGATTTAAGATCTTTTCTAGGTCTGTCTGGCTTTTACCGCCGCTTCATTAGGGATTACGCAAAACTTGCAAAACCCCTGACAGCCCTTTTGAGAGGGGAGGAAGGACGAATGTCCAAAAATCTTTCAAGTAAAATCCTCATAAAACTCAATGAAGAAGCTATTGAAGCATTCGAAAATATAAAAAAATCATTAGTTTCTGACGATGTTATGTTAAAATATCCCGATTACAATAAAGAATTTTATTTAACAACTGACGCATCAAACTATGCCATTGGTGCAGTACTCGAACAAGATAGTAAACCAATAATTTTTATCTCTAGAACTTTAAATAAAGCCGAAGAACACTATGCAGCAAACGAAAAGGAAATGCTTGCTATAGTATGGGCCCTTAACACACTTAGAAATTATTTATATGGAACAGCAAAAATAAAAATATTCACAGACCATCAGCCATTAACGTACGCACTTAGCAATAAAAATAGTAACCATAAACTAAAGAGATGGAAAGCAAGGTTAGAAGAATACAAATACGAATTAATATACAAACCTGGAAGAGCGAATATAGTCGCCGACGCACTATCAAGACCACCCCAAAACGTACAGATTAATTCCATGTCAGTTACACAACATAGCGATGAAAGTTCACCTGGAAACATGATTCAATATACAGATGCCCCAATTAATGCATTTAAAAATCAGTTATTTCTAACTGAAGGAGAAGTTCCCTCATACCAATTTAAAATCATTTTTCCTACGTATCACCGACATATAATTGTTGAACCCGAATTTACTGAAGACAAACTATTGAATATTTTAAAGCGATACCTTAATCCATCAGTCACCAACTGCTTAAAAACTGACGAAAGCATTTTAGGAAAAATTCAAGAAATTTATTCAGAACACTTTAGCCGATATAAAACACGCTACACACGTACTATAGTAACCGACTTAATAAGCGAAACCGATCAAGAAGCTGAAATTATTAAAGAACATAACCGCGCACATAGAAACAACAGAGAAAATAAAGCACAGTTATTAGAAAAATTTTACTTCCCAAAAATGAATTCTAAAATAGAAGGAATTCTGAAACAATGTAAAATATGTAAAGAAAACAAGTATGACCGTCACCCCAATAAGCCATCAATACAGGAAACTCCAATACCTCAATTCCCAGGACAAATTATACATATAGACTTATTTTTTACCAATAAACGGACGATTATAACAGCAATAGACAAGTTCTCTAAATACGCACAGGCAAAAATACTTAGATCAAGAGCCGTAGAACATATTAAAGAACCCCTTAGAAGCATTCTATTATCATTTGGCGTACCCGAAATCATTGTCTTTGACAATGAAAAATCATTTAATTCCGCACCAATAACTTTTATGTTAGAAAATCAATTTAACGTTCGAATTTTTAAAACACCTCCTTATACTAGTTCAGTCAATGGACAAATAGAACGTTTCCACTCTACACTTTCGGAAACCATGCGATGTATTAAAGCCGAACATGGTATTGATAAATTTACAGAATTATTAGACAAAACCCTTTACGAATACAATCACTCAATACATTCCACAACGCAAAGAAAACCAGTAGAAATGTTTTTTGGAAGAACTGTAAGTACTGACCCTCAACAACTTGAAAAACTTCGACAAGACAACATAAATAAACTTAAACAGAAACAGGACGCTGACTTAGCTTATCATAACAAGAAGAGAAATGTTCCAAAAAATTACACTATAGGAGAAATAGTTTATGTAAAACAAAACAAAAGATTAGGCAACAAACTTAACAAAAGATTTAGAGAAGAAAAAGTTAAAGAAAACAACAATACCACTATATTGACAGAATCCGGAAAAATTGTACATAAAAGTAACATAAAAAATTAAATTCTCATTTCAGGATACTTATATCCTTCTGCACTGCAGAAGTACACATACTCGATTACTCCAATTCACAAATCATTACCGTTAACACTGGGACTGCAAAAATTCAAACAGGAACCTTTAATCTAGTACACCTTATCGACATAAATTTCTACCAAACAACAATCCAACGGATAAATCGAACAGTACAGGCAAAAATTCCCATCCATAATCCAATACTTCCCTTCCTAAACCATGAAATCTCTCAAATAGAACAATACATTTTAAGATTAAAACCGAGAGTTAAGCATACAAAAAGATCCATAAATATACTCGGTACAGCGTGGAAATGGATCGCAGGAAGCCCCGATAGTAATGATTTCAACATATTAAATGAAAAAATTAATAATGTTCTTGCTAATAATAACAACCAGGTAATAATAAATAGATTAATAATAAATAAATTAAATAAGCTTAATAATGCTACAAATCATGCATTTGAATTATATAAAAATAATGATTACATTCAACATGAAATAGCAACCAATTTAATGTATCAACTACAAATTCTAAAAGAAGAAGTAATAAATATTAACTATGCAATACACTGGGCAAAGGCCGGTGTTGTAAATTCGTATATTTTAGGTAACGAAGAAATTAATCTTGTTAAAAGTATAATGGATAAAGAGAATATTAATTATGTAAATCTAGAAGAAACTTTCCAGTTTGGAGAAATAAAAATTGCTTGTAACAACGAAATGTTAATTTATATAATGAGTTTACCAATAACTAACGAAAAAACATGTAAGTCTATGTTAATAAAATCCTTAAAGAAAAAGGATGAAATCTATAAAATACCGTTTGAAAATTTATTAATTTGTGACCAAAAAATATTTGGTATTAAAGAGAAATGTGAAATTTTTGACCAATTAAAATTATGTAGAAATAAGAATATTATAGACCTTAGTAATACTAGCTGCATACCATATCTTTTAAAGAGCGCACCCCCAACATGTGCAAGAATAAACAACCAACACATACCGTCAGTCGAAAGCTTGAAACCAGGAATTCTACTCCTCAATCAATATAAAGGTACAATTTTCCTCAACAAAGAACCTTTCAACGTTTCAGGATCATTCATAGTGGAATATCACAACGCAACAATTACAGTTGATGGACAAACTTACAGCCTAAAGGAACAATCTCAGTTTAAACCTTTACCTGCCATACTGCAATCAGCCTCAATCGAAGGAAGTTATGAAGAAATGCTATCACTAGAAATGATGAAGGATCTTCATATTAACAACACTCAAACCATCAAATTTCTGAAAACAGAAGCCAGGATAAGCTATATTGGACTTTATTTTATCCTTACATTAGGCGTAATCATAGCAGTCACACTCTATTTTTATAAGAAGAAAGATTTCCTCAATATTACAAAAATCACCAAGGAAAAAGCTACAGAAATAAACAAGGAAAAGGATCAACCGGAAAGCTCGCTGACTCACATCACCGTTAAAACAAATCCTGAATACCCTTCATCAGCAATAACTCAACTAGGATCATTTTTGACGAACGAGGACGTTCGATACTAAGAAGGGAGGAGTTAAGACGACAAATACCAAAACCCACAAAACACAAAATATTTGCTGACACCATGTCTGGTGTTGCACGTGCATCAGCTGCACTTCAGCTAGCGTGGGAACAGCATAAACAGAACTTCAGCGCTACAACAAAACAACAGCACAACAGCGACGGTAGCGGCGCAGCTTAGGTTTAATGTTAAGTTATTTAAAAATGTTAAGTCAGTCTTAAGATAGAACTAATAAAGTAAGGTCGTGCTGACCAAAAAAAGATTTTTTTTTAGTTAAATTAATTAATGAAATCTTAACTTGCACACCGGCGCACGTACTATTGAGATTACCAATTATATTGCAACCAGTGTTGCCGCTTGTTGACCGTGGCGTGTAGGTTAAGTGTGTGGCTTAGCACGCTCGGAGCCCGAGTTCGATCCCCAGTCGCGGCGAAAAGTTTTTTCAATAAAAAAATTTTTTCTGATCGGTCACCACCTCTCTGCAGACAATGGCAACAAACCTCAGAGAGTAAATAATGCCATGTAAAGCTTCTTGAGAACATAAACTTTAGCCGTTCGGAGTCGGCATAAAACATGTAGGTCCAGTTCTCGGTTAATTGTGTGCAAACATTTAATAACACACACAACACAATTGATCATAAGAAGCTCGGTCAAAGTCCTTTCAAGGGCTGAAATGGCCAATTTGTTTTTGTTGCCGCTTGGATCTATTTGGATACTTTTTTTCTTCAAAAATTTATGGATACTTTTTTTTAGTCTTGGTGTAAATTTGGATATTTTATTGAAAATCTTTTTAACCATTTGGATACTTTTTTTCTTCAAAAATTGATGGATACTTATTTTTTAGCCTTGGTGTAAATTTGGATACTTTTATTGAAAATCTTTTTAATCATTTGGATACTTTTTTTCTTCAAAAATTTAAGGATACTTATTTGTTAGCCTTAGCGTAAATTTGGATACTTTTATTGAAAATCTTTTTAATTTAAAATATCGTCACATGAAATCAAAAAACCAAAAATTCAAAATCGAGTTCTATAATGATTATGATTCACAGTATACAAATACATGTTTATGCAAAATGTTTCACTCCTACTACTAAAACAAGGATTTTATTAACAAAATTAGCCTGAAAAAAGATTGAAAAATGATGTTGTTTTTCAATTTAGAAAGTTTTTGGTTCTCTTTTAAATTTTTCAAATAAAACTCAGGGCTTTTTTTATTTCATATGGCAATATGCTGTTGTTTGTCAGCATTGCCATTATTGTGTGTTTTTGTAATTTTGTAGCAATGAGTGCAATTGAACTGTCACTTTTTGCTCCAACTAACGAACAGTCGAAAATAAACGTCTGTTACAGATCAAAAATCGATAACTGTTTTCTATGTAAAGATAGAGTGTTGGAATTTTGCATAAATATAAGCTTGTATATAACTGTGTTATCATGCAGAGTTAACTTATGACAGATAGTACTCAGCTAAATCCAACAAGCTTCGTGGAGTTTTCTTGGTTTTAACGAAACTCAACTCATAGCCTAGACACATTGACCGCGGCTGCAACATAACACCACGAGGTGAAAACGAAAATGTTGGCATGTTGTCTACAACTTGATTATTTTAGCCGTATTTTTATTATTAAACATCGAATTATCATTAAAAAACAATCACTTAACACAAACACAATGAGAATGAACAAAAAAAAAAACACAAAAGAAGCACGAAATTAAACGAAAAAATTCACAAATGCCGATATTCTTACTCTTGTCGCACATCAAAATAGAAAAAGTTTGAAATCGACGACAGCAATATTGCTGCAATGACGCATTGTCGTTGCAACATTTTCACCACATTCACCGCCATTAGAAAAGCATGTAAAAAAAATTTGACGTTTGACGCAATGCTGCAGCCGCAGTCAATGTGTCTAGGCTATCAACACTCGTTTACATGCAGGGTTAACTACGAGTAAGTCCCAAGTTAACTCTGCATGTAAACACACTATATGACGCTTCTAGATAAATACTTTTTATAAAAATTGATTGATTTAAAAGTCAAAAACTACTTTTTGTGTTAAAGGTGGATACAATATAGTTTTTTACAATTTGATACCTGGATACTTGTTTTGTTTTAAGTGGATACATTTGGATACATTTCTGACCTTTTAATGGATACTTTTTTTAGAACCGTCGCGGCAACACTGATTGCAACTGTCATATTTAACAAAGTTTTTTTGCCAATACTAATGGGACCTAATGGGCATCCCGGTTGGCAACGTCACATATGATTTCGCCATGTCTCGCAACGAAGAACGTTTGAAAAGGTCCGAGGCCAGAGCTCTGGCCGCATCAAAAGAAGGTACAACTGCCCGAAGAGCTAAAATTTTCTTTGAGTTTTTTCAAAATCACGTTTTTGAACTTTGAAGTCACTTTTCTCCGGTTCTACAGAACCGATTTTGATGAAACCAAGTGCATCGACGCAGAATTGTTAATTTTTAGAATGCTTAAATTTTTTATTTAAATTTTTTTTTATGCAAAAAATAGCTTCAATTTTTCAGCTGTGGTTGACATTTTCGTGGAAATGCCCATATCTCAAAAATTTATTTAATAATAGGTCTGTTTCAGTACTCACTTCAAGTTAATTGAAGTTACTTGAAAACGTTTCTTTACACATTTTGTTTCCAGCACAAGAGATAATAAGAACAAGCAAAACGTCACTTTTTGTCTCGAACTTTAGTTGAACAATTTCTTCCAGAACGAATCTCGAGCTTCAAACAGCTCATTGTTAGAGTGATAAAATTAAATTATTGTGTTGTATTGAGAAAAAAAAATGTATGTATTTACTTGGTAAGATAATTAATAAAATTAGGTGAAATAACCAAAATAAACGCAAACGGAAGTGTTTAAATAAACCAACACAGCACTTAAAACTTACTTGAAACCGTTTCCGTACTTTTTGACAAATTTTCTAATTTTCTCAGAAAATCGCATTAATCTCTATTACTCGAACTTTAAACGAACTTTACTTGAAATGAGCACGGAAATATACCTATTATTGTTAACTTACAAATTAAGAAGACTTTTGAAAAGGTTTTGACATAAGATAAGGTTTTGTATAACCTTCGTTAAGATTTCACATCCAATAGATTCTATGGTCTGACATTTCATTCGTATACAATCATAACGAAAACATGTCAGTCGTTTTAAATGATGCTTAACTAAACTATGACTAACTAGAGCTACATGGATGGTTGGAGTTGGAGTTAAAGTTGTGCACACATTGAGCGGGAAACTTAAATGTTTGCGTATAATTAAGCACTCATCCTTTTGTCGTAATTAAATTTTGCATGTTCACATCAGCGTTGCTCCGGCAAGCACACTGGCCGCGGGCCCAAATTTGCTTCGCTAGACCTCCTCCATTCCATGCACCTCTCTTACCTCACTTTCTTCTCCGCCAACATCGACTCGAGATTCTGCTAGAGAAGATTGCGTCGAATGATGTGGTGGGTGGAAAGTGGTAGGTACTGCTGTCGAGTAACTGTACTGTAAGCCTTTGGGTGGTTTTGTAGTCTGGGTGTTTGTGTAGAGGGTTCTGCTTCGTTATTTGCTTACTTCCAAAAAGTTGTTCGTTTGCTGTTGTTATTGCATTTGGACGCATAAGTGGTGCCGTACTTGTTGTTATTATTGTTCATGTGTTTTTTCTCCGTATTCGTTGTTGTTGAAGTGTTGGCGGAGGAGCAAGGATGGCGCAATGTTAGCTAAAGATTTAAGCTGCAAGGCAAATTTTTTAATTATTAAAATGATAGCTGTTGTCAGTCACTTGGAAGAGCAAATGTTTGCAATAACTTAAAAATATAAAGCATAATTGCTTAATTTTTTCAACAGCAAAATATGTAGACGAAAGTAATACGCACTCTTTATAATTTCACTAGTTCGAGCTCTTTGGTTTCAAAAATGCAATGACTGTTTGGAACTTAGCAAATTTACAAATATATGTTTTTAAATGAAATTTGCACGAGTTCGGTTTTTCTTATTATTTAGCAAATAAAATTCAACAAACCCAGTAAGAACATATCTTCATTAATAAATTAATTCAATCTGACAGCATCCGACAGATTTGATTTGATACATTGCTTAAAATTTGAGTTTTTGAGTTTTTTGAATTGGGCCAACTTTTTTTGTTAATTCAAACTTTTTAAACGTGTTAATTAATTTTTGCACTTTGGCGCACTCATTCGAATTAGGGTTGGAAATCAACGCCTCTCTGGGAAAAGTTTGCAAATCATATGTATGAAGTTGGCAACATAATGTATACATGTATCAAGTGCGGATTTAAATCAGGCATCTGAAGTCGACTTTTCGAATTTTCCTACCCGCTTTCGTCCTGAAAGTATGCCAACTTTTGAGCTAATTAAATAAATTCCTGAACAGCTCTGATTAACTTGTCGTCGCAGAGGAGGAGTTCTAGCGTTCAACGGTTTGCATTAAAAAGGATCAAAGGCCTTCTCAGAATGACTCATATTTTTTTGAAGGATGAGGTGGAAGAGAATGCGAATCGGCTTATAGTTAATTGCATGATGAATATTTAAATATTTACTAAATTTATTACTTCAGTGTACGAGAACGTGAGCTGATTAATCTTTTGATTCCATTATTTAGATATGAGTTCTTTTCGAACGGGTGACTTTGAGACATAAATATTTGCTATAGAAATTTTAATATTTTATCAACAGAAATTGACAAATTCATTCAGTTTCAATAAAATGATATATTATGATGGCAACCTACGTGCTGGCATTGCATTAAGTCCGCGAGCCAACCGGATATCCGGCATCGCAATTTAGAAGAATCTTGTTTTTGATATGATAATAGAAAGATGAAAACGCTCTTCATCTCATGAATACAAATACAATGATCATCATCAACGATTAACCGAAACGGAAAACTGTCTATAACTGAAGAATTACCAATTCAAATGAAACGCTTTCAAGTGGCTGTTAATAGTTTGTTTGTTTGTTGTGCTTGGCTATGGAAATATTAGGACGTTGTTGTTGGTCGTACTGTTGGTCATATTATGTGCGACAGGCGGGAACCCCAGCAGCATGACGCAACAAAAGGTCGAAACAGACGAGCGGGTGTTGCATGTGGTTGTTTATTTTTTTTTTTAGTTTTTCTCTATTGCCTTTACTTGTACACGACACGCCTCATTCCAAGGATGACTACTGAATTATTCTTGTATCCTTTTGTGTTTACGCGTTGACATGTTGTTTTGTTTGCATGCTGTTTGTATGCTCACGATCCTTGTCACCCGCTGAGCTGTGCCGTTTTTTAGCGGCTTCTCAATTTAACATTCGCATTGATGAGGCGTCATGTTGGGTAAATAGATGGAAGGGCGATAAACTGGCAATAATTCCAAGTTTCGTTTGTTGTTGCTTCCGCACAGCATACGGTTTTTGCATGCGGCATTTTTTGTTGTTTTTATTTTTTTAATGAACCTAAACACCCTTATTTACGCCCCATTTAGTCTAAGAAAAGGCTCTTAAATGGTTCAGAAATATACAAAATTAGCGTGAATCACTTATATTGTTGATTGATCCTTGCTTCTGGATAAAATCTAAAGCACAAAAGTTTTGTTGAGTTGAGCCAACTCTGGCACTGCCAATAACCAATGAACTTTTTGAGACCAGGTTAGTATTCCTCTCTATTTATCATTACTAAAAAATTAATATCGGCATCTCATTATCCTGATGCTAAATTATGTTGTTGTAGCTCATCGACAAGTTTAGAATAGAAAGTATACAAAGACCTACATTTACGTTAATGATCGGCTAATTGTTTGCGTGCCATTAAGCTGCTTAAACAAATAAATTTATTGCAAGTGTCGCATTTTGTCTCAATTTAGCATCACAAGAAAACAACCATTACGTTGCACCCTCGCAGCAACTGCTGCTGAAGTAAACCCGGTTGACAATCTGTGAGATTTTTTGATTTAAGTGTGTAGTACAGTGTCTGCGTGTGTGTATGTTATGGTTGAAAATCAAAGAATTGGCTTCTTGCCAAGGGGGGTGATTATCGGGCACGAAGCATTAATAACGACTTTTCTTGATTTTTCAAATGAATAACCAAAAATGCATCTAAGAAATCTACTGTCAGTATGAAGATTTCGGAGTATTTTCCCTGTAGAAAATGAACTGTTTATAAAATTACAGAATCATTCCAAAATTGAGATTTTACCATTAGTGGAATGATCTTAAATATTTTTTTCCTTGAATGTTCCTAAAAACAACATTAACTAGCATTTCTTGCGTAGGTTCTTAAGTTAGTGGCTTAATTTTGAAACTTTGGTGTATTAATTTTTCAATACTTCTTTTAGTATTCAAAACCTAGCACGCCTTTGAAATACCCTAAACATACTATTTTAATGTATAATAGAAGGTTTAATAAATACGCACTAAACAATTGTGGATTTTGTACACCTCTTAATTTTTATGTAATAAACACACATACCAAGTTTAAATCCTGTAGTTCAAAGATATCCTCTTTATAGAGTTCGGTCTACGTTTAGTTGTAACATACACGCATACCAGATTTTGTTCATGTATTTCATAATACAACTATTTGGAGATGGAGACTATTAAGAAGGAGATGGTCATGTTCATTTTTTATAAACATCTTATTTTTGATACAAAATACATGCAAACCAAATTTTATTCTTTATACTATAGCTATAAGATAAGCCTCTTTATAGAGTTTTAAATTTTTATAGAAATACAGTAGTTGTACTAAAACTTCTAACCTTTGTAACTTTTTTAAATTGAAAGTTATGGGGTACCTAGAGCAAAAAAATAAAAATTGTTGACACCCAAAAAAAAATTTTTTTATAGTTCTGAAACACTTTCGATGTAAGCTTTAATTTAAGGGGGTGTCTTTTTATATTAATTTTTGGTGACCCGCCTTAATGCCTTTACTTTTCCTTACCGCATTCACCTATTTGTATGTGTTCCAAACTTTTGCAAAAAGTTAATATGCAAGTTATATAAGTTAATAATAACTTGTATAATAGTTAATTATACAAGTTAAGCCTATTCTGGTTTAGGGTATAAGAACTAGGGTTGCCAACTCCGGAAAATACAAAAACGGGACGGAGCCATCAAAAATGCGGGACTTGGTTCAGAAATGCGGGACAACATTAGATACAATTTTTTATTTTATTAAATACTAGCGGATGTAACCCGATGTTACTCGGGATTGTGCCTCGAGCCCTGAAAGAGGACGATTTTCAAAACTGCTCTCATTTTTACGTTTTTAAAATTATCAATTCAATTTTAAAATTTTTTAAATTATCGTTTTTTGGGGTTTCCCCCTCCTTCCGTCGAAAGTGTTTAGTCAAATTTTCGAAAAACTGTACCTGCCAGACATGATTAAAACAAAAATGACATCTTCAACGTCTCGATCTGACGTCTGGTTTCTGAGGAAAATAGACACCCACACTCAGAAAAAAACCACATATCTTCCTCCGGTGAAAAATTTCTCTATTTTCGATAATAAAATCTTTTCAAATAAAATTTTCTTCAATTAGAATAAATTTTCACATTTTCGAAAAAATATTTCTTCACTTCTAGGAAATGGAAATATTTCAATGTCTCTTATAATGACAAATCAGGCATGCACGTTAACGTTATTTTTAACGATAACCAAAATATTTTTGGTGTTTCGTTGAAGCGAAATCAAAAAATAACGTTACTTCAAAAATCCGAAAAATATTTATTTCGTTTCGGAGAAAACGATAAAAATTTTTTGGTTTTTGTGCCCAATCAACCGTTAAAAATAACGTTAATTTCAACAAAAATAATTTTTTTTTTGAGTCAGAAGAAGTTTTTTTTTAGCATAGGGAAAATAATAGAATATTATTCGTTTTTTAATGAAATGAAAGTTGATTTGATATATTTTTAACGTTATTTAAAAACGAAATAATTTTGATAATTTATTTTTTTCCCAACGAAACGAAAAAATGTTGCTGATTTCGTTGTGGATGTCTGTGACAAATATATATTTCGCACAAAAAAATTCTCATTTATATAGATAAAATATATAGATAATCCTTTATTTTGATAAAAAAATTACCTATGAGAAGTATTTTCTTCAATAAAAATAAATGTTTTCTCAAAATTAAAGAGTTTTTTTTCTCTAAAATCGAATTATTTTTATATATTTCTCTTTTTCATAGAAGGTTTTCATAATTTTTAGAGAATTTTTAAGATCGCATTTAGAGAAAAGCATTCTCTGGAGCAAAAGTCAATACCATTTTTCAGTAAATATGATGCCATCTTTATCATATACCGAGAAACTTTTTTCTGAGCGCAGTTTGAAAAGTCATTTCGAGAAAAATGCGTTTAAAGTTTTTCTTAGCATGCATTTAATATGAAATATTATCTCAAATAAATTCCAATTTTAAAAAATCCTATAAGCATCGATTCTATTTTTGGATTGTCTTCGTTCAACTTCGGTTTTGGTCGATACTGTTCGGGTAATTTTTTTTTCATCTTTATATAGCTTCTGCTGGTATTCGTTAAACTTATTTTTTTTCGTTCGTCTTTGGTTCTTGACTTCGTTTGCCTTCGGCTCATTCCTTGATTTTTGTCGAAAGAACTTTTAAAAGCATAGGATCTATTTCAGTAACAGATACAAATGTTTGCCAAGTTTCATCAAAATCGGTTCATCCGTTTTGACGTGAATGAGCCGAACATAGTTGATTGAACTCTCACGGAAGTTTTCTGAAATTTAAATAGCCTTAATTCTGTTGCAGAGTCAAGTTATTTCACGTACCAAATTTTAGTATAATCGATCAAGTCATTTAAGAGTTATTGAGTCTTAACAATGCACTACTTAAAGCGCCCTCTTTCGGAAGTCTTTGGAATTTTTTATATTTTATGTTTTATCTTGGGTGCAGTTGAACGTTCATACCAAATTTCATTGAAATCGGTTCAGACGGTTAGGAGTTATTGAGTCCTTAAAACGCACTACTTAAAGCGCCCCCTTACGGAAGTCTTTGGAATTTTTATAGATTATATTATCTTTGGCTCAGTCGAACCTTCATTCCAATTTAATTGAAATCGGTCCAGGTGCTTAGGAGTTATTATGGAGTGCCACGCCTACATACTTCCGCCCAATTTTTTTACCTATGCTTTATATTGGGTGCAGATGAACCTTCATACCAAATTTCATTGAAATCGGTCCAGGAGTTTAGGAGTTAATAAGTCTTAAAAACGCACTTCTTAAAGCGCCCTCTTACGGAAGTCTTTGGAATTTTAAATGGCTTATGTTTTATTTTGGCAGCAGTTGAACCTTCATACCAAACTTCATTGAAATCGGTCCTGGCGTTTAGAAGTTATTATAGAGTGCCACGCCCACATAATTCCGCCCACTTTTTTACACACCCTATGTTATTTCTCACTATGAAAGGTACTCGGTGTCCAAATTTCAGCTCAATCGGATAAACGGTGCGCGAGCCTATACGGAACAGACAGACAGACAGACAGACAGACAGACAGACAGACAGACAAACATTTAATTTTATATATTAGATTTCCTTTTATTCTTTGATGAATAAAGGGTATCAACGATGCCTTTAAACCATCGCATTGGTTACTTGATATTGTTAAGATCTCTTTCCAACTCTTGCCGAATTCATAAAAAAACCAAAAAATAAATCCAAAACGTTTTGATAAATGAAAAATAAATGTTAAATTAAATTTGATAATAAAATTACACAGTCTTAGTAAATTATGTTTCATGTCAAATTAGAAATTTAGATACAAACAATCTTAAGTTCTCAAATACGGGACAAAAGGCGTCCCGCAAGGGGTCGTCGCGGGACGCTAAAAAATTAGCTGAAATGCGGGACGTCCCGCGAAATCCGGGACAGTTGGGAACCCTAATAAGAACACACAATTTTTGAAAAATAAATTTTAAAACAATAGAAGAATAAGAATAGATCTTTAATTTAGCAAGAGAATATAACTACAATTTTTGAAATATTTGATGTCTAAGAACTCAACTGAGAGAAAAATTAAAGTTTTTGGAGTGCTTCTGTTGGACGAATTTTTAAGGAATTATAGACCTTTAGAGTAGCATGATTATGTTAAATTAATAAAAAGATATGACTGAAATAAAAATATGTAGATAGAAAGTATTAGTACCTTAAAAAAAAATCGAAATCTTATCGCTTTAGTAAAAACTAGTTGTTGATTTTATATTTCAATTGACTCTAAAATAACTGCTCTGGAGATTTAGTATGTTTTGTCGAATGCGGGGAGAGAACAGAGATTGAAAATAATCTCGTCTTCAAAATTAACTAAAACTAAACATAATTGCGAATAACCCCTTAATTTCCATTAATTTTTGTATTTATTTCGCTCAGACATAATACAATGTAATAGGATCGACCAACAGTTCTTGATTTCATTTCATCTGACTGACTAATTTTATGTTACAACTGCGCACGCGTTGACCCCACAACGGGCGGTCCTGCCTTATCACATAAGCGAAGTCTTCTTCAAGGAAATTGGCTACCATTATGGGATAGCATAACCGCTTTTGTTGCTATGTTTTGTTTTTGTTCGTTAAAAGGAGTCCTTAACGTTGTAGATAATGTCATTAAAGGGCGAATCAAAACATCTCTGTACTGTGCCAGGAAGCTACTAGCTGTTCTACGGGCTATTTAACAGCATTGCAGAAACTGAAAATAGGATTTTTAATGTTTGGGAATGTGCTGTATGAAGTGTACAACAACAAAATTTGCTGGTTCGACTATTTCGTTTTGGCTAAAGCATGAGTTGTTTTGTTTGCCGTTGATTCACCGGAAATGGCATGCGCGGCGGAAGCATTAAGCGCACGAGCTTTTGTTTTCCGTCTTTGACTCTAATGACTCTGAATTGCTGGCACGTGCCATAGATTTGGGCAATAATCAGCAAACAGGATAATAGACAACAAAAGAGCTTAAGTCATAGTAAAATTGAGAGTAAATGAAACTTACGTGTCGTTGCCGAAACTGCTAAATATATGATTGCCGAAGGAGGAAGTCGTGGGAAGTATTGATGTTGGGGTTGTGCCAGAAGGCGCGCGTGATGTGAGTGACATGGGTCCGCCAACTTCAATGGGTGAGTCCGTGTTGCGGGAATTCGATGGACTATTGGCAGAGTTTTGAGGTGTTCTGGCACCAGGCGATGGAGAACCGGCACTTATGGAACCACCAGACTGGGAAGCTGATTGAGTAGTTAGGTGGGTAGAGGATAAAGGACGTTCGTTGTCAGAGTCTAAACCACGTGGACTTGATGGTGGTGCAGGACTATGTGAACGTCTTGGTTCATCGTCATCTATTTCGCCCGTTATATCGGGTGATGATTCTCGACTGTCATCCAACTAAAAAGAGAGTGAGATAAGTTAAAAGAGATAACCCAGAATTTTCATGTGGCTTTAACATACTTTGTCCATTGAAAGGCCACTCTCTCCATTTTCACGTTTGCGTTGCTCGTCCTTCAGTCGTTCGGCTTTGCGCCATTTCGCACGCCGATTTTGAAACCAAACCTTCAAATAAAAAAATTTAAATAATATAACTAACAATATTTAGCCATCTTCTACATAAGTTTAACTGGCAGATATGAACCCCTTTAGCAAATTGAAAAATTGAAAAACTTTTGCTTTCGCCAATAATAAAACTAATTTTCCACCTCAAAAACTTTATCAATTTGTGAAATACGAACGCAGAGGGAATCAAAAACAAATTAAACTCCAACAAAACTCACAACAAATTGGATATTATGTATGCTGTGTTGTATTGTGGTAGAGCTGCCTGCACATGCAAACAATGCCAATTGTCTTCACAACAGCAACGTTCCACATTCACATCTACAACCAACAGATAAATCCACAGAGATACAAATACACAGAATCTGATTTTCAATTTGTTCGCAAATAAATTTCGTTCATAAATATAGGATATCAACGCGTAGAAATAGTTGGAATGAGAGAAGAGGTTTCCGTCAGCCACCAACCTCGCAGGCAATCAACAAACAATGTCATTATTAGGGAAGCGATACACATACAGAATACATGAAAGATGTGCGTGTGTGTGTGTGTGTGTGTGTGTGCATGTAAGGGCCACATTGTTACCAAAGTCATTGAAATACTGAAACTTGGTGTTTGTATTTAGCTAATGAGACAATCACAACGATTTATGGTGTCTCCCCTTTTGCTGTGCTCCCTCAATTCCGACACAGCTAAGTATCCGGTTCCTTTGAGTTTTGGCTACACTTCACTTCATTCCATTTCGTTTGTTCGCTGCTTTCTCTTGCATTCTTTCCCCTTTCTCCATCGAAATTGAAGAAAGTAAATAAATTTTCTAATCAAAATTCAAATTAGACGCTTCGGTTTCTTCATCTCGAGCAGATCCTGCTGGTTGGCAAGCAGCAATCATGTCGCAGCCATAACAATTTCCACTGTCAGCCTTCAGGCACTTCCACCATGACTTTCATTGTTCCATAAAATAGAATAAAGAAAGAAAGAATAAGGAAAAAAGGCGGCAACAATGTAGCGTTCATTCGGCACCCTGGGCGAAACAACGTAAGAGCTAACGTAATAAAGGTAGCGTTTGACGGCATTGGGTTGGTTTGTGGGCTGATGGTGGGCCTTATGTAGTTGCGCATTCGACGGCACAGACAGTAGCCACCCACTGGCCTCCATTTGGCTGATGGTATTCGAGTTACTACAACGCCCACCATTTAAAATTAATTTGTTTCATAAGAAGATTGTCTCGAGTATGAAGACACTAAAAGTGGACTTGTGTATTTCACTTAAATAATAGACGACCCTCCAAATAAATAATATCCCGACTACTGCCAGCAGGAACCGTGCTGTTTCCGCAATTATACGAGTATCAATAACAGAGCAAACAAAAGAATGGCAACAAAACCAAAGCAAACAAACATTTTTGTAACAGCATCAAATCACACAGTATGGCAACATTGTAAAAAAACAATTACATATCGCTGAATGATAAACAACAAACTTTGATGAAGTCGCACCGATCAATCGCCGTGTGTACTTGCCATAATTACAGCAAGTGCGCCCCATTAGACACCGCAAACACCCTGCCGCCACGTCCTGTGGTTGCGTTTTTGTTGTTACACAACAAACAAAATAAACATCACGTAGCTACTCAAAATTGCAGCTCAACGCTTCTCAAGTGGAATAAACGAACAGATGTGTTGATTTTAAGCGCATTTGGCAACCCTTCCTGCGCTCACAACCAGCACTACCACCCTTTCGCTACACGACTTGCGGCTTCTGCATCTTTAAGCATCAGCCATCAACTAGCATCAGCATTAAAGGATTACTCGACCAAATGCAATTACCAAACAGTGGCAGCCCTTTGGCCCGGGGCGCTAATATTGGTTTCATGAATATTAAACGCAGTCGGCGTACTAGTCGACAGGGTTTGCAGTTTGCATTATCGCGAGTTCACAACTATTCGGCTGTGGCCATCGGCATTTGGGGCGTTTACGCATCCGGGAACCTGCTATCACAATCTATTAGATTTATTATTTGACTAATTTTTCGCTGCGCTGCACCAAGCAAACAATGCTATCGAAACGAATATTTCGAGGAGTTCGACAGCGCTTTGTGGCCATGGCATGGCAGCATGTAATGAAAAAGTTTTCCAATTTCACGTTTCAGTTGATGACATCAGTTTGCAATTTGTACGAATTCTTATTGTTGACTAAAGTTGATGAGAGTATAACTTAGCGAAAGATCCTTCAGGGATACCTTAGAGTCTATTTTCATTGCATTTCAAGTCATATGGAAAACAATTTAAGCATATTTCTACTAATAATTTGCTTAGAATAATCTAAAGATACTCTTCTTGGATACCCAAGTTGTGACTATTTTAGATCTTGCACATCTTGTCACGTGCCACGTCATTGACAGTTTGTTATGCCTGATGTTTGTACATCTGAATTACTTAATCTTGTAAATTATACGACATCAAGACAACTGAGACATCTGAGACAATCTCTTTCGTCTCAGCTCAGACAATCGTAAACTAGACAAGATATTTTCTAATTTGCGATTCTAATTTGTTTATTGCGCAAATAAACGCTATTATTAGAATTTATGGCCGGATGCGATATGATTATCACACCGTTTCCTTCACTAGCATCCGCACGAAATGCGCTCAAGTGGTGCACATTGAGGCCATGATCATAACGAGCTGCAACAGAAGCTTGCAGTTGCCTTAGATTCAGCCACAACAGGCCACATCCAACTATCCAATTAGTTGTTGACTTAATGTGCCATTCTTGTTCTGTCTTTTACCTACCAGCTTCCTTGTCTGTGAGTGTCATTTGAAAGTATGTGACAACATTTCCTAACCAACAGCTTCCATCATCATTTCGCTACTCATGCACGTTATTTCATCAAGGACTACTTCTGTGCCATGTTAATGGCATACAAGGTAATTTACGCACCCAGCGTGGAAGCTAGCATCCTTTACCTGGACACTTGTGAGCTAATGAAAAAATGTCTGCAATTACGTGTTTGAACAGAGCTATTTCCGGAACAATTACGCCCAAGTGCAAGTTGCACAATAAAAAACATCTTCTCAAGAGGCCGCTCCTGTTCGAGTGGTAAAATATAACAACTTGAAGAACAATGAAAACTTTCTTGCTAATTGAAAGAGTGTTTATTTACCCTTCAACTAAATGAGTTTTAGTTTAATCAAACGGAACCTGAAGGACTTTCAATGCAGCAGTTCTGTAAACTACACAGCTGTTGTACTAAGTTTTTGTCACGGTTGCTCTGAGCACTCGAAAAGTACCTGAGTGTGGGTCTGCTTGTCGAATGCTCTGTTGGTGTTTGAAATAATACACCAATTTTCAAAGTTCCCACGCCAACTTAGATAAGAAAAAGCTACAGCTTTTGGTGTCATAATTTTGACACTTGATACCAAATGACTAGTTGTCGTAGCTACACGTGTTGCTGTCATTCTAACTGAATTACAAACGAATGTGTAAATTTTAAGAACACACCCAAGTCAGCATCCACTCAAAAGTGCCTCGATCTGCAGTGTTTATTCCTTGACAATCTCTTGGAAGCATGGGTACTTGACTCCTGTCAAACCTCAAACCGCACACCGCAAAAACATTTTGCCAAAATTTCCAACGACTTTAGATTACAAATCATAAAATTAAATCGAAGACGAAAGCATGTCGAGACTAAGAACGAGACCTGCCAAAACTCACCCACTTACTCTACTTTAGTTGAGAGGAGGAGTAGAGCGAATTCTGTTTAACAGAGTAAATGCCGAATTACATTGAGTTCCGTCTGAGTTTGACGAGGGTGCAGCCAACCCCAACCTCTTTACTCTGTCGAAAAATGTACGAAGTTGTAATGAGCAGGTTGGTTGTTCGCGGACATGAAAAGAACATTTTTCACACAAATCAACTCAGGAATAGCAAATTATATGCTTTTCCTTACTCTATAATTCAAGTTGAATAAAAAAAAAGGGAAGAAATTGAAATAATTTTAGTAACAAAATTTACGTTGGACGCCTGTGTCTTGTAACATGATACCAAGTCCCAGAACATCATCTGCCAGTTTTGGTTCGCTTAGCATTTCAGAGTAGTTATCCTTGTTTATTTCTTATTCAGAGGAAAGTGCATGGTTAATAAAACAGCATTTTTTATAAAATTATTTCGAAGTAAATATATGAGTTGAAAAATAAAGTCGAAGGATAATGGCGAGAGAGCATTTGAATATAATTTCAAAATTGAATACAATTATTTCTATATACATATTCTAAAATAATTTGAGTGTTTAAATTGACAAATTAATTTAGCAATCCAGAAACTTCAGAGCTGTTAAAACTGCATTCATATTTAGAATTCTAAGTACAAGTGAATAACGGCACAAGAATGCATTCAATGAATACAAAATTGAACCATGAATAAAATTTTCAATTCACATTTAATTATAAAAATTGATTTATTATTTATTTCAATTATTCATTTTTCGTTATTCAGAAGATGATTCAGATTCAGATTTTTATTCAAATGAATGCTATTCATAAAGAATGCAATTCACAAAAAATCATTATTCATTTTGCATTCATGTAGTCATTTTTTATTCATTTTTTATTTTTGATTTAATTTTAATTTGTGTGAATTCTTTTATGGTAACGTTTTTAAAAAAAGTTTTTAAATTTTTCTCGCTTTTTTTAAATATATGCGAATAATTAGTTAATTTATACCTTAAATATAATAAAAGTTTGAGAGTAGGTACTTATATTCGACATAGTACTGTATTTAAACATTTTTGGTCAAACGTAAAAATGCACTCAAAGTAAAATTAAATCAAGTACACCAATATCTCACTTTGCGTCGAGGTTACGTTCCAAAATAACACGACGCAAAGTGAATTATGATTTTCTATGGCAAACCATATAAAAATTGAAGATAGGTTCCACGGTTAAGAAAATACTACTTTTTAAAAAGAAAATTGAACAAATAAACATTTAAAAAACAAAAATGAAATAAAATTTTGTAACATACATAGCAAAAAACAAAAAAAAAAAACAAAAATTATATTTATCTATCTATTTAGGCTATCTCCACAGCCTTTCTCTCTTATCAAATCGTCGCAGAATATCTTATTTTGTCTCCAAGCTGATAGTTTTTTTTTTTTGGGTTATTCTACCAACAGCGCCCTTTACATTAATTTGGCTAAAAAAATTACAAGTATAAAAATAATATAACTCTGCCAATAAATAAATTGGAAAACATTTACCTTTTTTGTAACCAGAAACAACTCATAAAAATGTATTATTCTCTTTTAAAAAACAGCACAACACACTAATTGTTGTTTTTTTGTTTTTTGTTTTGCTCTACAATAAGCAAAACAAAGTGAACATAAAACTGTATTAAAATTGCGTTGATTTTTAGTTAGGAAGGGAATCCCCGAGTTTTGATGGCATTCGTGCCATCTTTAAAAAAAAAATAAAATTAAAGACTCGAACCCAAAACAACGCAACTTCGAAAATCTAACGACGCACTGTGAAAATTAGTACTAATTCAGCAGCGACGCAACTTCGAAAAAACGCAAAACGAAACGACGCAAATCGAGGTATTGGTGTATACAAAAACCAGTACAATTTCGAAACTTAGTATCCATACTCAATAGCATCTTCTGACCTATTTTTGCACGAAGTTCTTTCGGCGATAGCTTATGTTGTCTTTCAAAAATGTATTTTTGAGATAAATAGGTGAAATTTACCACTTTTTGAAGGTTTCAATTTTTTATGAATTTTTAAAGACATTTTGACTTAAATTATTATGTGAAAAAATAATTTTTTTCAAAATATTTCTTTCGACCGCGCAAAAACTGCTCATCCAAATATAAAAAAATATGAACAATAAGAATAAAAACATACTTTAAAATTAAACATAAAATTTAAAAATAGAAATTAAACGCGTTTGCGTTTCAACAAAACAAAACTTATAACAAGTTTGTTTAATTTTCAACTATAAACTCCTTCCTTTTTTTATTTTCTCATATTATTTCTTTGAAATAACAAACAAAATAGCTATCTGAATACAATGACAATTTTTGAATTGGTTTTACAAATATCGAACATAAAAATCAATCTATAGAATTGTAATATTTAAAATCTGAATCTGATGTTGAAAACTCGAAAAAATTTAAAAAACCACATCGAAAAATTATGCTTTAAAATATATGTTTAAAATTTAAATTTTTTTTGTTTCAAATTTGTTTTTAAATAAATGTTTTTAAGTTTAAGAGGTTACTCTAAAACTATATATAAAAACATTGTTTTAAAACCACAAACTTTTGTTTTAAATTTAACTTTAAAAACAGTTGTGTTTATTTTAAATGAAATTGTTTCAAGATCTGTTTCAAAAATAAATTTGTGTGATATAAGCACAAATGAATTAAATTTTGACACATATTTCCTTCAGTGTAGAATTTTATTATGCTTAATTTGATAGGCGTCAGTACAAAAATCGAATAAGAAGTATATAAGATATATTTATATATATGCGGTTTCAAATGACAAAAAAAAAGTCTTAAACTATGCTTTACAATTTTTCAAATCACTCAACCGTTGCGTACTCACATTTCTACTGAATTATGTTATAATATAACTAGTTCTTTCCTGTCAAATATGAAGGTCCATGTTTTTAATTAAAAAAATATGAAATATTGTTTTACTTTAAGCTCAGTTTGAATAATTTGAGCACAATTAGAATTAAAATTTAGTTAAATTATACTAAAATCCTATAGTTTTCTACAAATGTTTAAAAAAAGCTTTTATCATCTTACACCATCTGACCCCACAATCGCACGCAAATTCATTTATTCAATTTAATTTAATTTAAAAATCCAACAAAAGACGGACTCAATTTCGTTCCGAATGATCATGATTTCTGGAAGTAATTGTGAATGCTTTTCTTGTCGAAAGTTAAATTTTTGTAAAATTGAAATTTTCAAACTGTCAAAATAATATAAAAAAATATAAAAGAAGTTTTTTTTTTAATTTACCCAGCAAACATTATGAGTCTTTTATGACTCTTTTAAGACTCATATTTATGAGTCTGAGCGCTCATAATGAGCTCATAAAAGACTCCGATAAGAGCGTGTTTCCCTTCCTGGAAGGTCACACAGATCTGAGTCCGAAATATGACTCTTATAAGAGTCCAAAATATGTGTGTTTTAAGAGTCAGAATTATGATTGTTTTCAGAGTCTTATAAGAGTCATGTTTAGGAGTCTTTTATGACTTATAATAAACAAATATTATGAGTCCTTTAGGAGTCTTTTAAGACTCAAATTTATGAGCTCATAAAATGCTAATAAAAGAGTCTAATATGAGCGTGCTTCCCTTTCTGGAAGGGCACACAGATCTGAGTCCGAAATATGACTCTTATAAGAGTCCGAAATAAGTGTGTTTTAAGAGTCAGAATTATGAATGTTTTCGGAGTCTTATAAGAGTCATATTTAAGAGCATTTTATGACTTTTAAAAAACAAAAAGAATAGACCCATTTTCGTTTTAAGATTATTTGTGTTTATTTAAAATTCTTAAACCATAACATTAAAATTTTCTTTCATCCGAAGTTTCGATATCTTGCATATTTTTGAAGAATGTCCAAAGTGTTGACTTTACGCTGTGTATTGAAATAACAAATGCTTATATTATCACTAATATATGGGTGGCTTAGTGATAATATGAGCGCTCAGAAAACCGTCATAAATATGAGCTTTTTCTGAGTCATAATAATGTGCGCTCATAAAACATTCATAAATAAGAGTCTTTTCGGAGTCATAATAATGTGCGCACATAAAAGGTTCATAAATAAGAGTCTTTTCGGACTCAAAATTATGATCGCTCATAATATCGTCAGAAAATACCCTCTTTTAAGAGTCATAAATATGAGCGCTCTTAAAAATGTTTATTGGGTAGTTCTATTGAAAATTTAAAAATGACAAAATAAAAAGCCTAAAACTATGCTATGAAACTTTTCAAACAACTCGAGCGTTCCGGAATTATATTATAGTATAATATACTTTGAAGCAAAAACAAAAACCGTGCCTACTCCGGTGACGGATTTATTTTAAATTTTCAAAAGCACACTCAGAAAAAAGAATTTATTTTATTTATAGAAAAATGATATAGACTTTGCTCAAGAGAATGCTTTTCCCTAATTGTGACCCTAAAAATTCTGTAAAAATGATTAAACGCTTCTATGAAAAAAATAAATATATAAAAATATATCGTTTTAAGAGAAAAAGACTCTTTTATTTTTGAGGAAAGATTCGTTTTTATTGAAGAAAATACTTTGCATACTGAATATTTGATCAAAATATACGAAAAATTTTTAATTTTCAATAAATTTTTCTCTATAAATGAAAATTTTTTCGTGCGAGCAAAATACTAATCATTATTAGATACATGAAATATTTCCATTTGCCACAAGTAAAGAAATATTTCTTGGAACATGTTAACATTTATTCGAATTGTAGAAAATTTTATTTGAAAAAGAGAAAAAAAAATTTATATCAATCTATATCAATAAAAAAGTAAAAAAATCTCACTGTAACTAAAAAATCTAAATTTTACCTTTATTTATGAAAAAAAAACACATTTTGAAATGCTACCTGCCTATTCCTTTGACTGTCGACTCGCCTTAATTATTTAGGTTTAATGTTTTTCACTCATTTTCTATATAAACTGCGTACGAATTTAATTATTTATATTAAGTCAACATTAAAAAGTATGCCCTCATAAAAACTTATTCAATTCGATGAAAAGTTGTTTTTAGGGTACCCTTCTCCAGTTTAAATACAATGAAATTGAAAAGAGAAAACAAATGCCACTCAAGACGTTCATTTCATCTGTTTGCCAGTCAAAAAATTAATCCTTTTTTTACTGAAGTTTTGTCGCAAGTCGAATTTTCCTTGCATAAATATATATAAAATATTATTTTCTTTTCCTTTTGATATTTTTTTTTCCGATTTGCTCCATCCTATTTATGTTAATTTGGAGCACTTTTCTTATTTTATAGAGGTTATTGCGTTAAATTTGAAAATAAAAAAATATAATATGAAAATATTCCTTCATATGCATTAATAATGTTGCGCAAGGGAGGAGAGCAACCCGTCAGTGAGCAGCAGCAGCAGCAGCAACAGCAGCACCAGTTCCAGGTTGGACTTTGATCACAAGGCGTAACGGGGACACTCAGGAGCAAATGAAATTTGATATAAATTTGAAATTTGTGAGCAGAGCGTTTTAATAAATCTGAATGGGTGATGGAAAGAAGAAAAACAAAACTTGTTGTTGTTTCGACTTGTCTTGGATGTCAAGGATGAAGCATGCAGTAGAGTATTGAACATTATAAGCTAAGTTGACTTGGTAACGAAAATGTTTTAATTTTTAAACAGCATTTGGACCACGTTTCTTTTAGCGCTCTTTAATAAGCCTAAGTTAAATTTTAAGCATTTTTTTCTTTTAAGTAAAGCTTACCTGTACACGAGCTTCTGTCAGGTTGATTTTCATCGCCAGATCCTCTCGTGTGAATACATCCGGATAATGTGTCTGGGCAAAGGCGGTCTCCAATTCTTCCAACTAAACGAGATAAAAATAATAAGAACAAGACAGGGAAGTGTGAAAACATTAATTTTATAATTGAAAAAAAAAAAATGCAGAGAAGTACAAATAAAAAAATAATTATCGGATTTCTTACCTGTTGTAAAGTGAATGTGGTGCGGTTGCGACGCTGTTTCCGGCGTACAAATGTTTCATCATGTATGGCAGGATGGTAGGAGTAACTCGTATCTGTTGATAGAAGAAAAGAAAACAAAAAAGTGACAGAGTTAGTCAGCGCTAAAGCACTTTGTATGAGCAGATAAAATGATAAAGCAGTACGCGATGTAATCGCCACTAATCCCTGGTTAGCAGCGTCAACGTATACATTCTGGGGTTGCACATATTAAATGCAGTTAAGTGCATACAAACAACGCAACACAAAAGCTACAAATAACATCCTTGTTTTAAAAAAAAGACAGACTAATAAAAGGTCCCCAATGGACAAGATTTTAACACCTATCTTTGTCAGTCAACAGCCAGTTTCAACATAATTTAATTTATTAAAAAGCTAAAATTCCAAAAACTCCATCGTCTCTCGTTTTATTTATTTTAACTTCACACAGACAAATAATAGCATAACCTAACGTAATCCCTTGCCCCTCATCCTAGTCAAAAGCAATGTATCTTTGTATTTGTGCCTCTGCTCTGACGCAGAGAAAGCATTACTTGACCGGGGCAAAATGGCATAAAGTTTGCTTCCGGTTCTGCATTCCGTTGGCGTACCTTTCGTTTGAACTTCCGTTTGCTGGCGTTCTGTGAAAATTAATTTTCAATTTTGCTTAAATAAATAATTAGGTAGCAAATTACAAAATTTAATTTTAATTTCTCGACTTTCTTTGTTGTGAACGTGCTGACAACAAACTGAAAATAGCGGTTGGAATGAGAGTGCCGGGTTGTTTGCTTTTTATGATAATAATCGGATTATGAAGGAATGTTGTTGGTTATCGTTTTTGGTAGAATTTCATAGCAGAGTTGTGTCTGTAAAAGCTTAAAGAAAAGTTAATTATATTCAAAAGATTATTCTGTTTATATTCAATTGAGATACAAACTGGGTAGATTTTTCAAAGTTAAGTAAAGTTGGGTAGATAGTTTTTTGCTTTGGAATTGTTATGATCCAAAATACCACTCTCTCCAATTACTCACATTTGCATCACATATGCGTTTTTGTTAAAGAGTAAATTAAATTCCTAATTATCACGTGATAAGCAAATAACACCGTCCAATGCACCTTGACGTCTATTTAACCTGTAACACAACCAGCAATTATCGCAATTAAGTTAAAGGAAAAAAAATCCACCCCCAAGAAATCGTGTTAATAAAAACAAAAAAAAAAAACCTTCAGAAGAGAGAAAAATAGCAAAAAGGAAAGAGATACACAATTGCCGGAAGTGAAAAGGCACATCAAACAACCACCCGTTGAAAGCGCCTCTTGTCGTGCCATCAAATACCAATTCCACAACATCATCAGCGGATGATCGGAGCAACAACAACAACAACAACAACAACAGCAATAATGCTTAAGTAATAATAAAAACAGCAGCAATTACAACAACAACAACAACAAATGTAAAACCAACCGCACTTGTCAAGAGACGAGATTAAATAATCCTTATTGCAAATTGATTCAAATAAATTTCCAATCCCAGTGCTACGAGTACGAATACGAGAAGAACGCAAAAGCCAGGAGAAGGAGAAGGAGGAGGCGGAAGTATAACGCATCAAGGACTCAATGCGAAGCCACTCAGTTCAACCACTTCAGTCATCCTTCAGTTTAGTCAATTTGTGTTTATGTTGTTCATTATGACATTCAGTGTAGCACAGACATCAACAACCAACAACAACAACATTATCATCCCATCGTCAACGCCGCATCACCCTCGGTACGACGCTCGCATCACTCTATCCCATTCTTTCTGTACATTTATCCTCTTCACTTCATCGACAACAACTTGGCTTGCTTGTTAGATGCACATAATGGAGATAATTCAATTTTCAGACATTTGGTATCGTGACGCAAGCATCATTAAAGGATTTTCTCTTCCCACTCTATGTACGCCTCAAACTCCTTTGATTTATACCAGCCGCTTTTCTCCCAAACACACACATACAGTCGAACATATAAAAAGATACTGTTTGTGTTTCCATTCTACAAGGATACCTAAGAAGGGCAACATCAGATGCTGCTTAATTCAATTTCCATATCGAGTTCGAAGCTTCGAGGCAGAAATGCCAAAAATCAATTCAGGCGCTGAGCAGCCATGTTGCTACTGTTTCTGCTGGTGATGGTACGCAAAAGTGTGTTGTATTTGTTACTCCGCAGGTGTATGTGTGTATGATTTTGTAAGAATATGTTTATAAAGGATTTGAAATGATTACAAGAAAGTCAGGGCATACAGCTAATGGGTCGAAAAGATCACGGAATAACTCCGTTAATGTGGACAATGAAGCCAAATCGATTGGATATGAAAGTCACGTTATTGCTTGGGATCATGATACCACTTATAAAACAGTAAATTTTTAAAATGGTTAAGAGTTTTTGTCAGTTAATGTTGTTGAAAGTGTTTTCATTAAAAATTCCTAAGAACGTTCAGGGTTGCCAACTCCTAAAGCCCCCTAAAGCATTAACAAAGGCTTTTGTTGGAATATTTTTTTTTGGTTTAGAATAGAAATTTATTAAACTGAATAAAAGTTTGTGAATCCAAATGCTCTATGGAATCCATAAAGGAGTCAATGACCCGCCTAAGACCTCAGATAATCTCATTGCATTCGATTGGCCATAGAATAAAAGAATCAAAGTTGAAAATTTATATTATTAAAGAAGTAAACCCATAAAATATTTTTATATTAAATTTTATATAATTTCAATTTTGTAACTTTTTTTATTACACAAAAAAAATCAAAAACTGCGAAAGCCGGAGAAAACGTATTAGGCCCAGAGGTCAACCCTCCAAAACCGGAGTCTCCGGGCCAAATGGCATGAGTTGGCAACCCTGAGAACGGTAAGCACAGGCGCAGTACTTTCGGATTTAGACGGCAACAAAACCTGTTGACTTTTTATTTTACATTTACGAATTTTTATCTCACGGATTTCACGCATTTTTGAAAAATTCTAAAAATTCAAAATTCGAAAGTATGATAAAAAGTTCTTCCAATATTAGTATTATGAGACTAAAAATTCTTATATGTAGAGAGTTTATTTTTAGCTTCACATGACGGATGCTCAAACCTTTCTAATTTATGAAAAAAAATTGTGTAAAAGTTTTGTAAAATTGTTAAAATAAGTTCGAAGCTATTACTTTTAATTGATGGCATCAAGATATAAAGATATTAAATACTTCCTTAAAAACACATTTTAAGAAACTTTTATTTTGTCAAAAACCACAAGAAACCTTAAAATTGTCTCCCAATTAGTTGTACAATTGGTTAAGCCCGTGTTTGGGGTCTCTATGAAATAATGTCCAGAAAACAATGCGCCAATATCAATATGAAATAAGGCTCAAAAATGTGCTTTTCCGATTAATAACAAAAGGTCCCATGAAATAATGCATAAATGTAATGAAATACCATCCAATTAAATTGAATAACGACACAAAAATCGTATTTTTAAAACGAAATCAGACCCTAAATAATACAAGATTTTTGTTTCGTTTTGAAATTTGGAACCTTTTTTCATAACGATATAAAGTCCCACTTTCAAAAATTAAATAAAGTCCCAATAAAGGAAATAGTCCGACAACTAATTGTTTTGTGGTTTTACATAGAAGCGTTTGAGGCCTATTTCATCCTAAGTTAGGTGCTTTATTTCTTGAAACCATATTAATGGAGCCGTGTTTGGGAGGGTTCGGAGGTTAAAAACTTAACCTAATAGTTTTAATTGCAAACCGCATGAGTTATGATAAGGTTTGGATAAATAAATAAACCCTGAAAGATTTAAATTTAACTCAAAATTTTTGACAGTATGGAGTATGTTAGTTTTATTTATCAGAACTAATTTGAAGGTCTAGTTCTTTTTTTGAAATTTGATCTACATACTTCTTCATCAATGAGCTCTGATTTAATCGAACTCAATCAAATAATCGAAAATGTTATGAGATCATATCTTAAAACTTGCTGTCCTTGTTTATCTCATTTCACTGGCAGCACTCACTTTTCTTTGGTGTTCATCGTCCTCCAAACCTCACTCCAATCTCAATCACAAATTGAATTTGACACTTAAGCGAGGCATTTTACAATTTGTTTTTTTTGTACTTGTCAGATTGTCTCTTCGGATTTGGTGTTGATTTCACTCGTTGACATCCGTTGAGGAATTTTAAATTCCATTCAAATCTCGAGCACGCTATTCAGTTCGAATACATACCAATTGAATTTCAGATGCAAATGAGTTTTCTTTGATTTTTGTATCACTTTTACGTGAGCTGCGTCCACAGGGAAAAGTGTAGCTCAACTGTTTATTGGCTTTCCTGATGCTTGACGTTGCTCGTCTTGTTCATGATGATGATGATGATCTGATGATGACACTAAAGATTGTTCTTGTACTTGATTATAATTATCTTTGTATTTATAGTGTCTAGGTTTGGGTCAAAAGTGAGCTGTGAACTGTGAACAAGTGGCTGCGTTTTGCTGATGGGGTGAGATTTAATTAGTGACATCTAGTAGCAGCTTTGAGCGTTGTGTACCCGGAAATGCATTACAGCAATATTCATTAATATTTAATTGAAACTATTTATAAATTGCATTATTGTACACTTCATTTGGAGTGTTCGTTTCAACCTGCTTTTATACAACAAACACATTTCCTAGATACATATTCACAGGAAATATCCTTACATCTGCTTAATGTAAATTACATCATCTGCTAAAATATTTCACGTTAGATAATTTATTCAAAATGCAGACAAATTTATTCGTTGATATAATAGAACATGTGTGCATGTATGTTTGCCATATTAAATAACGTAAGTTTATCTTCTCAAATTGTATCTTTCACACCTCCCTGCAATTTAATCTTACGGATGCGAATTACATTTAGACACCTCGAGCTAGTGCAAAGTGAATTTCTTGGATGCCAGCAGCATCAGAAACTCTGATGGACAACAGCTATTTGCCTCCAAATACTTGTTTGTATGTGTAGTGAATGTATGAACGAGGATTCCAAGTGTGTGAGTTGCTGAAGCATCGAGCTCTAATGCGTTTACAAGTCCTTAAGATTATCTCATTATCCTCTCAAGAATGCGAAACTAAATGCGAGCTCACGTTCATACATGCGTAAATAGAATATGTATAGACATGGACACATTCCAACATATGTTTGTACATAAGTAGATTGAAATACCTACATGTATTAAAGTATAATTGTGTAAAAGTATTATGTAATAAACAAAATATCAACATATAATTTTCTTAGGTTGCCAAAGAATTTTTGCAGATTAAAATTTTAGATAATTTTGCATAACAAATTAAAGATTAACAACTACGACTTTGCCAATTGCCAAAATCTGCATAATTTTACGCGATACGTGTACCGCTTGTCGGGTGCTTTGATTTCGTGCACCTAATAATTACATTTAATATCGTATAAATCAGCTTTGGCGGCTCCATTTCTGGCAACAGTTCGATTTATGCTTCAGTTACGTCGTTCACTCCACATTGAATACTGAATAGTTTTTCAGGTGTCGCCATGATTGATTTTCGCACAAAGAGTCCCAGCTCAAAAATAAAAAAAAAAGGATATTAAATCACAGTAACGCACTTTCACCACTTGCATTGGTTGCATTGCATGCTTTATGTTATGCGTGGCATTCCACGCTGATTGCTATGCGACGAATTCCAATTTTACCTCATATCGCACAGCGTCAAAGAATTGCCAATAATTGCATAAAAATCGTCAATGAATTCCGACACTCCCCCGTATCAATTCGATTGAGCTATCGATTGACTGGATGGCAATGCCGTCATAGCAATCAAAATTGCATAATTCAATTGCAGCGGAATTCAATTCATTTCCTGTGGCAAGTCAGTCGAGTAGCAGGATTCGGTGTGCTCAGTAACAACAAAATTAATTATACTGTAAAATTTTTTTAACATTTTAATGTACATATCGTCACCTTTATATAGAAAGGACGAGCCTAAGATTCGAAAATTCTTAAAATAATCAAAAAGAATCAAAAGTAATCTTTAAAAATAATCGAACTTTTTTTTTGTGGATTACTTTTGATTCTTTTAGATTATTTTCGTAATATCAAGTAATCGTGAATATAATTTGATTATTTGTAATAGTAATCGCTTGAACACTGAGCCAAACAGAAAAGAATCGTACTTAATCAATTATTTCAAATTTTTAATAAAAATAATCTAATTACTAATGAATACGATTACTAATCATTATTTAACAGCTATGATTTAAGCTTTTGAAAATCATCAACAAATTCAGTATTTAATTCAGTTTTTTGGTTTCATGTAGGGTATTCTAACAGAAAATAAATAAAAAACTATTTCGAATAATGACGTGTTACGCCCTTTCTACATTAAAGCGATATTATTTTTACATCTACATGCTGAGCCTAAATTAAATTTTTGCAGTTACGATTTTTTTAAAATCATCCGAACAGTCCGAGAGGTTCTTCCGTTTACACCGTTCATGAAACCGGTTATTTAAAAAATAATGGCTTACTCAGTTTTTCCACAGTAACTTTATTACATATAATTTTTCGTTAAAACCTGTTTGAATGTTAATTGCGAGAATTTAAAAATGAAAAATTGAATAGGCTGATTAAGACTTCCTAGTTATTTTTGGTTTTTCTTATCATAATAAGAACTTAAAATATTTGTGATTCAATAGTATAAGAATTTATTTAATAGAAAAATAAACTTGGATTCCAGTTGTGCTGTTTGTGCAACTTACATGTCCTTCTTTTATCCTTTGTATCTGCATCAGCATGAATGAATTAATCGGTCTTTAATAGTGTCCTTCTTCGGTTATATTTATTTATATGAGTTGTATTCGTACTGTCCGTAGATATATGATGATGCAGTCTGGCCGTATGGCCTACAGAATTGTCTTAAAAACTCGGCATTAATTTTCTGTTGGTGGATTTTGGATAGGTTTAGTGGATTCCGAAAGACTATGACAGCATTAACTCTGAAGTATGAACTATGAAGTACCCTGTTGTGTTTGATTTGTATTTGTCTTTTAGCTTTAACAGGGTTTTTACATTGAAATAATTAGTTGTACCTACATTACAAGTTTAAGTTATTCCATACAAAATACAAAATACTAGCAAGCCAGACTTGAATTTAGTGTTCTATTCAAATTGTTTAAATTTCAATTGGATAAATAGTTTGGTTGGATTGGATAAGTAAGCAAAAAATTAAGTTAAAAGTTCAAGGAGATTTGGACGCTGGAGGATTTTAACTCATTAAGATGCTGCTAGCTTTATTACTGCTCAATTTGCCTGTTTCAAAAATTTCCGTAGAGAAATCGTTTTCTACCGGTAACATTATTAAAGACCAATTAAGGTGGGACATAACATTCGCGGTAGAAAAAACAGACCTTTTTTTAAAAATTCACAACTCAGTCAAAAACAAACATTTTTCCAAGAATATATTTTTCACTCCAACATGGTTTTATAGAGCTCCAAACTGGCGGCAGAGAAAAAAACGGGGATTGTCCGATCTGGTAAAAAAAAACTTTTTTACATCTTAACAAAATTAGTTATCATATGGCAGGAGCTTTTATTTAAAAAATTTTTTCAATTTTTGGTGATGTTCCAAATTTATTACTGCTCAATTTGCCTGTTTCAAAAATTTCCGTAGAGAAATCGTTTTCTACCGGTAACATTAATAAAGACCAATTAAGGTGGGACATAACTTTCGCGGCAGAAAAAACAGACCTTTTTTTAAAAATTCACAACTCATACAGAATTGTCTTAAAAACTCGGCATTAATTTTCTGTTGGTGGATTTTGGATAGGTTTAGTGGATTCCGAAAGACTATGACAGCATTAACTCTGAAGTATGAACTATGAAGTACCCTGTTGTGTTTGATTTGTATTTGTCTTTTAGCTTTAACAGGGTTTTTACATTGAAATAATTAGTTGTACCTACATTACAAGTTTAAGTTATTCCATACAAAATACAAAATACTAGCAAGCCAGACTTGAATTTAGTGTTCTATTCAAATTGTTTAAATTTCAATTGGATAAATAGTTTGGTTGGATTGGATAAGTAAGCAAAAAATTAAGTTAAAAGTTCAAGGAGATTTGGACGCTGGAGGATTTTAACTCATTAAGATGCTGCTAGCTTTATTACTGCTCAATTTGCCTGTTTCAAAAATTTCCGTAGAGAAATCGTTTTCTACCGGTAACATTATTAAAGACCAATTAAGGTGGGACATAACATTCGCGGTAGAAAAAACAGACCTTTTTTTAAAAATTCACAACTCAGTCAAAAACAAACATTTTTCCAAGAATATATTTTTCACTCCAACATGGTTTTATAGAGCTCCAAACTGGCGGCAGAGAAAAAAACGGGGATTGTCCGATCTGGTAAAAAAAAACTTTTTTACATCTTAACAAAATTAGTTATCATATGGCAGGAGCTTTTATTTAAAAAATTTTTTCAATTTTTGGTGATGTTCCAAATTTATTACTGCTCAATTTGCCTGTTTCAAAAATTTCCGTAGAGAAATCGTTTTCTACCGGTAACATTAATAAAGACCAATTAAGGTGGGACATAACTTTCGCGGCAGAAAAAACAGACCTTTTTTTAAAAATTCACAACTCATACAGAATTGTCTTAAGAACTCGGCATTAATTTTCTGTTGGTGGATTTTGGATAGGTTTAGTGGATTCCGAAAGACTATGACAGCATTAACTCTGAAGTATGAACTATGAAGTACCCTGTTGTGTTTGATTTGTATTTGTCTTTTAGCTTTAACAGGGTTTTTACATTGAAATAATTAGTTGTACCTACATTACAAGTTTAAGTTATTCCATACAAAATACAAAATACTAGCAAGCCAGACTTGAATTTAGTGTTCTATTCAAATTGTTTAAATTTCAATTGGATAAATAGTTTGGTTGGATTGGATAAGTAAGCAAAAAATTAAGTTAAAAGTTCAAGGAGATTTGGACGCTGGAGGATTTTAACTCATTAAGATGCTGCTAGCTTTATTACTGCTCAATTTGCCTGTTTCAAAAATTTCCGTAGAGAAATCGTTTTCTACCGGTAACATTATTAAAGACCAATTAAGGTGGGACATAACATTCGCGGTAGAAAAAACAGACCTTTTTTTAAAAATTCACAACTCAGTCAAAAACAAACATTTTTCCAAGAATATATTTTTCACTCCAACATGGTTTTATAGAGCTCCAAACTGGCGGCAGAGAAAAAAACGGGGATTGTCCGATCTGGTAAAAAAAACTTTTTTACATCTTAACAAAATTAGTTATCATATGGCAGGAGCTTTTATTTAAAAAATTTTTTCAATTTTTGGTGATGTTCCAAATTTGAAAGTGTGTTTTTTCGAAAAAATATTGACTTTAAAAAATTCATAAAAAATCGAAAAAAAACTTAAAAAAAGCTCGTGTCATGCGATAGCGAATCAAGTTTAAAAATTACAAAAAAAAAAAAATTTCGTCAAATAATGAACCGGCTAGAGCCACAACCAGTACAAAAAACATGGTTTCGAGATAAACGCGTTCAAAGTTTGCATACAAAGAAAAATGCAAAGAAAAATAAAAATGCGCTCTCACTAATCCGGCAGTAACTTTTGAACCCGTAGGAATTTTTCTATGAATTTTCCCACAATTTAAAAAAACGGCCAATGTCATGTATCCCCTTAAGGTGGTTTTCTAAGGGTACACTTCTCATAATCGTGGGTTATGTATGATGACTTGATACATAACTGAACTCAACACTAAATTTTTCATTGTCAAACTGTGCTACCTTAATTGTAAGTCGTCCATATATTTATAGCATTTATGTTTTATATTTGCCTTACAAATCATTATAACATAATTATTTTTTTATTGAAAAACTTTCTTCCCACACGGTTAAAAATCTTGTAGTAAATTTTAAACTTTTTTGGATTACATATAGGACACGACCAAACAAGATTACTTTTTAATCCAATGAAAAGTTTTAAATTTTCCAATCCAAAAAGGATTTAATTTTAATCCGCAAAAAGTTTAAAATTTTTTAATCCAAAAAGGAATAATTTTTAATCCACAGAAAGTTTAAAATATTATAATCCAAAAAGGATTAGATTTTAGCCCAAAAAAAAACTTTAAAATATTGTAATCCGAAAAGGATTATTTTTTCATCCACAAAGGTTTAACCTTTTCTAAACTGTATTAGGCGGTATGTGACAGGGCAACGTCTGCGCTGGAATACTAATGCTCCTTTAATTTGCGGAGAAAAACATTGCTGGTCATAACAGATTTTAGATTCAACGTCAGCATTAAATTATTCGTACAATGCATATACATAATGCATACACATTTTTAAGTTGAAATTCATTCATTAATTCATTAAATTAATTTGACGTAAATAGGGGTTTTCACTCTCAACATGTACTGATCATCAATGGTTTTCCGTTTTGACTCAGCTAAATGTAAATAAATAACCCAAGCATCGAGCAATAATGCAACTCTTAAGGAACGAGTATGTTATACAAAAACCTTATAGAGGTATATAATAAAGTTCTTATATTGCCATGAACTTCACTATTTATACATTAAGGGTATTCATGCAAATAGGCAATGCCTTATAAGTGGTAAAAGCCGTATAAGTTTATCAGCCTTATAAATGAGCTGCATGGAGAACCGTTTGCGCAAACGAGACATATTTGCTCTACGATTTAAGGTTGGAAAAAATATTACAACACTGGTTTTCATGTTAGCATGCTCATTGACGTAACATTTTTCCGTTTCGTTCCTTTTCGTTTTGTGTCGTAAGTGAGCATCAGCCTTTAGGGGAGCAATCGATCTGACAAACTTATACCAGCAATCAGCTGTTTATAGGCATGCTGAAAGTTGACTGTTAAAAGTTAACAGCTGACATATCTCTGCAAGTGCACAATCGATTTTAGGGGACTTTCACACAATCTGCCTGATTAAAATAACTAATTGCCCAAGATATTAGATTGCTGCTTTAAATGAATACCCTTATTATGTATTATAAAACACTGTTTAATGTTATAACATGTTATAATTTTAATGTTATTGCTTTAGATTTTATTAAAAATTTTGTTTCATTTATTTTATAAATTTTAATAAACTTAATTAAATAAACTTCGGATGCTTTAACAACTATATTAAGCGTAAATTTCGTAGTAGTAGAAGTTTTCAATCTTAGGTAACATAAACACTATTTCCTGAAAATATTACTTTAATGTAAATTTGTAGTCCAAAAATAGTCTTAAACTTAAACTTTTTCGGATTAAAAACAATTAAACTAATGTATGGAATAGAAAATAGTACTTTTTGGATTAAAAATTCCTTTAAACCAAAGTTTGGATTAAAAACTAGTCCAAAATTTTTAACCGTGCAGATGAAAGTATTGAACTCGAACTACCACGTTCCGTAAGACTCGCACGACCCACACTTAGCACGCACGACCACACCCGCCACCTAATTTTTACTATTACACTATGGAACACATTCTGGTTAGCAAGAGCTAGGTCGATTCTGAGAGTGAGGGCATATATATTAGGGTGTCCCAAAAACAATTTTTTTTTCGAGTTTCATAGTTGCTCAACCTTTGTTTGAATGCTTATACTGTCAAGTATTTTTGAGAATTTTTTCAGATTTTTTGGAGGACGTTTAGAGGTCGCGCTAATCGGATTTTCCGTAAAAATCAGGTTTTTCAGAGATTTTTCGAATTTCAATCATAAGTTGATCAATTACAAACATTTTGTTTGTATTCGAGTCATCACTTTGAAAGAAAAATGTCCAAACTTTACTTTACCGTACATAAATTAGAAGTTTTGGCTTTTTGTTTTGTAATTTGGATGTGATAAATTAAATTTTTTCGTGAAATTCTCGTAATTTTTTTTAAAAATGCTTCATAACTTTTCAAAATTCCATGAAAATAAATTTAAGTAATGATGCAGTTTGAAAAATAGTAAAATTCTTAACAATTTAAAAAAACAATACTTGATTTTACTCTTGCCGTTCCAGAGTAATAGCCATTACAGCTGTGTTGCCATTGTTGAAAATAAAATAATATATAAGTTTTTCGTATTTCTACAAACATATGCTTTCCTTATATAAAGACTTTACGAATTCTTATAAGGCATTGGTTTATTTTGGTTACCACCGAATCCACAAAAACACAAATAAAAATAAGAGGAATCTGTACATGGTACAAAATCATTTATTTGATTCCGTACGATGTAGCTCTATGTCCTGTAAAAGATTTCGAAAGTCCGTTTCAGAAGTTGTAAGACCGATGCAAGTGCTTGCCAAGGCCACACCACGTTCTGCGACATCATTTACCACTTGCAGTTGTTGAATTATATGCTTTGTTTCCTGGAATGATTCGTTGCTTATCCATTCTTCTGGGTCGGTTTGCAAAAAAGCAATTGAGATGTTGCAGGCTTCAAAAAAAGTATGGCTGGATTTAGAAATGAAATCTTGAATTTTCATACTTTTTATCATGTTTTGTGTTATATTGGTTTGTTCGGTTTTATTATTTGCCGTATTAATATTTTTTACCATCAAACGCAAAGTTTTGGTTTTTATGCGTTCATCACATAAAGCTAAGGGAGCTAGTTTCCCCGGATACGTACCACTGATGCCCCAAAAAAGTTTTCAGCGTGGCGTTTGCAACGTGTGCATTAAGTGCTTGTAGCATTGAATAATTATAATATAGAATGGACACCGCCAACATTCGCCGCTACGCCGTTCACATGTCTCTAGTATCGTTTTTCATTTCACCAAAGATTTTCACCTACTTTGTGCACAAGCTAATAAAATCCTAAATTGATCCCAAAATAGAGATAAATAATTTCCCTCCTTGTTCAAGGTCAGTAGCTGCTGCTCTGCTGACAAGTGTTTTCGTTTTATTTGTGCTATTTGGTTTTGAAGCAAATTGTGTAAAATGAAAATTTAATAGAATTAAATTTGAGGCTTAAAATAATTCTTCAGTAAAATAATCTCTTTAATAAGCAAAATAATGTCGATATATAAAAATCATATTCAAAATGAACGTTTTCATGTTTATTTATAATATTTTTATGTACATTAAAGTAGTAAATAATAGACAAAATAAAAAAATTAATTCAATCGTAATATCCTAGGGTACGCGGTATAATTGTAGGTGCCACTTTATTAACATAAATAAAGTACTTTATTACATTTACTTTTTAACACATTAATAAGTAAATGTCAGCACACTATTGTAATGTTAGAACAAGCAGTTTTTGTAATAAAAAATTTTACCGAATGCATTCTTCAATTTTATCTACTTGTAATATCCAACTCTTATAAGTCCATTTAATAGTATATCATATTGTATATCATATTGTATATCATGAGTACCTGTTATTAATCATTACGAATTGTATTGTTAGTGTGCACTAGCCTTAAGCATTGTTTGTTTTAATAATTGGTAACACTGAAATGAAATAAAGAAATGGACAGATACGGCAGCACTGATAAAGAGTCGGCCATTCTGTTTTTGATGGTCGCAACTTGAACTCGTGTTTCAATGCAAAGTTTATTTAAATAAATCATCAAATAGTTAACAAATCAAGAGCAGGATTATAACTTCAGATGTGGGGTCTATTTTACCACAACGCTTGATAAATTAAAAAAATATTATTTTTCTCTTAGCTCATAAAATGAGTCGACGACCAACGCGACAAGGAACCTCTGCTTCTGCCACTGGAACAGTAGCTGGCCCCGCTGATATGCCACCCTTTTCCTGCAGAAATGAAGCACTAGCTGTCTCTGCAGGTGAAACACGCGGCACCTCGGATAATCCAGCGAACTCTATTTCTTCGAATGAAGCGCCAGCAATCTCCGCGAATGGGGTGCATGCCACCTCCGCGAATACAGCAGCCGCTGCGAGTGACGCGTCCGCTGCAGCTACTAAGATCGCAAGTGTCAAGACTGCTGCAAGAACCGAAGTGCCCACTGCTGTGCCAATTACTGTTGGACTTGGCCTGCGTGAAACTGCTGCCCTGGAAGATATAAAAAATGTGATGGTAACAAATGAAACCACCACCGCCGCAACCACCACCGCCGCCCCAATTACTACCGATGCACCAACCAACACTGCTGCTAAGATTACTGCTGTTAAAATAACTGTTGCCAAACCCGATTTGCCCACTGTTGAATTGACTGATGCATCCAATGTTGCTGTCGCTGCTGCCAACTCCGCTGCCATAGAAACTGCTACCAATTCTGATGCTGTTTTATCTGCTGTTAATAAATCTGACTATACTGCTGTCCCACTAGTTGCTTCCAATGCTGAAATATCAGAAAATGCCAACATGTGCTCTCTTACGGAGCAACTAAATGCTTTGAGAATGCAACGTGAAATATTGGAGCTAAAGCAGCATATTAAAAAATTGGAAAGAAACGAACATGAGATGCCTGCCGTCCGACGTATAATTTTTGAGGAACTGGACTCTGCTGTACCGAGGTTTAGTGGTGATGACAACTATGATATTGGTAAGTGGTTCCTACAATTTGAGGATTATACCAATATGTGTGGATACAATCAAAGAGAACAGTGCTTGGGTGTACGACGTCGGTTGGATGGCACAGCTAGAGAATATGTTCACAATCTTGGCTTGGTTGCTTATCCTGAAATGAAGGCTTGTTTGATCAAAATGTTCAGTCGCACGGTAACACGACAAGAAGTTTACCGTCAGCTGCGTGCACGCAAGTTGAAACCGCAGGAATCGTGCATAACCTACGTAGTCGCCATGCAGTCTATTGCTTCAAAATCTGACATCGCAGAACAGGAGTTAATTGATATCATCGTTGATGGAATACCTGATAGTAGCCATCATATCGCTTATCTGTTTGGTGCCAATACACTGGATGAGCTAATATGTAGAATGGATCGCTATGAACAACGGCGCTTAAAATCAAATGCGTCAAAGTCAACATTACCATACGCTCTTCAAAAACCGAGGTCTGCTGCTGTCACCACTGCTGAAATTCGATGCTTTAATTGCTCACAATTTGGGCATTATCAGAGTGCTTGTCCGAAACCACTTCGACCACCAGGATCATGCTTTTCGTGCCATCAAATGGGTCACCTACACAATGATTGCCCGAAGTTGAAGAGGAACAAGTCGCTCACTGTTGCCGCTGTAAATAATGATGAGTATTCGAACGAGGCTGCTGATGTTATTCGTGTTATGCAAATGGTAAGGGTGGCATTTGATATCTGTAGTTTGGGTATATGCACTAAATTTATGAATTTTTTTTCTCTTATTGACTCCGGTAGTCCGATTAGCCTTATCCAACGTTCAAGTATCCCAGCATCAGTCAATTTACCAAATATTTTGTTACCAACTAGTTACCTTGGTTTGGGTGGACAAAAAATTTACTCATATGGTGTGATAAATTGTTCCGTACAATTTCGAAAGGAAACTAAAACCATATCTTTTGTTGTTACACCAAATGATACAATGGTGATGTCGGTGATTTTAGGACGAGATTTTATGCAAAAATTTAGTATATATTTAACTCAAAAAGAAAAAGGTGTTAACGTTGAAGTAAATAAAGTTGACCAAAATAAAAAAATAATGAATTTATGTGTTCGTGCATTTGATTTAGTTCAGAAAGAAATTAGTAGCGAGGAAAGTAGTAGAGATGACGTTGTAAACAAATCTAGTGCTCAGATGAAATCGGTTAGAGATGGGTCTTCTTGTTGTGATGATGAATTTATTTCAAAACTTTACGCTATTGACATTGAAAACTCGGATCGAGAGATAAATATTTTTCCTGGGTTAAGTAAGCATCAGACTGATTTATTTCATAAAGTTATTATGGATTCATATTTGCAACCTCAAAATTTAACTCGAAAGTTGTATGATTACAGAATGAAAATTCGATTGACAGATGATATTCCATTCCATTGTGCGCCGCGAAGGTTGTCGTTTTTTGATAGGGCAGAAGTTAGAAAAATAACTGATGATTTAATGGATAGAAAAATTATTCGGCCAAGCAATTCTCCATATGCTTCAGCTCTTGTGTTGGTAAAAAAGAAATGTGGTGCCACAAGGATGTGCATTGACTATCGTGCATTGAACAAAAAGACAATCCGCGATAATTTTCCATTGCCTCTGATTGAGGATTGTGTAGAGTATATGGCGGATAAAAGATGGTTTACTCTTTTGGATTTAAAGGATGGATTTAATCAGTTAAGCATGGACACAGATTCGATTCCTTTAACCTCTTTTGTCACGCCTCATGGACAGTTTGAGTATCTAAAGATGCCATTCGGATTGAAAAATGCGCCAGCCAATTTTCAGCGTTTTGTATATAATATTTTTAGAGATTTGATTGATGAACACAAAATAATAGTGTATATTGATGATATTTTAATTGCCTCGGTCGATTTTAAACTTCATGTAGAAATAGTTAAGGAAGTTCTTGCGAGAATTTATGAAAAGGGCCTTGAAATCAAATTGAAGAAATGCAAATTTGGATATAATGAAATAGAGTATTTAGGGTATTCAGTAAATTCATCTGGAATTAGGCCTAGTGACTCCCATATCCGGGCAATAAAAAATTATCCAATACCCTCAAATCAAAAAGAGCTGCAGAAGTGTATTGGCTTATTTTCGTATTTTCGACGGTTTGTCCCATCATTTTCTAAAATTGCAAGGCCACTGTTAAATTTATTACGCAAAGAAAATAATTTCGATTTTTCTTCTGCTTGTATTGATGCATTTTATAATCTGCGAGATCGGCTTTCTGCTGCACCAGTATTAGCAATATTTAATCCAAAACGTGAAACTGAACTTCACTGTGATGCCAGTAGCTGTGGTTTTGGTTCAGTACTAATGCAACGACAAAATGATGGACTATTTCACCCTATAGCCTATTTTTCAAAATCTACATCTGATGTTGAATCGAAATACCACAGCTTTGAACTGGAAACTCTATCTATTATTTGTGCATTACGGCGGTTTCGTGTGTACTTAGAAGGCATTTTTTTCAAGATTGTCACTGACTGCAATTCACTCACGATGACGCTTAGCAAAAAACATGTCAACCCAAGAATTGCTCGATGGGCACTGGAGCTAGAAAATTATAATTATTCGATTCAGCATAGACGTGGTATTTCAATGGGTCATGTAGACGCCTTGAGCCGATGTCATCATAATGAGAAGTTATTAGAAAAAGTGGATATAAAGCCTTCCGATGAAGACAATATAGCTGAAATGAGCGCAGCAGTAGATGAAGATGATTTGGATTTTTATATCCAAGTGGCACAAAATCGTGACCAAAGGATTCGAGAATTGCAGGGTAATTTAGAAAAGGGTGTTGTAAAAGGTTATGAGTTACGTGACGGATTAGTTTTCAGGAAAGTTGACTCGAATCGGTTGCTTTTGTGTGTGCCAAGGGAAATGGAAGATAATGTCATTCGAATGATACATGAAAAAATAGGTCACCTTGGAATAGATAAGTGTTATGATCAAATACGAAAAAATTATTGGTTTGCAAATATGAAGGATAAAATAAATAAATTTATTAAAAATTGTATTAAGTGTATCATGAACTCGTCACCACCACGTTCCAATGAGCATAATCTATTTCCCATCCCGAAGAAACCTATTCCTTTTGACACGATACATGTAGACCACTTTGGACCTTTACCTTCAATAAATTCAAAGCGGAAGCATATTTTAGTTGTTATAGATGCATTTACAAAGTTTGTTCGGTTGTATGCAGTAAATTCAACTAGCACAAAAGAAATATGTTGCGCATTAGATAAATACTTCAATTATTATAGTCGTCCTAGACGGATTATTTCTGATCGAGGAACTTGTTTTACTTCAAATGAGTTTAGCAACTATTTGTCCAAAAACAATATTAGTCATGTCAAGGTTGCAGTCGCTTCACCGCAAGCTAATGGCCAAGTTGAGCGAGTAAATCGGGTACTCCGCGCAATGCTAAGCAAATTAAGTGAACCAATTCAGCACGCTGACTGGTCATTAAAGCTGTCTCAAGTAGAATACGCGTTGAACAATACGGTTCACAGCACAACAAGGCAGACACCAAGTAAACTATTATTCGGAACAGATCAAAGGGGTACTGTTATTGATGAGTTAACAGAACATTTAGATAATAAATTAGATGAAAATACAACACAGTCTTTGGAGTCGGTCAGATCCGATGCACTTAGTGCTATCGAAAGGTCACAAGAATATAATACGAGATATTTTTTAAAGCATAGTGCACCTGCACGCACTTATTCAGCTGGTGATTTTGTTGTTATTAAGAATAATGATACTGCTGTTGGAAAAAACAGAAAATTTATCCCAAAATATCGCGGTCCTTATGTAATTTCTAAAGTATTGCCTAATGACCGTTATGTCATTAGGGACATCGAAAATTGCCAGCTGACTCAGATGCCATATAACAGTATAGTTGAATCAACAAAAATACGAAAATGGTTTTCACCAGAGATACCTCATGATACCTCAGTGTTATATTGTCATATGCCACCCTCTACTACTTTAAGTTAGTGTCATTATATGAATTAAGCTTATATTGAATTATATGGTTGTCTTGATTGAGGTCAATCAAGATGGTCAGATTAGCCGAGTTGTAATATCCAACTCTTATAAGTCCATTTAATAGTATATCATATTGTATATCATATTGTATATCATGAGTACCTGTTATTAATCATTACGAATTGTATTGTTAGTGTGCACTAGCCTTAAGCATTGTTTGTTTTAATAATTGGTAACACTGAAATGAAATAAAGAAATGGACAGATACGGCAGCACTGATAAAGAGTCGGCCATTCTGTTTTTGATGGTCGCAACTTGAACTCGTGTTTCAATGCAAAGTTTATTTAAATAAATCATCAAATAGTTAACAAATCAAGAGCAGGATTATATACTTATAAAAAACTAAATTTTTCTGTTGTGTTTTGATTTATTTTCTTTATTTTCCGCTTTCCACTGCCAATATTTCCACCATCGGAAAATTAATGGTTTTCGTAGTCTGGTGACTCTAGTCAAATGGCTGAATTTCAAGGATACATCTAGTAGTCTAAGAAATTTTGATCTAGTGATTTTTTGAAAAAAACTATTTTCATGGGTATTTTTCTATCCTTAAGTTTTCCAATGGGAAATGTGTTAATTGCATATGTTTTGAGTCTTTGTAGCCTCAAGCCTTTTTTATTAGGCCAGACTAATTTTTGTTTTCAAAAACTAGTAGGCGCGGAAAATGTTCTACGGAAAATTCTGATCATCTTTTCCCAAAAAACACTAAGCCTAAAATCGAGCCTCCGGTTTTTCGAAAGAAATTTTGAATTTGTGTTGCTACCAAATGTGAAGAAATTGAAAAAAATAACCACAAACTGACTGTACCGATATACAGATGCAAGGCTCATTTATATAAGGTTGCGTACATTTTTTGACGTATCCTTATTTAATGTAAACAAAAATATTTTGACGTTTACAAAGTAGAGTTTTGTGCTGCTCAAGAAAAAAAAGTATTTTTCAGAGTTTTGTGCAGTTTTCTGTTATATTGTGTTTTCTGTTACACTAAGTCAAGATGTGTTGAAATTTTGATTTTTGTCAAAATTAGAAATAAAAGTGGTTTTAACGATCAACGATGTCCAATGCAATTCAAGTTTCGACCTAAAAAAATTTTTATTTGGTCTGTCTTTCTTGATTTTCTTAATATATATTTCTTTTATTAAACCTTTTTTAGGGTATAATACCGAAATCCTTCAATCAAAATTAAAACTATGGGTAGATCAAACTCAGTGGCTTAATTTTATCTGAACATCCGAATTTACAGATAAAAAAATAGGAATAATAAAAGTAAACAAAAATTTTAGTATTCTATTTACCAAATAGTACTACAAAAAACTACCAAATAGTATTATATTCAGGCAACCGTGTCAGTTCTTTGCTCAAATGACTACGCTCTTTTTCTCTCATTTCAAAATAAGGGTGCCAAAATGAGAAAACGTCAAAAATGTACGCAACCTTAAATAAATAAACCTTGATACAGATGTAAGTGGTTTCGAACGAATTTAAAATAATATTTTATTTATAAATTTCACTTGTTTGTTTCATTATGTGTCAACAAAAATAAAAAATTTTCAGATTGCATTATTAAAAAATATTTTGAAAATTTATTTAAAATAGAATAACAATATTTGAAAGCTAGGTTTGCTATTATCGTTTCATCATTTAATTTTGAATTTCGTGAAATCTATTGCTGATTTTGTGGCAATACTTTTTAAAGTAAAAACAAATATTTAGCGATAGCTAATTATCAACAAAAAACAACAAAAAATAGCTTAAAATAATACAACTAATATAAAAACTTCATAATTTGAATCGTTTTGCTTTACAAATTTTATTTATCTTTCATTTGATTTTAGACTGGAATTTTTCTGAAGAATATAATACGCCAAGTATTGACTCCTGTGTTTTAAGATCCCTTTATTTTTATTAAGAGTTTTCATAAGGAGGTTTTTAACTATAAGTATTTTTACTCAAATCTTTAAATTTTTATTAGTTTTGCCTTGTTCATTTTATTTTCATTCATTTGGGGGGTTTAACCCCCAAAACCTCCCTGCGTTCGACCCTGTGAACATTCTTTTCAATTTCTATATTATTTAGTTCTAAATTTATTTTTGCTAACACTGGTCTTTTTTATATATTTGTTTCATTACTTATTTTCTTCGTTTTTGTTACTATAAAAAATTGGCACTGCAATTTTTGAAAGTCCTGATTTAAGGAGGGACATGACACTGGCCGTTTTTTAAATCGACTTTTTTATAATTTTGTATTTTAGTAAATATTCTTAAGATTCTAAAAAATTCTTACGGGTTCAAAAAATACAGCCGTATTAGTTAGAGCGCATTTTTAATTTTCGCCTTTTTTTTCTTTGTTCACCAACTTTGAACGCGTTTATCTCGAAACCATGTTTCTCGTACTGGTTGCGGCACTAGCGGGTTCATTTTTTGACAACATTTTTTTTTTGTATTTCTTTATACTTGATTTGCTATCGATAGAATATATATATTCTATACAGTGGCGTAGCGAGCATAACTGGCGCCCGGGGCAAAACAATTTTTTGGCGCCCCCAATGAAATATAAATAAATATTTTTTAATATTTTGTACAAATAATTATAATACACTTATTAAATAACATTAATACAAATAACACTATGCGTCAAAATCAGAAAAAGGTTCTGTACACGACAGTTCATTATATTTTGTTATAGATTTAGGGTCTCTTAACACGAAAAACGCAAAAAAAAATTTTAAAGTTAAGCCTCGTAGGGTAAACTGGGGTAGCCTTGACTTTGGGCCACATTCGACTATGACGTTTTCTGTATGAACGAACCGTTATTTTTCAATAATTTGTATTATAAATTTTGTATATAAGTTATCGTCACGAAGTTTGACGATTCTTGCATTACATGAAGAAATGTAACTGAATAGGTTTTGTGTTTTTGGGCGGGTAACTGTTATTTTCCGGCACTGATTCGTAAGGACGTCCCGACCGAGTTATAAAAGTTAATCAAAGTACCTTTTACAAAAGGTAAAAACTATTTATGTTTTTAATATATAAGTAAATTTTAATAAAACTAAATATAAACTTAAAAAACAATTTTAAAAAAAGAAGCCGAGAGCATTTGGGTACATTTGACATTTTTGATTGGGGTAATTTTGACAAATGTTAGTTGTACGAGTACAAAGATCGAGTAACATCGAGATGTTACCAATTAATTTTAAAGTTTTTCAATATATTTCTAAATTGGTTTTAATAAAAAAGGAGTGGTTCAAACGTCAGAAATAGGACTATTATTAGCCGAAGAAATAAAAGGACATGAAGAAAACAGAACGTTGGTTAACGAATGAAGAATGAAAGTCTAAAGATAATAGCAATTCTGGTAACAACTACAGCTTTGATTCTTTTGGATTGTTCAGTGATGCAGGTCTAATTTTTTCCAAGTTTTCAGCCACTTCACTTTTAAATTATTTTTTCGTGAAGCATCAAAATCAGTAGAATTCACAAACGCATTAAAGAAACTTGTGGTTATCGTTAACTGGCCCTTGACTACCTATCCTGTTAACTCGTATCCATAACATCTTTGCTAGCAATGTTTATAACTTTGACACTTCGTTAAAGATTGCTTAAAGGTTGCTTGCTTAAATACTCGCTAACTGAAATAATAAAGTTTAAATTTTTGTATTTCAATTAAGTAAATTTTACTATATGTAATTTTGACATCAATTGTATCGAACTGATCATGTACAATTCGTTATTTTAACTCTATTCTACTCTTACAAACACGAACAAAAGAAATATTGAATTTTTGTATAATAAGGCTAGTCTATTTTGAGAAGTAAAGCATGACTTTCTCAAATTTTTCAATTTCTTCACAACAAAATATTTGTCAGAATTTTCACGCAACAAAAAAATGAATGTTGCGGGTGAAATTCTACGCAAACGGATAGAGTACTAGGATTTACGTGATTTTTACAGATTTTAAATAATTTATAAGATTTTTGTTGAAATATATCTTGTTCAATATTAATATTCACGCTAAGCCGAATAAAATTTCTAATTTTCTTCATGTTTGTTCAACGAATTTTAACATTTGGATGAGTAGTTTTTGCGCTATGATAATTCATAAAAAATTGAAAACTATTTTCATTATTAGTGGAGAATATAAGCTACCGCCGAAAGAAATGCGTGGAAAAATACGGTCAGGAGATGCATTTGAGTGAAGACGCTAAAATTCGACATTGCACTGTATTTTACATATATTATTCAATTTTACACTGATTGATACATTGATACTGAAATAGTAATAAGTATTTGAAGTGCTACTCTCAGGTTTGGAAAAACATCTTGTTCTTTAAATAGAAGTTCTGTTCCATTAAAATCTGTATTATAAAACTCACCCAAATTCAGTCGTCAATAATTTGAAATCATGGAACGCTTCTTTAAACTTAATTTTAGGACCTTGTAATCTGAGCTGCACACGATCAATTCTCTTAGAGTTCATGCCAGAAATGGACTAAAGTTATGATATTTAAATTCGTTTTAAGATAAAGATTGCAGCATTTCTGGTACCACTTGTGGCAGTATTTTCATCTGCTAATTTTTCTAACAGTTCTACGTATTTATCCAGTCCCTCGACAATAACGCTAACTGCTTGCGCTCTGGCGCTCCATCGTGTTACAGATTCTTTAACAGATTTTTTAAAGCATTTTTTAACAATTTCCATCGTAATGTTGAACGTGAGAAAAAGAGACGTATGTTATCAATTATTCCAAAACATGCTACAATGATTGAATCTTGGTTAGCTGTAGTAACTCCTTCTAAATTAAATGTGTGGTTATCACAATTTACAAATGTGGCCTTATTTTGAATTAATTAATTAAAAAAAATTTTTTGCAAAATTTTGTTTGTCTTGAGAATGATTTGGCGCCCCTCTGCGAGTGGCGCTCGGGGCATGATGACACCCCCTGCCCTCCCCTCGCTACGCCACTGATTCTATACAATTTTTTAAAATTAAAAAAAAAACTCCTGTCATACGATAACCAATTTTGTTAAAATTTAAAAAAATCATTTTTTTCAGATCGGACAATTTTTGCGACTCCCAGCGCTGCAACCATGAGGCCCCGTTTTTTTTTTTCTTTGCCGCCAGTTTGGAGCTCTATAAAACCATGTTGAATTGAAATACACATTTTTTTGAATTTTTTTTTCTTGTAACTTGTTCAATTTTCTACAAAAATAAAATTTTGGAAAAATGTTTGTTTTTGACTAAGCTATGAATTTTTTTAAAAAAGGTCTGTTTTCTCTGCCGTGAATGTTATGTCCCTCTTTAAAGCCACTAATATTTACGAACTTCTTTTCAAAGTGTTCAGCGCATATATACAATTTTTCATCTTCTATCAACTTGGAAGAAAAGCTTTCTTTTTGCATAAGAAATCTAGAAATTCCATTTTTTTTTTTAATTTCACACCCGACGTAATCATAAAACTTCAACACACTTAAGTTAATAAAAGATCTTTCAAATTATTTAAATAAATAAAACTCTTACTCGCTACCAATGCATAGCGCTAATAAAAAAGTTAACAAAGTGGTCAAAACGCTAGCAATTGACAATAGGCACAAAACAATACTGCAGAAAGTAACTGGTAATCAGAAAAGGACTATAACAATAACAAAACAAGTGAAAAAAAAAGCCAAGGGAAATTTTTCACACATAAGCGAAGACAATTTATTTGGGTTATAGAACTGGATAATTATGTGGAGTGCACATATCTGCCACATAGCTCTAATGTCGCTTCATCGTCGGTAGTGTCACCTTCTATTTGTAATTATTCAATGCTTGTAGCTAGTCAATTTTATAAACAAATTGAGGTCATTCAGACGAGCGTATCGAGGGCACTGTCAGAGGTACCAATTTTTTATGTACACTCTTAAAATGAATGAACTAAACTCAAGCAAGGCATCAGTCTTTGAATTGCCTACAAATGATCGCAGCTGGTTTTGAAAACTGCATATTTTTAACGAGTATATACTTTTCATCATCCAGCGAGCCCTTTTAATAGCTCCTAAGTTTTTGATTGAATGACCGGTTCCTTAATTATCAACACAAAAAATAAAGCCCAGTAACCAAAATAAACCAATGCCATATAAGAATTCGTAAAGCCTTTATATAAGGAAAGCATATGTTTGTAGAAATACGAAAAACTTATATTATTTTATTTTCAACAATGGCAACACAGCATTTATGGTAAAAACTCTAAAACGGCACAAGTAAAATCAGTTATTGTTTTTTTAAATTGCTTATAATTTTACCATACTTCAAACTGCATCATTACTTTAATATATTTTGATAGAATTTTTAAAAGTTATTAAGCGTTTTTAAAAAAAATTACGAAAATTTCACGAAAAAATTTAATGTACCACATCCAGATTACAAAAAAAAAGGCAAAACTTTTAATTTATGTGCGGTAAAGTAAAGTTTGGACATTTTTCTTTAAAATGATGACTCGAACACTAACGAGATATCTGTATTGACCAACTGATGATTGAAATTAGAAAAATCTCTGAAAAACCTGATTTTTACGGAAAATCCGATTAGCGCGACCTCTAAACGTCCTCCAAAAAATCTGAAAAAATTCTCAAAAATACTTGACAGTATAAGCTTTTAAAAAAAGGTTGAGCAAAAAAATTTTTTATTTTTTGGGACACACTAATATATATTCGGACAAATGTATTCCCTCCTTAATATATTTGTCCGGGAATATACTTATAATTTTATATACAGTAGACCGTACCACCTCCTATGCAACAAAAAAAAGTGCGCCTTATACCAGCGAATATATTTGTGCAAGACAATTACGAAAAATTTTTTTTACCGAACGTAGGGGTCGCTCATTGATATATTTCTTAATGTCTGTGGTGTTTACAGTCGGATTTTAAAGTATATCAATGATTTTGTCTCAAGGAGACCAATATGACCTCAGGTGCACCGTTCTAGTGCTTACCCTACAGATCTCAGTGCCTCCCATCCTAATGTACCACCTTAATATCACAAAAATAAAGCTCTTACAATATCATTAATTTTTTGCTCAGGAAGTATATAGATATTTCCAGCAAAACTATTTTTACAAAATTTTTGATTTTTTCATTTTTTCATTTTCATTATATTTTCGGTTTTAAAAGTCTGATCACATTGAATGACATATTGATGATTTTGTTTAAAAGATACCAATTATTTTTTCTCCAAAATAAAAAAAAAATATTCCTACAAGTCCTTGGAAGGCCTTAAATTGATTTTTCAGGAGTTTTAAAGCTCGTAAAAGAATAAAAAAATCAGTAATACCAATGCTTAAAAAAAGTATCAACACTACTTTAGTTGTGATGTATTAAATATACAATGTTTTATTATTTTATTTTTTCACTTTTGCTGTTTTGGAAAAGCAAATTATTGGAAATAAATTATTGGTACCACTTTTTGTTTTTTGTGAAAATTATTGTGGGTCTTTTCGACTATGTAAAGTTGTTAAAAAAAATATTGTGGAATGAAAATAACGCGCTCGAAATGTTCCGAAATAATAAAGAAAGAGAAAATGGATATTCTGGAAAATACGGAATCAATAATTTATAAAAAAAAATTATTCCGAACGTATGGAACGAATTAAGAACTACAGTCATCGTAAAAATAATTTGTTAATTTTCTCTAAACCATGTGGCAACATTACACTGTTTCATATTTTTGACAGCTCGCAAAGCATGAAAAAATTGCTGCATAGTTTTCAGCTGTTTTTCTTAATAAGTGCAGTGCGGGAAATTTCCAATTAAAAGAAAAGTCATTTCCTAAATTTTAGTTCAATTAGTTCACACAGCCTTTGTCCGATCCTGTAGAGCATATCGTTGAATAGGTCTGAAAGAATACTAAATCTGACTAAATGACTTTGCTGTCATTGGCGTCAGATGTCACCTACTTCTACTTATTTTGCAATTTTTATTTTTTAATTTTAAATCGAAATTATGGGGTACCTAGAGCAAAAATATAAAAATTGCAAAATATCTTCTATTTATAAATAGTAAATTACAAAATATTTAATATTTAAGGTCCTTGTTTAGGACTGCTCTATTTAGATATTAAAAAATATTCTTCTGAAGTTACCATTTATTTTTAATTTTTAAGGACACAGATGCAAACTGAATCCCGGCCAGAAATAATGAAATTTTATTCAATACTTTTAAATATGGCATTTTTGTCTTGTAACTATCTTGGAAAGCTCCTGCATGGTAAAGTTAGTTTCTACCAAGATCTCTAGGTTTGTAGAAAAGTATATTATTTGCCTTTGTTATGTTGTCATGTTATTTTGTTAAAAATATAAATATAAACATATACTTATAATTAAAATAAAAAAAAAACAAACGACTTTCATTTTCAAACTGATCTTCCACCAGTTTAGATAGTGCTTTAACCACCAATCACTTCTTTATTCTATTTGGTTAATGGAAGACCCTTTTCGCCCATTTATTTTACCATCAACAAACTCGATGTCACTGAAGTGCTTGCAAATATGTATGTGCCAAATAGTTTCATTCCAGTCCCAATAATATCGAGTTTCAAACTGTTGTCGTTATCTTGACTGCTATGAACAACTGTATAGCTAACAAATACTCCACTCTGAACAATCTAGATACTTATCTGTTGATGCAATTAGTAAAAGTTTTAATAAAGTGTGAGTGGAAACGGTACATCAGAAATGACCGTGATAGTTTTTGGACTCAATATCAAATTAAGAAAAGTAGAACAAAGTATGAACGATTTTTTTGTATACTGAACATTGTTACAATGTCAAGAAAGAGCTACAATGAAACATCCTGAACTAAAAAAGTTTTCTAACGAAATCCCTGTTTGCTTAATCCTTAATGCTACGCCAGTCAGTACACACAGCATTCGAGATATGGAAACTTGATATCTTTGCTGCACGAGTACGCGTTGCTAATAGCATAATTCGTTAATGCGTCCCACCCCTTAAGAGACTCACACGGCAAACAGCAACAACTGTGAACTGCGAGTGGCCTAGATTATCTTTGCTTTTTATCTAATTCCATTAGAGATTTTTATGTAATGATTAAGTTATATCTTGTACCAAACAAGCCTTCTCAATCTGCTTTCATCCTCTCTCTCTCTCTCCTCAAGGCATTGCTAACTTTTGTTATTTTATTAATATTTATTATGTTTTAATTGAAATTCACTCACAAGGATGCGTAGCTGCAAAAGGATATTCCAGCGATGGCAAGCGTGGCGGATGAGGCCCACATGGATGCAGAGCAGGTGGACATTGATAGCAGAACATACCTCTTCCCGCGGCAGCAGGACCGAGCTGTAAAATATAATAAAAAAAAAAAAGGCATTGAAAGTTTTCTTATTATTAAGTTTATAAATTGAGGCATTGAAATAAATTGCATGCTGCGCCTGCAGCGCTTCATTAGGTATGCAAGAATGTCGCAAATAAAATCAATAAAATTACAAAAGCTTTGATTTATTCGATTTTCAATATAGTGCAAATGAATGTCTTCAATCACGCGTTCGATCGATCGATCGCAGCTTAAATAATTGAAATTCAATTGAATTCTTCGCTGCAGAACGGTTGGTGGCTAGCAGCGGCGTGAAGCTCATTCAAGCAAAGTAAAGTAAAGCAAAGCATGAATCAAAGAAAACATCGAAGATATAGACAAAAACAAAAAAACAACCAATGCAGCCAATCAGTTGTTGTTTCATCAATTGCACCTTTAATTCGATTCAATTAGAGACAATTTCTGATTGTTGTAATAATATTTAATTAAAAACGCGTTGCAATTCGTTGCGATACTCTTGATTGCGCATGCGTTTACTCTAGAGACATTACAAAGTTGCTGACAAAATAGAATTCATTTTGGGTGCTTATTTGCCTATAATTTGCATTTGAAATTGGTGGATACAAGAATTAATGTTACCATTTTGCTGTCGCCTCTGCCTCCCCATCGTTTTTGGGTTGAATTCATAGAACAATGAAACAGTAAAAATTTCTAGAAATTTCATTTTAAATTCTATTAATTTATTAATTGTAAATAATTCATAAAGTGCTTAATTAAATATCTCGCAAATAAATTAATTTAAATACTTTATGTTCAGCTTGATATTTGATCTTCCCATGATATGGCCTTGCGGCAGTCATATATATATGCCGTCCTGAAACCATACAAATTATTGTGAAAAAAATTCATTTTCTAACTTCATGCATCAATCAATAAATCTGACAATTATTTTTTGTTAAAAATATTAACCATTTTTGAATACGTAAATCCCTTTCGGACTTAAACTTGCAAAATAAAAAAAATAACCATTTTTGCACTTGTACTGGAAGAACTATTATTAAAAAACATTTACTTTTCAAAACTAAAATTTAAAATTCTAATCTTCCTTACATATTGCTCAATGTGTAAATTGACATTTGACTGCACATTTATTAAATTACTTCCTACAAACTATTACTTTACTTATTAAGACTTTTTGTATTGAAATACTTTTTGTATTGAAAGTTTCCCAATACTTGGACTATGGAAAAATCGAAAATATAGAAAATGGACGCGATTTTCCGATTTAGTTTTCTTTTAAAAAGTAATAATTTAATGCTTTAAAATTTTTTTTTTTTATTTGGGCGTAAAAATAGCGAATGGATAAAAAAAAAGATTTGGGACACCATTTTTTATTTTATACCATACCGGCGCACCTATATGTCCTCTGTAAAAGCAAACATCAATATTTTTGCCAATTTTGCGGCATAGCATCCATACTATTGACGTGACGTAACTACTAGAGACATCTGGTTTCCAAGAAATATATTTTTATTGGAAATTTCGGAGAGTTAGGCTACGAAAAAAACTATGTTGGTTTCCAAACAAAACTGTGAATTCAAAATTCAACAAAAGATACACGTTCTCAACTTCAAATTCAACCTTTTTTATTTCAAATTGAAATTTTTCCATTTCTAATTCAACCTTTTACAGTTCAAATTATTAAGTTCAAAATCAACTTTTTACATTTCAAATGAAACTTTTTTCAAATCAAATTAAACTTTTCAATAAAGTTTAAACTAGTTTCCAATTTTCTTGAGAAAAACTGTGATTTTTGTGGTTTAATTTTGACGCTTTCCTGAAATTTTTCATTACTACAAGTAGGGATTCTGAAAAACATGTTTTTTGTCAATGTGCACACAAAATATTCCAATTTTCTTGTGTTTAATATACTCACGGAGTAAAGTGGGTGTTTAAAAAGCCATGCCATAAAATCATACCTGTTACTTATGCTTATTTTTCCATCAAGGTCTTACCTTTTTGCAAGATAATAGACACTAAGGACATGTTCTGATTTGAAATTAGATTTGGTAAAAGTGGGTTAATGGACCCATAGGCCTTTTCGATTAGCTTTATTTGTTATTATAAGTCTCAAGATTTGCCAATCTTCCATTTCCCACAAAATTTCATTGCGCCTATTTTGCGTCTTACAATTTTTTCTTATAAATTTATATAAAATAAAAATTTCTTACTTTTCCAGCTAATCAATCCAATATCAGTATAAATCTACCAAAAAAAATAAATAAAAGTTCAATATAAGTAAAATAGGTAAAAACAGTTGAAATTGAAATGAAATTGAAATTGAATTAATTATTGAAATGGAAAAAATTTAATTTGAAATGTAAAAAGTTGAATTTGAAATGGAAAAAGTTTTTTAACTAGTAAAAAGCTTAATTTTATTTGTAAAAACTTTAATTTGAAATGTAAAAGGTTGAATTATAAGTTAAAAACCTGTATAAAAATGACTTCGTAAATAGTATTTTTTTAATTGACCTATATTTAAATATTTATAATTAACGAAAAGGAAGTTATAAGGGGCGGCCGGGCTGGTATGGGTTAAGAGAAAGATTAGGAAACTAAAAAATTATAGGATTTTTTAAAACCCTTCAATATTTTCAATAAAACATATGTCTTGGGAATCATCCGACATCTGCCTCAGATATTACTGACAAAACTAAATTTTCAAAACTATCAGAAACGTGCTACTTATGAAAACGTTTAACCCAGATTTTGCACCCCTTACGTTTATTTTAATTTTTAAAAACGTTCCTTTGATAAAAGGAAAATGTGTTTTATAGAAAATAAAACACATTTTAAAATGAGCTTTAAAAAAGTTCGTTTGATATTTTAAAATTAACATTTTAAAATTGCTTCTAGTTTCTTTTTAAAATTCTAAAGTATTAATTTTAAAATATCAAACTTCATTTTAAAAAACCTCATCGTTTTAAAACCTCATATTAAAGTTTTTATCAATTAATTAATCAAACTTTTAGAATATCAATTAGAAATATCCGTTTTTAAAATGAAAATAAGCGTTAGAGGTGCTAAGTTTTTTCAGTGTAGTATACCAAAAGGTTCATAGTCAAATCCCTGCGGTGAAAGCAGTGTCAATTGCCCTAAAGTGACCGGTCCTGTGACGGTTCTTATTTAACCTTTCACAGGACAGGTTCAATATAACTCAGAATGGGACCGATAGTTTTTAAATGCGTTTTGCTATATTTATGTTATCGTTACCAATAGTTCAGTGGAAGTGTGCTAGACTATCACGCGGTGGACGTGGGTTCGAACCATGGCTGTAAGTATACTACATGTATATCAACTATTTTAATTTAATAATTTAAATTCTTATTCCGTTTCATTAACTGTGTAATCAATAATAACCTTCAAAATAAATTTGCTGAACACCTTGAAAAAAATTGAAAAGTTAATTGTTTATTAAAAAAAAATATTTTAAATAAAAAAAAAAATTTTGTGGTTTTTGGTATTGAACCCAGGTCAGTCGAGTACTAACCGTGAACGCTAGCAAGCTCGGCTAATCATGAATTTCCAAAACAATGATTAAATTTCATTAACAACGTGCGTATAAGTGTACCGTGTTCTATAAATAGACCGGCTACTGATTAGGTCTAAAGGTATCTATGAGGTGTCAATTGACACCTGCCGATATATTTTTCAACTGGTTCTAGGGTTGGTGCAAAGGTATCTAACCGGTGTCAATTTACCCCTGTCAATGACAACGCCATGTAAAAGGGACCGGTTACCATCACTTTGGAACCTATCATGTGATTGGTTCTGAACCGGTTCTTTTGTCCGTAGGGATTATCTACTTTTTACGTACATTGTAATAACGTTACTTCAATAGTATGGATGCTATGCCGAAAATTTGCTTTAAAAAGTTCAAGATTTTTGTTCCCTAATATGAATGATATGATAGTATGAATTTAAAATAAATATGGTTGGCAGTCGAAAATTATTTTTTAGAACAAAATGGCTGCCTAAATCAATATTTTATTGCAATACTTAAAAAATTTTTCTGAACATGATTTTTCTAACTAATTTTACTAACTAAATTATTCTTTTTTAAAAAACTATACATTTTAGTCAACATTTCAATAGAAATTAAATAAAAAATACTTTTAAAAATAACATTTTTTAAAAAAATATTCAAAAATTGTTGAGTTTTTTACCAATTCTAAAACATTTGTCCAATTTTTTTGTAAAGTTTATAGTTTTTGGGAAAACAATTTTTGAAATATTTAAACAAAAATTTTCATTTTTGCAACCAGATAGCTCTAGCAAACTTATTTTTCTGCTCTAACAACAGTTTTTAGTTTTAATTCAGGGATCGATTTTATGTTGTAAATAGGTTTTAGGTATGTTTTCATACAAATTTTATGGGAACAAATTTAAAAAATTCCTTTTTTGTTCTTTTTTTTTTGTTAATTTTTGATTTTTCTATGGCCAAATTTTAATATAAGTTTTTCTTCAATCATTCTTCATTCAATTTTCGTCGAAATCATTACATGACGGCACTTTAAACTTAACTGTTGAAATGCTGTCTAGCGAGCGCTAATGGATTTATACAAAAAATTACACTATTTAAGAAATAGTCTTGATTAAAAGAAAAGAAAAAAAAATCACATGCTTTTATATGTTATTTTTATATGTCAAGAAAAAAATAATTAATTTATTATAGGAAATAATTTTTAAAATAATTTATGCCTTTCATAAATTTACCTTATACTTTTATTTATTTATACAATAGTATTTAAAACTAAAAGGAAATATATATTTATACACAAAAGTAATAACTAATTCTGCTTCATCGTCAGCGATAACGAATTGAATAAATTTAACTCTAGTTTGCTATTTGATATTTTAATTTATTTCAATTATTATTTAAGCAACATTAAATATTCCAACATCAGCTGCACCATTTGTAAAATTTATTACAGACACACGCCACAGAGACGCCACCCGCAAACTTGTGCTATACACCTGCGTTGCCACAGACGATGACCTCAGCGACTGTGGGGACCAATAAATTTTGATCACACGAAAATTAAATCCACTCAAAACTTCCGCAAAATGCCGCCTTGTTTGGGCGCTCACCTGATGCTGCTTACTGGATGTAAATTGGATTCCATTAGAACAGCGCATCATTTTTGTAATTTTGCATAATTGTTTCTATTTTCGGCGGTGCGAATTCGGTGTTTCGCTTACGTAAAACTCATTTGCCAAATGGAAATGTTGTCAACATCTGCTGCAAAGAGTACAACAATATTTTACAACAATTCCAGCCATTTTTGGGAAACCTTTTTTAATTAATTGTGTTTAAGTGCGACAGAGTGTCGGTGAAATGAGACGGTGTTGGTTTGTATACAGAATGTGATGTTTCGAGACCAAGTATTGTCGTGTTTAAATGAAATTCCAATTTTCATAAAGTCTAAAAGGTATACCTTTTATACAGGCTGTAAAAGAGTTCAACAATAAAAAAAACAAGTTGTTTTTTTTTTAGTGCAAAAACAACAAAGTAGTCTGCTGCATTGCACTATTTTGAGGTTATTGCATAAAAGCGCGTGAATGTGCGCTTTACATATTAGAGTGTCAAATGCAATCATCCAATTGAAAGTCTGCGACCGAGACCGTTCAGAGCGGACGAAATTCAATTTAGAAAAGCGCAACTGGCCGCGGCCTACATACAATATGGTGGTCTTGCTAGGCGGCCTAGATCGCTGGATCCGGTGAAATCTGAATTCATCTAACGAGCGTAGGATGACAATCTCACGCGTGCTCATAGTACGAAGTGCAACTAATGCAATTTATTTCTTAAATAACAAAAATAACACATATTACTAAATTAGATTTTGTTGAAATAAAATCGGCAAAATGTTGCGACACTCGCCATTGCGACGTTGAATGCAACCAGTGCTGTCAGCTATCACCTGCAAAATAACCTTTGATTTGTTTTTTCTAAAGAAAATATACTTCAATACTTCGTTATTAAGGGTTCAAAAATCTACCTTTTTTGGAAGCGATCTTGTTCATTTCTGTCCAAGGGTTACAGAACCTTTCGCTGCGATAAGGAGATAACGAAACCGCAATACTTCGGAAAATAACTCCGATAGACTCCTAAAGTATTTTATGCCAAAAATTATGTTGGTAGGGAGTATGCAAGCATGTGCAACATTTTGTAGGTTATTTAAATGAATTATTATGATCAAAGTAAAAACATGTACGAAAAATAGATAAGTTTATTTTTCATCTGTAACAATGTGCCTTTTTATTTTACGTAAAGAGTTTTGGCTAAAAAGTATGCACTTATATAACTCCATCCTTATAAATTTTGAAGTAGTCATTTGAGAATTCTACCCACACTTTTTGTTATTTTAACATGCTTTTTCATTACTTACTTACTTACTTAGATGGCGCTTACAACCGTTGGTCGGTTTTGGCCTGGTCTAAGACTTTGCGCCAGCCTCTTTTGTCTTGCGCTTGCTGGCGCCAGTTGGAAATTCCAAGCGTCGTCAGGTTATCCAATGCCTGGTCTTTTCAACGGAGATGCGGTCTTCCTCGTCTGCGTTGGCCACCGCTGGGTACCGAATCCAATATTTTTTTCGCTGGAGCTTCGTCGTTCATTCTCTCGACATGACCTAGCCAGCGAAGCCGCTCTATTTTAATACGCTTGACTATATCGATGTCGGCATATAGCTCATACAACTCGTAGTTCCATCGTATTCGGTACTCGCCATTGACGCAGATTGGACCATAGATCTTGCGAAGGATTTTTCTCTCGAACGCTCCCAAAGTCCTTTCATCAGAGCTGCTCAACGTCCAGGTTTGTGATGCGTATAGTAGGACGGGCATGATTATTGACTTATAGAGCGTCAGTTTTGTTCGTCGAGAGAGAGCTCTGCTTCTCAATTGCCTACTGAGCCCAAAGTAACACCTGTTGGCAAGAGTTATCCTTCGTTTAATCTCAATACTGATATCGTTGGAGGAGTTAATACTGGATCCCAAGTAAACAAAGTCCTTCACTACCTCAAAGGAGGTGTTGTCAACAGTGACGTGGTTTCCAAGACGCTGGGACTGTTTGTTTGTTGACACGAGATACTTCGTTTTATCTGCGTTCACTGCAAGACCCATTCGACTCGACTCTTTTTCTAGCCTGGAGAATGCTGCACTGACTTCGCGCGTATTTTGGCCAATGATGTCAATATCATCAGCATACGCCAGCAGCATAACGCTCTTATAGAAAATTGTGCCGCTGCGTCTCAGGTCAGCAGCTCGGATGATCTTCTCCATTACTATATTAAAGAAGTCGCACGATAAGGAATCACCTTGTCTGAAACCTCGCTTGGTATCGAACGGAAGGGAGTGTTGTACAGTGTCATCCTGCAAAGACGTATTAGCTTGGCAGGAATACCAAATTCAGACATGATGGAGTATAGGTGACTCCTTATTGGACTGTCGAAGGCGGCTTTGAAATCGACAAAGAGATGGTGCGTGTCGATTTGTTTTTCGAGGGTCTTTTCCAAGATTTGTCGGAGCGTGAAGATCTGGTCAATGGTGGACTTTCCAGGTCTGAAGCCACACTGATAAGGTCCAATCAGTTGGTTGACGATGGGCTTCAGTCTTTCACACAATACGCTCGACAGGACCTTATATGCGATATTTAGAAGGCTAATCCCACGGTAGTTGGCGCAAATGGTGGGATCGCCTTTCTTGTGGATTGGGCAGAGCACACTGAGGTTCCAATCATCTGGAATGCATTCTTCCGACCATATTCTGCATAGAAGTCTGTGAATGCATTTAAACAGAGCTTCGCCACCGGTCTTAAACAGCTCAGCCGGTAGACCATCGGCTCCTGCGGCTTTGTTGTTTTTAAGCCGAGCTATAGCTGTTAAGACCATGATTGGGGTTTCCGGGATATCATCTCCACTGGCGGGATTGTTGTCAACGTCGCCATTTAAAAGACTAGAGAAGTGTTCCCTCCATAGCATCAGTGTACTCTGGATATCTGTCACTAGATTCCCATTCTCATCCTTGCAGGAAGAGGCTCCGGTCTTAAAACCATCGGCCAGGCGTCTTATTTTTTCGAAAAATTTTCGAGTCTCATTCCTGTCGCCATGCATCTCAATTTTCTCGCACTCACGCATTTCCGCCTCTCGTTTTTTTCGCCTGAAAATGCGTCTCTCTTCCCTCCTCTTCTCTCGGTATCGCTCCATAACAGCACGCGTTACAACCGACTGCAGGGTGGCTTTGTAGGCGATGTCCTTCTCTGCAGTGGCGTCACGACACTCCTGGTCGTGCCACTGGTTTCGGCGAGGGCGGTGGTAGCCTATCACCTCTTCGGCAGCCGTACGCATAGAGTGGGATATGTGCGTCCACTGTCCGCATATATCGTCGATCGGAGGAGTGCTTTCTTGAAGCAGGAGTGAGAGTCGATTAGCGAAGGCTTCGGCCGTCCGTTTTGACTGCAGCTTATCGACGTCTAGCTTTCTTTGTGTAGGATTGCGAGCATTCTTAGCTTCGCACAGACGTGTGCGGATCTTGGCTGCGACAAGATAATAATCCGAGTCTATGTTAGCACCACGGATCGTGCGTATGTCTAGTACACTGGAAGAGTGCCTTCCGTCAATCAAAACGTGATCAATTTGGTTGCATGTTTTTTGATCAGGGGACAGCCAAGTGGCCTTATGAATATTGAGATGCTTGAATCTAGTGCTACTAACGACCATGTTTCGTGCTGCGGCGAAGTCAATCAACCTCATTCCGTTATCGGATGTGTTGTCGTGGAGGCTGAACTTTTCTACTGTAGGACCAAATATGTTTTCCTTACCCACCTTGGCGTTGAAGTCACCAAGCACGATTTTTATGTCATGACGGGGGCAGCGCTCGTATGCGTCTTCAAGGCGCTCGTAAAAACTTTCTTTGGTCTCGTCATCTTTTTCTTCTGTCGGAGCGTGCGCACATATTAGGCTTATGTTAAAAAATTTTGCCTTGAAGCGGATTATGGTAAGGCGTTCGTTCACAGGAGTGAATCGCAGGACATGATGACGTATTCTCTTGCCAACTTCAAATCCGCATCCAAGCTCGTGCTTCTCTGCATGGCCGCTGTAGTACATATTACAGGATGCTTACTGTAAGCAACCCTGTCCCTTCCATCGCATTTCTTGGATTTCAGTGATATCAGCATTATATCTTTCCAAGATATCAAACAGTTGGATAGAGGCACCATCCCAATTTAGGGTACGGACATTCCAGGTGCATATCCGTAAATCATTATCAGTTTTTCGTTTGCGGTAGTCGTCATCAGATTTGGGGATGATTCTTTTCTTAATTCTTAAACTTTTCATTGAAATAGTTTTATTACATGGTGGGCTTCAAACCCAACGCACAACCTTTGCTTGATGACCAAAGGAAGCCCGCCGCTCAGATTCGCCGCCAAAGTATATCGGGTGATAGTTCTTTGACGTTACCAGGAGACACCACGCGGAGGTTTGAGTCGACTTGAGACGATTTCGACATGGATAATGCTGGCCTCGCCAAGTTGAGGCAGTCAGACACGTTGCCATGTGAATATCGCCCCCTTATCTCCCCCCCTTATCTGCTTTTTCATTATTAATTTAAAAATAGAATTGGCCATATCAGCCCTTGAAAAGGCTTTGGTCGAACTTTCTATGATCAATTGTGTTGTCTGTGCTATAAGATGTTTGTACAAAATTTGTTCTTGAAAATCTTCTTGGATCATTTTCTTTTCATCATAAATATTCAAAATAATATAACCAAAATATTTTCTTTGAATTTTATTTATGTATGTGGTAATGTTTAACAGGTTTATGGTGCAAACTCTTCATATTAACCTGTTTAAAAGTTTTTTTAATAAAATATTTTTGATGAAATTTATCGTTTTGGCAAAAATGTTTATTTGCAATGAAAGTGAATACATCAACGCATCTGAATGAATTTTATTCTGGATCCTTCTGCATTCTACATGTGTTCATCAAGTTTACCGATTGTTGAAAATTTGTTAAAACAAAGCTTTATGGTTGTCTTATATTGCAAAATTGAAATATATATACACTATGCGCCAAGGTTTTTGTAAACGGCATCCCACTATTTTTTCTTGGGAGATTTGGGGTTTCTAAACATGACACTCGCAACAAATTTTTTATGGTTACTTTTAAAAAAAAAAAATTTTAGAGCATCTTATATATTAATACGTGAACATTAAAGTTTGTCGTACGCTTTTTTGGTATTAATTAAAACTCAAAATAAATGAAACTTATATCATTCGAAAGATTATGTTGCCCAGATGTGCAGAGTGTATATATAAATGATATATCTGATAGAGGGGGTTCCCAACCTTCTAAGAGAGAAATTCAATTTTTGAGAAAAAACCCGCTCTTTGATTAATATGAAATTTAGTTGGAAGAGAGTTCTTAAATTGCTCGAATTTGAATTTTTTTTAAGAGTAACAATTTCTTAAAAAAATGTAGTTTTATGCATTCATCAATTGTTAAATTTGTGAAAAAATGTGTTTTGAACTCAAAAATTTGACTTTCCATGTGAATATCTTGGTCGGATTTGAACGGTTTTTCAATTTTTTTTCATTTTTTCTAAAATTTTGTTAAATTTTCTTTTAAATGTGTTAAAAATTACAGCAAAGTTCTAACCAAAAGTATTTTTAATGAATTTTCTTAATATTGTCGTTAATTATTTAGCGTGTGGCATTCAACCAAATGCCAAGAGAGAGAAAAAAACTGTCTCAAATTGAATGTTCTAAATTGGGAAGCCAATATCTCCGCCATCTGTGAATATATTTTATTTATTTCTTTTTTGTATTTAAGTCTTATCAGTTAACTAAAAACAACTTTTGAAAATAATACCGTTTTTTGTTTGTTTATATTTAAATTTAAAGGACCATAAAATTTGATTTATTCTTAAAATATGGGGTAAAAATGATTTTTGTTGTAAAAAAACAAAAACTCAAAATTGCATTTTTGATTTTCCTTCAAAGTCTATCCGAATTTCAGGTGAATTTATTTTTTATATTTATTAATTTACTTGACACTAAATTAATAAACTGTCCGTGCCATCAAAAAAATCAAGTCTACCCCCTATGATTTCTTTGACAAAATTAAATTTTTTTAAAATGTTGTTTTTCTGTTTTTGAACAAAATAATAATATAAAAAAATAATTTTTTTTGAAGAAATAGCTTTATATCTCTAATCAATTAAGAGTTATAGCCTCGAACTTATTTTTTCATCTCGCATATAATTATAAATAGGCAATCAATAAATTGGTCGAATTTCGACCCCAGGCGATACTAGTAATTATAAATAGGCAATCAATAAATTGGTCGAATTTCGACCCCAGGCGATACTAGTATATTTAAATATATATGCGATGTATAAAATTTTTTTGCGATATTCGTGTTTAGAGACTCTCAATCTATAGGAGAAAAATAGTAGGATGCCGTATACAGACATTTTTCCGTGTTTCAGACAGTACAGACGATTCTGAACGGCTTAAGTTCATGTTCTCAAGAAGCTTTACATGGCATTATTTAGTCTCTGAGGTTTGCCATTGTCTGCAAAGAGATTGTGACCGAACAGACAATTTTTTTATTGAAAAAACTTTACCACAAGTGGGAATCGATCTCAAGCTCCGAGCATGCAAGGCCACACACTTAACCTGCATGCCACGGTCACCATACCGTGCTAAACAATATGGGTAAAAAAACCAGATTCATAAAATTTGGAGATTTTTTAATTCCAATTTTACTTTTCTTTCGATTATGCTTATTAGGTTAATATTATATTTTATGGCAAAAAGTAACTGTGCGACGTTCAAATCTCATCTGACACAATGAATTGTTTTTATAAAAAACTAATACGGAAAAAAAATTTCATCTGATCGGCCTTCACCTCTCTGCAGAGAATAACTAACTTAAAATAGCTAATTGAGAACAATTAAATTAGTTCGGAGTTGGCATAATAATTGCAGGTATAGCTATTGATAATTTGTGTATAAAGATTGTCCTCTTTTATTCCGTTTCACATTTCATTGGTGTTCAACAACAAATTGGACGAACAAAATTTTTGAAAAACGTATGAAATTTTAAACCATTAAAGTTATATGATTTGCTTGTGGCTTACCAACTGCGTTATCAGTTCTCGCTATAATTCTACTTAGTATTATTGTCTCTTAAAGTCACAAGCGGTCTTACTCAACTATGGTTTACGATAAGATTGTATTACGCAATACTTAGAAAATAGAATAAATAGCAAGTCAACTGGTCGATTTCATTCAGTTTCTACACAGATTTAAAACACGTACTATCTTCAAGATGAAAGTGTTCGCTCTTGTTTTTGTAATATTCGTCGTAATTGCTTCCGCCCTGGCTCTGAAGGATCGTAAGATTTTCTCAACACAATCAATACATTTATAGTAATTTCTATAATTTATAGCTATATGTGGTTTGGAGCACTCCAAAAATGGAGATGGTCTCAGAGCTTGCATGGCGATGATGCCTTCCTGGTCATATAATTCAAAAACCAATGAATGCGAACATTTTATTTATGGCGGATGCAATGGGAACGCCAATCGTTTTGCATCGATTGAAGCCTGCGAGAAGTTGTGTAAACAATAAAAACTTTTAAAAAATTAAAAAAGACGGATGGATATTCTTTGATTTAAAGGGAAAATTGCATTGAAAGTTGATTTTAAAAAAAAATATTTTTTGATTTAAGTGCTTTTTTTAAAAATTTTTTATGTATGGTAATTGTTGTAGAGATATGTAAGTTATGGTTAGTTACGTAAATACACTTAAGTTTTTTGCTTTCCTAGCTCCCTAGGGGAACGTTTGCGACCACCTCCACCCATATTCTATGTTGCTCACATCAGTGGCGTAGCTAGGGTTGGTCGCACCCGGGGCGGAAACAAAATTGTGCACCCCTTTAGAAGATTTTTTTTTTTATAAAATAGGTCCATGAATCTTACTACATATTTTCATATCAGCTTCTACAAAAATGACATATTTTAGAAGAGATTAAAAAAATAAACAAAACTATGCTATCCATAAATATTTGATAAAAGATGTAAGAATCTAAAATTTTCAGAAACTTAAAGAATTTTCTCTGAATTGTTCCAATATTTTTGTCTACTGGGCTTATAAGTTGTAAGAGAAAAATTAACTATCAGTAAACCACACAATATCAGTTTTAATGTAAAAACTTAAGTTAGTTTAATATAGAAAACTTTGAAAAATTTACGAAAAATTTTGCATAAATGGAGAAAAAATAGGACCTGGAAGCAAAACGTTGACAAATATTCCCTAGTGACCCTTAATAACTATTAATATGAATATTTTTTCGAAATCAATCCCCATTTTCTACATAAAATTTAAATGAAAAATTAATATAAAATATTAAAATTCTTTTATAAACATTTTTCATCATTTTTATCAATTTTTGTATAGTACACTGAGGAAAAAATGTGTTAAAATTAAAAAGAGCTGTTTTAAAGCTAAATTCAATACAAAAGTTTTTGTTTTTAAAACAATGTTTTTGCTATGAAAACGAAATTTAAAACAAAAATTTTAAAATTCAAAACACATGTTTTAAAGCATATTTTTTCGATGTCATTTTTTTAACTTTTCCGAGTTTTTGCACCAGATTCACAACCAGCTACCCCCGGGACCTTGTGAATACCAAATGTTAACTCAATTCGATGAAGTTTGCATTTGAAATATTTTAATATTTAATAAATTAGTTTTTAATTTATCATATTTTCAATATTTGTCAAACCAATTCAAAAAATTTAAAAATTGTCATTGAATTCAAATTTTTGTTTGTTTTTTCAAAGAAATAATAAGAGATGTGATTGATATCAATTGATCTGATATCTTTATCTACATAATTCCCAAAGCAAACTTGGCCAGGTTCGACAAGGTCAAGAGCAATGAATGGCTCAAAAAGAAGCTGGCAATTCCATGAAATCTGTTGATTCTTCACATTCGGTGATTGAGAACAAAATTTAATTTTAATAATTAGAATAATTTTTAAGGAACTGTACATCTTATCTTCTCTTAAAACTGTAATATTTGATAGTTTTTGTTGGTTGATTTGAACATAATAATAATTATTTTAGCAAAATAAAGGATTCAGGTTTTTAATAGACATCTTCAAAATAAAGTAAAAAAAGTCAGAGCGCTATAAATTATCATAGGACGCCATTTATTTAATTTATACAAAAATGTAATGAATTTTAATCAATTTCATTTTTTAGAAATTTTTTAAGCAAGTAAAAAGTTTATTAATAATTTTTAAACTAATAGTTTTATGTAAAAGTATACCCAAAATATACTGTATATTTCTATTTTTGACATTTATGACATTAACATGTTTTTCTGAAAAGTATTGCTTACAAAACAACTGACGCCTCCATTCATCATACTCTGAAAATCATGCAGGTTTTCGAAACTAAATCGTTTTAGAAATGTCTACTTAACCAGCAAGTTTGAACACTTCTTAACCCGAATATAAGATGTAAAAAAGTGATTTTTTATAATACTTGATGGAATATAAAAAAATGTTTTTACATTTGTACTTTTGTACTCCATCTTAATATCATGAAAATTTTAATATAATTTGTTTGGAAATTGCACCCCTAACCAATGAAAAATTACATATGGAATTGACTTTTGTTTAAGTGTGAGCGTTAATATTGAACAAAATTTAATATAAAGTTAAAGTTTGTTTCAATAAAAACGAAGTCCTGGTGATGGTAAAAAATATTTTCATTCACTTTTGCACCCTCTTGATATTCAAATATAAGACCGAAGTCATTGAGGTGTGTTCTTTTTATTAAAAAAATCAAAAATTATGTGGTAAAAAGCTCTTTTGCCAAATTTTGCACCCCATTTTGGCGTGCACCCGGGGCGGACCGCCCCCCCCCGCACCCCCCTTGCTACGCTACTGG